>CP139508.1:330421673-330589778 GCA_021014915.2 Artemisia tridentata subsp. tridentata | reverse complement strand
CCGAGAAGGGAGTTTGTTTCTTAGTGAAGAAAAACTCTCGAGTTAGAGGCTCGAGGAGTGGAGTAGGGCAAGGAAAAGAGTCCTTGTAGCCGAACCACTATAAATATCCGTGTTGTGTGGTTTGATCTTTCCTTTCTCTACTTACATAAATTATATTGTTTGTTTGTGCATACTTACTTTAAAATCACGTTAAGTCACAAAGCGAATTAATTTTAAAATAGTAAAACTATTCAACCCTCCTTCTAGTTTTCCACACTTGTTAAATGCTATTAACAATGATTAAAAAAAAACTTGTAACTAAACTTTGAGTGTGTTGTTACAATTATCAAACATTTAACCATTACCACCTTTTAAACTGAACTTTCTAAATTCAATTTTTCTTGTTTTGTTCTAATTACACCGCTTTAAGCATCAATATCTCATTCATTTTAGCTTCGTTTTAGACGTTTAAAAGTTCGTTATAGAGCTCTCACTATGGACTACGTAACCATATAAGACTTTAATCATAATACTTACATTTACTAATAGTTATCTATGTCCAAATTTAGTGAAAACTCATTTTTTCACAAATTTTTTTGAACAATCTCCCACATGAATGGAGATTGAGTAGACGCTCACAAAATGCTGATAAATCTCTGCGGTTGTGATGAGGTGTGAAATCGTATAGTTTTTAGGGGTCATTTAGCCCTTAATTTAATGCACTTTGTATCATTTATTACCCTAAATCCATTCTTTTTTAGTTTTAGGTGTTTTAGAATGTTTTTGCTGGAAACGTATGAAACTCAGACTCATTTGAACAAAGAATGGAAGAAAAAGACAAGTTTCAGAATTGCGACCGGTATTTGTGATGCAGTCACCAGAAGTGCCGAAAAGGTACAAAATTAAATCAACTTGCGACGGGTCAGTGTGCGGAGACACCCATCGTAACGTCATCATAACCTCGTCATGATACAATCACAACTGAAGCCTGACGGCGTCACATTATGGCGGTGGAAAATAAACCCTAACTCGATTGACGGGATGACGAAGTCACACTTACAAAAACTATATATACTCTTGCCTTGTTTCATATTTTCGTGTGGAATTTTTTGGAAAGAACCCTAAACGGTTTTGGAGAGTTTTTCAGCTCTTTTTACCTCAAGAACTCATATGTATTGAAGAGTTAAGTTATTTGATTAATCATAAGTATGTTTATCATTGTTTGTTTGATTATGTCTTGTGCTTATTCTTTGGTTAATATGCTAGGATAGATAACTAGTATTTACTTAAGGTTTGCATGAAACTAGTTAGTGTATTATTCTTGCTTCCTATTCATTTCTTGATTGATTGTGTGTTTGTGATTCCTGCGATTAACTACGAAAACCTGATTAATATCCATCCTTCTAATTAATCAATTATAATAGATTGTCTATGATACCTAATTAACATCCGTCCCTCTAGATAATCATCAAGAACACATGCTAGATACCTGGTGTTGATCCCAACAATATACTTGATCGAATCCCTTAGCTTGTAAAGGTTTTGTTATCTTAGATAAATCTAAAACAACTAAATATAGAAACTGTCTTGAAGTATATCAAACACAACGCGGAATCTTGTATTTGATCTTAAGAAGAACTTTATATTGAATGAAACAGTAAACAATGAATATCAAACAAAACACTTCAATATTATTAATAATACGAATACTCAAAAGTATTAGGGTTTACAACTTTGAAGTTCTCTAAAGAATCGTGTGTGTAATCAGTGTATATCGTGTATAATCTCTATGCCCTAGGACCTCCTTTTATAGACTAAGGAGTCCTAGTCGGCTTACAATGACTTTCTATACAAGATAAATCTTTATAGAATCTTTTCTATACTTATCTAGACATACTATAAATAATAACCGACTCTAATACTCTAGCAACACTAATAATGCATCAGTAGCACTAACTCTTTGTTCTAGCAGGATTAAGTCTCTAGCAGCATTAACTTAGTACTAGCAGTACTAAGTTTCCTTCTAGCAGCATTAACTACTTAGAGTATTTTTCCTTGAAGTCTGTCAGCAGTCTTAATTTACTCTAGCAGTCTTAACTTCCATAAACAACATTAACCATCATAACTAGCAGCAGTAATGACTTGTAATATTTTTCTTGTAATCCCTGAGCAGTCTTAACATCATGAGCAGCATTAACACCTTGGAAGCTTTAAATCCCAACAATCCTCCCCTAAACTTGATATTTTCTTCTAAAATCATCAAGTTTCCTTCAAAGCTTTAACCATCACCAGGAGGATGCTTCCAAACACTTATTCCCTCATTTTCTTGTAATCAGCCCCATAAAGTTGTTTCTCCATTTATTTGAGAAGCTGATATACCATTTCACTCCAATATTCAACTTGAAGTTTGATAGAACCATTAAGCATCATGTCAAGTGTCTGCTTTGCTAAAGGATAGTCTTTTTCTACTAACATATAGAGTTGAAGTCCTCTCATCATCATAGTATGAACTCCACATGATTGAAAAAGCTTCCAAATCAGAACTTTATTGGAGTATTGATCATGCCAAACTCTATTTTCATGATTAGTTTCAAACATGATCTTCAAGTCTCCCTAGAGAACTCTATCCAAAATGTTTTCTGGTCTTGAATCTCCATACTTGTCCTTGACTAATGCCCATAAGGTCTCCAAATCTTCTCTGTCAAAATTTCTGAGCATTTTGGGGAAAAGTTACAAACCTTTGAGACTGTCCACCAACTCTGATTATCTCCCACCAAGGAGTTTGTCCATGATAAACAGTTTTCCAATCAATAATATAGGGAATTTAGTCTTCAAAGGAACAACATCAACAAATTCATCATCGTGTTCTGCAATTACTACCATTTGTTGTAGATCAGCTGTTTCTTTTGCATCACTTTCTTGAAGCTGCTCTATCTGCTCTTGTGTTTGCTTTGCATGCTCTTGTGTTTTCTTCTTTTTGCTGCTATCAGGTTCTACTTGATCTCCTTCTCTCTTAGAACCTCTTACCACCTCTTCTTCATTTATAGCAATGAAAGTATTTACCCTCTTGAATACCTTGTCAAACTGATCTTTTATCTTTTCAAAGCTAAGATTCTTCAACTGACTAGGCTTCCAATTATCCATGTTGTTCAGGTATGCACTCATTACTTTTCTTTGTTCAGCTTTGGTTGGTGGTTTGTTTCTCTTTGCTTCAGTCTTCTTCTGAGCAAAGAACTTCTTTTGTTTGGCCAAGAATTCCATGAAGAGTTTTGATTTTTCTTCTAAAGATAGCTCTTCCTGTTCATCTTGTCACATTCTCTGGGCAAACATATGATCTGTTTCACACTTTGCTTGTATGTCATCCCAGGAATTTATTAATGAAAGACTTGCTTCTTCTTCTGTCTGAGCTTGCTTTCTTCTTGCCTCTTCTTCTTCAGCAAAAAGATCAGCTTGCAACTGTCTAGCAAGTTCTTCATCCTCAATGAGTTGTTGTTGCTGATTGAGTGATAAAAATTTCTTCTTAGGTTCTTTAATCAGGATGCTTTTGTCTTTATCCTTTGATGATTGTGAATTAGTTTTTGATTTTATTGTTGATACTGGTGTTGGCTCTTTAATCACTACTCCTTTTGCCTTAGGTCTTGTACTCTTTAACTTTGTAAGTGCTTGAGCTATAGTTACTTCTTCATCAATTGTAGTAGCAGCAACACTAACTTCAGCAGTTTTAGTAGCACCAGCACTAACTTCAGGCTCAGCAGCACTGACTTTGTCACTAGCAGCACTAACCTTTAGACTAGCTATATTAACTTCAACATCATCAGTATTAAGTGTAGCAGCATCAATTAACACTTTAGCCACTTCAACTACCTTCTCCACCATCTTTGCATTATCCTGTTGATCTACAACAACAATCTCATCTCTTTCAATAACTTGCTCATCATCAACCAACTGAGCATCTATCATCACATCATCATCTACCCCAGTTTCCTCCCCTGAAGCTTTGCTCTTATTCCTCCCCTATTTGGGGGCATCCTTCCCCAAACTCTGTGCTTCACCAGAAGATTCAATCCTGGAAGTAGTACCAATCTTGTGTAGTCTTTTGGGCTTGTAGATTGTTGACCTTTGTATCCCTTCTAGAAACCTAACTCTTCTCTCCAGCATTTTAATTTCATCACCTTGAGAAGCAGCTGTTTGTTGAAGGTCAAGAACCTGTTCTGACAGTTTAGTACAAGTAGCCATCAATGCATGAATCAGTTCAATACTACCCTCAGCACTTCGGAGTATGTTACCTCTCCCGAGTGGTGCATCATTGGGTGAAGTAGGTTCTTTAATCAGGATGCTTTTGCCTTTATCCTTTGATGATTGTGAATTAGTTTTTGATTTTATTGTTGATACTGGTGTTGGCTCTTTAATCACTACTCCTTTTGCCTTAGGTCTTGTACTCTTTAACTTTGTAAGTGCTTGAGCTATAGTTACTTCTTCATCAATTGTAGTAGCAGCAACACTAACTTCAGTAGTTTTAGTAGCAGCAGCACTAACTTCAGGCTCAGCAGCACTGACTTTGTCACTAGCAGCACTAACCTTTAGACTAGCTGTATTAACTTCAACATCAGCAGTATTAAGTGTAGCAGCATCAATTAACACTTTAGCCACTTCAACTATCTTCTCCACCATCTTTGCATTATCCTGTTGATCTACAACAACAATCTCATCTCTTTCAATAACCTGCTCATCATCAACCAACTGAGCATCTATCATCACTCATCATCTACCCCAGTTTCCTCCCCTGAAGCTTTGCTCTTATTCCTCCCCTATTTGGGGGCATCCTTCCCCAAACTCTGTGCTTCACCAGAAGATTCAATCCTGGAAGTAGTACCAATCTTGTGTAGTCTTTTGGGCTTGTAGATTCTTGACCTTTGTATCCCTTCTAGAAACCTAACTCTTCTCTCCAGCATTTTAATTTCATCACCTTGAGAAGCAGCTATTTGTTGAAGGTCAAGAACCTGTTCTGACAGTTTAGTACAAGTAGCCATCAATGCATGAATCAGTTCAATACTACCCTCAGCACTTCGGAGTATGTTACCTCTCCCAAGTGGTGCATCATTGGGTGAATTAGGCATAGCCTAAGACCTAGCCTGAGCATCTACACCCCCCATGTTTACTATTTGGCTGGGACCTTCACCTGAATCAGTTCCATTGGAACTGGATTCATTAGAAGTTGCCTTAGATTGGATCTTACTTATGTTACCACTGTCCTGCTCTGCATCTAAGCTAGCAGCAGTAGTGGCAGCCCTTTCTAAACTGTGACCCCTCTCTTCATGCACAACCTCATCTGCTTCCATACTAGCACTAGCCTGAGGTAGCTGAGTGCCCTTTTTGTTGAACCTATGGGTATAGGTCTTGTGTGTTATTGATGTGGATGGTAAAAGTGTGGGCGTGTGATGGGTATCAGCTGGGATTGCTGAACCTTCACCCTGATTTTGTTGACCTAGTTCCAACATTGTTTGAAACAATGGTGGAACTCTGCCTGAAAAGTCCTTTCCCTCTCTCTTCATGTTAACAAAAATCTTTTTAGTAAGAGAGAGAGCAGGATAAACCTTGTTATGAACCTTTTTATTTGTAAATTGTTTGTCCATAAGAAGTTGTAAAAACCTTGGATATAAGTAATATTTGTTTGAAGAACTATCCAAGCCTTTAACCACACTTATCAAAAATTAATTTTGAAAAATTGAATCTTTGATTTTGAGCCAAGCAGATAATGACAGAAGCCATATTACTACTGAACTCATTCCAACCTGTAGTATTTGGACTAAGACACTGTAAGATAGTGTGTATTAAGAATTTTCACTTTGGAGAGAAGGCACATTTTGAAAATTTAAAAGAATTACTTTGCCTTTCATACCCCATCAGTGCAAGGTTTTCAAAAATTGTAGAGTTTGAAAGATTTTCAATACCTTCAGCATCTGCTAGATGTAGAACATCCCTAACAAGAGCCTCAGTAATGATAATCTTCTGCCCATCCACAAGGGCATGAATTTGTACTTCCTCATCAATAGTTTTGACCTTAGCAATAGCCCAAAACTGATTGATGTTGGAAACATATATGGTAGGATTTACTGTTAATGCATACTTAATATGAGTAGCATTAAGAAAAACTATGATTTCAGTAAATTCTTCACTTTCTCTGGGTTTTTGCAAAAATGCAATCATGTTATGTTGGTCTGCAAAAGACATAGTCGACATTGTGAATTTTGAAAAATTTTGGTAGAGTTTTGTTGAATTTGGCAATTAATTGATGAAAAACGAATTAGGGTTTATGTTTGAGAGAGTTTTGATTGGATAAAAACACTTGTGTGAATGATTGAATAATATTAACCCTTAATCGTTCATATTTATAAAACAGTACCCTGTACTCTCAAACATAGCAGCAGAAACCTAGCAGCACTAAGTTAGGCTTAGCAGCACTAACTTATGCCTAGCAGCACAAAGTCAGTTTCCACTCCAAACAGCTTAATATTCAGCATTCCATCACGTTTCTCAGCTTATCCTGCAAAAGATTAGTCCCCAAAACACAAAACCACAAACATAACACAATTTACAATAATCACATCATCAATTATACTTAGCAGTACTAAGTATAACTGGCGGCATTAACACAACAGTTTTAAGTAAACTAGCAACACTAAGTATACTTAGCAGCAGAAACAATTTATTGACTTAATAACAGTACTAATCCTTACAAAACTTTACAAAAGCACAAAGAATTAAAATTTTTCAAAGATTTATCATTCCAATACTAACAACCAAAAATTGAAATCTACCCACATCAAAAGCTTTTGTGAGCAAATCTGCAACATTATTATCAGTATGAATTTTAACAATTTGAATTAACTCATAACAATCTCTTATAAAATGATGTCTTATCTCAATATGTTTTGTTTTTGAGTGATAAACAGTATTTCTTATAATGCACATAGTACTGCTATTATCAATATATATTTTTGTATGCATAAAATTGTACCCATAATCCATCAATTGATTCTGAATCCAGAGCACTTGTCCACAGTAACTTGAAGCAGCCACATACTCAACTTCTGTTGTGGAATTTGCAACCACAGTTTGTTTCTTGCACTGCCAAGAAATCAACCTGCATCCTAAAACCTGATAACCTCCAGTTGTTGATTTTCTATCCAAGCTAGCTCCAGCATAAGCACTGTCAGTTTATGCCACCAGATCAAAAGGGGAATCTTTTGGATACCAAAGGCCCAATTTAGGTTGACCTTTCAAATATCTAAAAATTCTCTTCACAGCATTAAGATGTGAAACTTTTGGTGTAACTTGATATCTGGCACATGCACACACTGCAAACATAATGTCAGGCCTTGAAGTTGTAAGATACATCAATGTGCCAATCATTGATCTATATAAATTGACATCAACTTCTTCACCATCTTCATCTTTGAGCTGGGGCTTGGAAGTTTCCATTGTTATCTTTGAAGGCTTCACATCAGTAAACCCAAACTTCTTCAAAATTTCAGCTAAATACTTATCTTGACTGATAAATATGACATCCTCTTTTTGCTTAACTTGTAACCCTAAGAAGAATGTAAGTTCACCCATTGAACTCATCTGAAATCTTTCATGCATTAGCTTCTCAAATTCAACACATAACATCTTGTTTGTTGATCCAAAGATAATATCATCAACATAAACTTGAACTAACACGATATCATCTTTGTGCCTTATGATAAACAAAGTTTTATCAATCTTCCCTCTACTAAAACCAATGTCCAACAGATATTTTGACAATGTGTCATACCAAGCTCTAGGAGCTTGATGTAAACCATAAAGTGCTTTTTCCGCCTTGTAGACCTTGTCAGGAAAATTAGGATCTTCAAAACCAGGTGGTTGAGAGACATAAACTTCTTCATCAATTGTCCCATATAGAAAATCACTCTTTACATCCATTTGATACACTACAAAGTCTTTGTATGAAGCATAAGCCAAGAATAACCTTATAGCTTCAATTCTTGCAACTGGAGCAAATACTTCATCATAATCAATACCTTCTTCTTGAGTGTATCCCTGAGCTACTAATCTTGCCTTGTTTCTAATCACAATGCATCTTTCATCCTTTTTGAATCTGAAAACCCACTTAGTACCAATTGCCCTCTTCCCATTAGGCAAATCTACCAGAGTCCAAACTTCTTGAAGCTTGAATTGTAGAAGTTCTTTTTGCATAGCCTCCACCCAGCTTGGATCCTGTAATGCTTTATGAGCATTCGTGGGTTCTATTTGTAATAGAAAACAAGCAAACAAACAGTTTTGAAGGTCTTTGTGACTGTTTCTTTGATGAAGGGATCTAGCAAAGAAACCTTGTTCCTTCAAATCTTTTGTCATGTTTCTTGTTTGAACAGTAGATTGTGGCTCTCCAATGATTTGTTCCTTAGGATGATACTTGTGAATTCTGGTAGTTGGAATAGGACTGACAGGAACTTCTTCTTCCATATTGGTTATGTCAGCCTCTGCACCAAGTACATCATCATCAGTATCAGGATATATTTCTTCCAATGGAGGCATATTTGGATCATCTGGATAGTCATTATCATCAAAAGATATGCCTTCCTTGTCAGCAACATTAACACTTGGCTTAGTAGTATTAACAGAGTTAGTACTGCTAGTGTCAATTTCTTCATTGGAAACATTATCTGATACATCATCCTTTACATGTTCATCAGTCTGCTTTTCTTCATTAATCACTTTATCATCATCAGAAGATTTTACACCATGTTCTTTAGCATCTTTTGGATCTTCATTAAGATCATCTTCTTGTGAACTCCTTGACTCTTGGGTTAAGAAAGGTGGATCAGCAGTCCAAATAGGCAGCAAAATATAATCTTTGTCAGGTCTTGTTTTCTTACTAGCTTGACCTGCATCATTACTTTCTTTTGTACCTGCATACTCATTAGATTGTATACCTGCAACAACCGGCTCATAATTCATAGTCTTGGTTAGTGAATCAATATCAAACAGCCAGTTTGGTCCACTCCCTGCAACATTAGGTGTACTCTCACTAAACCTAACATGCAAGTTCTCTTCCACTTTCCTGGTCTTACTATTGAACACTCTAAAAGCTTTTCTATTCATTGAGTATCCAACAAAGAATCCTTCATCGGCCTTGCCATCAAACTTGCCTAAGTGATCTATGGTATTCAAGATAGTAACAGGACACCCAAATGGTCTTAAGAAATATAGCAATGGTTTTCTACCATGTAAAAGTTCATAAGGGGTCTTGTTGTGAGGCTTAACTACTTTACTTCTATTATGCACATAGCAAGCAGTATTAACTGCTTCAGCCCAAAAATAGTAGGTAATTTAGAATCAGCTAACATTGTTCTAGCAGCCTCAATAAGTGTCCTATTCCTCCTCTCAGCAACACTATTTTGTTGAGGAGTTCTTGCTACACTATACTGTCTCTCAATACCTTTCAACTCACAAAACTGGTTCATATCCCTATTCTTGAACTCAGTTCCATTGTCACATCTTATCACTTTAACCTTATGATTAACTAGGTTTTCTATCTTGGTTATGAAAGCCTTAAGAATGCTACTGGTTTCATCCTTAGTTGCTAAAAAGAAAACCCTAGTAAACCTACTATAATCATCTGTGACAACTAGGCAAAACATCTATTTCATTAAACTTTTCACAAATGTTGGTCCAAATAAATCCATGTGTAACATATGTAAAGGCTGACTTATAGAGTTCACTGCTTTGGTCTTACAAGAAGCTCTGTGTTGTTTTCCCTTCGGACAAGCAATACAGATTTCAGTATTTTCAAAAACTTTTGAAGTTAACCCTCTTACAAGGTTTCCCTTAACCAATTTATTCATTATTTTGAAATTTAAATGTCCAAGCCTTCTATGCCAAAGTTTAGATTCATCAGATGTGGCCTTTGCAAAGAGACAAGTCAAACCTCCTTTGGGAACCATATTCTTTAAATCAACACTGTATATGTTGTCTATTCAAGGAACTTTAAGTAAAACATGACTTTTATCAGTCAACTTAAAGTCAGGAGACAAGACAAAACATTCAGTGTCAGTAAAAAGAACACTGTTCTTTTTGTCACACATTTGTGGGACACTAGAGAGATTAAACTTAAGCTCTTTTACAAAGTACACATTATCAAAATCTAATTTACCCGTTTTTTGTACCTTTTCCTGTGATTTTCCCTCCTTTGGGATTTCTCCCAAAAGCAACATATCCTCCATTAATTGCTTCAAACTCTGTGAGATAGGACATGTTTCTAGTCATGTGCCTTGAGCATCCACTGTCAAATACTCATTTATCCTCTAATTCCACCTGTGGATTGCACTGCACATAAAGTAAGAAAATCAGTTTATTTTAGGGACCCAAGCCATTACTGACTTGGATCTGCCTTGTGCATCAACATAATCATACCTCTTTAAAACTATGGATGCACTGCTGTGTCGGGAAAGATGATCTAAAACTTTAACTTTTGGTTTCCAGACCCAACAAGCTGAGGCCTTAACAGCATAAAAATGATTTCCCAAAACAGTATCAGTTACTACTTTTGGCTTAGCAGTAATAACTACTACTTTTGCTTCAGCAGCACTAATTGTTGTATTCTTTTGAATGGGCATTTTTATTGTTGAATGTGCTTTATTTGAAAACTTTGACAATTGTTTAGCACCATTCACTGTTGTTTTTGTGAAAGCAGTACTAACTGATCTAGCAGTATTAGTTACTACTGCTGGTTTAGAAATATTTTGTTTGGCAGTATTAACTGATACTAAACTAGATCTCATTTGTACTGTTGTTGGAACCATGTTTCTTTTAGCATGTGGGTGAATATTTTTAGAAAAACTTTGATGATTCACCCTTCTAGCATAGTTCCAAACAGGCTTTTGATAATAAAAACAATTTTTCTATAAATGCTCAAAACTACCACAGTGATAACAAGCCTTGTTAAACATCACAAAGTCACTTCCTAATCTTTGTGACATCATGTTATTCCAATTACTCTTGTTACCTCTAGGCCTGTTAGTGTACTCCCTAGGTTGCTCAGTGTATTCAATAATTTTCCTAGACACCTTTTCACCAAACCTAGGTTTGACAAACTTAATCTGTTCAACACTAGACTTAACTGCTTTACCTTCTAACTTAGGTATAGACTTTACCTGTTCCTCATCATCATCAGACACCTGATCTTCAATGATAGGTGCATCAGTATATGTCTTTTCAACCTTAGGTTTCTCCTCATTAGACTTACTATTCTCACCTAAAGGCTTAGCATTAGACTCAACTAAACAAGACAATTAAGGTATAGGAGGTACATACTTTCCTGTTATTGAAGGAGGAACTTCATTATAACCTATACTACTACCTTTCCTCATAAGTTGACACTCAATTGTCTTATTTACACTTTCAGATGCAAATTCAAGATTATTTACTTTAACTTGATGTTTTTCTTTTTCCTGATAAGCTGCATCTTTTTCTTTTTGAGCCTTTTCTAATCTTTTAGTAAGTTCATTAATGACATTCTCTTTAACATAAAGCTTACTTTCAAGAACATTAACTTTCTCTACATACTCTGACTCATTATGTTTAAAGAATTCAAGTCTTTCCTCAACAGATTTTAAGCCTACTTTATAGCCTAAATTATCTAACTCTAGGTTCCTTACATCTTCTATTAGTTTTTCATTCCTATCCTTAAGTTCTTCAATAGTATCTAAACAAGATTTATAAGAACAACCAGAATCATTAGATACCTCAGAATCAGAACTTGATGAAGAAGATTAAGCCATGAGTGCAAAGTTTGGTCCTTCAGCTGCTTAGTCACTCCAATCATATCCACCCAAACCATCACAAGACACCAAAACTGTAGAAGTCTTAGGTTCCTCAGAAACAGCTTTCCTTGAGCTCTCTCCATTCTTGTAGTCTTGGCTTCTTAGTGCCCTGCATTCTCTTGCAAAGTGTCCCTTCCTGTGACAGTTGTAGCATTCAATCTTGGATTTATCAAAACCCATGTTATCCTGCCTATTGACTTTGAGGTTTCTTCCTGTCTTCTTCAAAAATATCCTTGCCCTCATTGTCAACATTGCCATCTGCCACTTCAAGTCCATCTCTTCAAGATCATCTGGATGAATCTGTTCCAAATCTTCATGCATAATCTGAGGACTAGTAGATTGACTAGCTAAGAAAGCATAAATAACAGCAAGTTATCATGGGTTGTAGACCCAACAACATTAACTTGTGTGCCAGCAGTACTAACTCCATGAGCAGTATTAACTGCTTCATCAGTACTGCCAGAACTGTTATTGGAGGAGGGCACAAAAGCTAAGTTTTGTGTGCTTGTAGATGAGCTAGATGTTACTTTGACTTTGGGTTCATACACTTTTAGATTATTATACAGATCATCTAAACTCATTGTATCAAGATCAGCCTTGTTTCTCCACACCACAGTATGTGTATTCCACTCTGGTGACAAGCTTCTTAGAAACTTTAGATTTATATCTTCTTGAGGAATTGTTACTTCCACAAGTGCTAGTTAATAAGTTTTTGAAGTCTGTCAAAGGTTTCATCAAGGTTCTCAAAACTAGGAGCAGCAAAGTTCTCATATTGTTACTTCAAAAGATTCTTCCTAGTCCTCTTAGTAGCAACATTCCCTCCAAATCTTTTCTCAATAGCAGCTTGATGTGGTGTGTTTTAGTTCTAATTCTTTTATATCCCCGGCAACGGCGCCAAAAACTTGATGCGCGTGATGTGTCGTTGCGGTTTAGCAATATTAATGCCTACTCAAGTTTTAAATTTATATTTAGCCGACTTATCAATAACACACACACTTAACGAGCAGTGTACCCGGTCAGTATGAATATAATGGTAAGTAGAGTGTCGATCACTAAGAGTGGAACGTATTATCTAGTTATTCTAATCAGTATTTTAATATCCTAAGTTAGTTGTACAACCTAATCTAACGCAAGAGGGTTCAGCCTGAGAGACTGGCACGGTTTGGTTATGATTAAATAGTAAACTAAACTAATGAGCACGAATCAGCGATTAACACACACGTACACAGATAGATACTTGAGACAATAAGAAGACCTGTCCTGATAATTAAGTAGCTTGTCACTTGTTTTATTGCTAGTTTTATATGAAGTGTATATAATTAACCCTTTCTCGTTGGCTCTAATCTTATCGGCAAGTAAACCCTTAATGATTACTTATGTCTATCCTATTTATTAAAGAGACGCTGAAACAAATAGGCGAGGAAGGGGCATGGCGACCCAAGCAATACTCAGCTAGACACAGAGGTTATCAATGCACTAATAAAAGTCACCAAAGACATGAACATATAAACTTTAATTAATGAGAAAGCAATTTTAAGGGGTGGACATGATATTCCGTAGTCACATGACATCAGCCCATCAATCCTGATGAATTAAAGTGTACTAATACAATAAAACAAAACTACTTAATGAATTGAATACATGCAGGACCTTCTTACAGCTCTTGTATCTTCGTTTAGGGTGTGTCTTGTGCTGCTAATACGTCTGAATTCGTCTCTGGTTTGGTACTCGTACGTATGGTATCTTGCACTGTCCAACCTACCTCCCTTCGAAATTCGTCTGACCTTGGGGTATTTATAGTTTCTGTCTGAGGGTTAGATGTGGCGCATAGGATAAGTAGATGCGGCGCATTGACTTAACTTCGCGTGGGGTCCAAGATTAATATATTCAGGAATATTCGTACACCGCCTTAAGATGCGGCGTAACTCCATTTCTCTATGCGGCGCATGTCCTTTGTTGTCTTGGATTGTAACTTGTGAAATCTTGATAGTGATACGCCGTATGTAAGAAGTATGTTGCGGCGTATCTGGAGCAGAATGATCTTGATCTTGTACATTTCAGTAGACTCTTAACATCTTGCTTGTTTTGCTCCATAATTAGTCCAAAATCGCCAAGTTTCACATAATACTTGTTTTTACCTGAGAATTACAAAAGTAAACATTAACGTATCAATTCTCATATATAATATAATAAAACAAGTCAAATAAATAGGATAAATGATGATAATAAAATGTACTTATTTGAGTTCATCAAATATCCCCCCACTTGAACTTTACTTGTCCCCAAGTAAACCTTAGAATAAATCTTATGAAAATGTATCCTAAAAGATATTAGGATTTATTTTTATATTTAAGCATGTATTCGTTTTGTCATAATTGCACAACCAAACACTTAACGAATTAGAAATAAAATATTTTGATAAAAGCAAATCTAATCGTTTAACTGTCCAGTCGTGACGAATATTCTATCATAAGCTTGGCAAGTATACGCATCTCCCCCACTAAAGCCAAGGAATAACAAGTCTAAAGCGATAAAAAGGGTTTGTTGGTTAAGGGTTGATCATCCTTTTTAATCTCTATCGATCTCATATTCCAGAAAAGGCGACAAAATCACAAATACATGATCGAATCCACGACCACGATACTTGCAATTGCTCAAATCCTTAACTCGAATAGGCTAAAGATAGGACCAAGTAATCTTCACCAATAATATTATATCAAAAAGGGCGACAAAATCATAAATACATAGTCGAATCCACGACTACGATACTTAAGATTGCTCAAATCCCTAATCTCAATAAATCAAAGGTTTGGATAAAGAATGATATAGGGTATGGATAACATTTGGGATACAAATTGGTGTAAAATGAAAAATAAACAAAACAGATAAATTAAAATCCTAAGTGTGGTAAATTACTTTCCCAACCATCCCATGAATAAGACTCATATCATTGAATAACTCACGCTTTAACACTTGAAACACACGCTTTAGGTAGACACGAATTATACTCAACAAGATCTCAATCAAAGAATAACCTTAGTTGGCGTTCCCATAACGGCCAACTCCCATTCAATCCATAAATATAATATACAACAAATAGTGGTGATATCGACCACTTAATACAAAACTTTACATAAGTTGGTTAAAACAAACTTCCAACTCTTCTTTTTTTTTTTTTTTTTTTTTGACATCAACATATATGTAAAATTTCACAACTTTTCTATCACTATTTTTCCGGATAATTTTTCCATACTCTTCATACTTTCAGAAATAACTGTAATAGCGAAAGTAGTAAACACACGAAAAATAAACTCAAAGATATACAATATTTACTTTCATACCAATTGCATTGTGCAATTTCCTGACTCAACCAAAGATAATGAATTACGCACGCGAACACAGGTAATGTAAGGAAACACACTTTGCCTAAAGCAATTAACCAACCACGGATTTTAATCTACAGGGTAGGCTAAGGTGTAAGGGTGTAACGAAACATTATAACAAAGGTGTAAGAAACGAAAGGAATGACTCTGAGTGTTTTTCTAGGGGTATCTTACTCTAAAAGTGAGAGTAACAAAGGGTTTTGATGAGGCGAAAAGTGTACCGCTTTTAAGGGGTCATTTAAGCCCTAAATCGTATTTATTTGATCAAATATCACCCTAAATCGCTCCTTTTGTCATTTTAGGTACTTTTGAGGAGAAATCTGGAAAAGGAGGCATTTTGGACGTTTTTGGAGCATTAAAGTGAAGAAAACTGCAAAGTCTCAAGAATCGGCTAAAAGTTACTCTTGACGGCGTCAGACTTTACTCTGGACGGCGTCATGCCTTGGCAAGAAAAGTTGGACGTGAAATTTACTCATGACGGGCCAGTGAAAATAGCATGTGAATTCTGACGGCGTCACGCTTTAACTTGATCGAGGGCGTCACGGCTTAAATCACAAGGGGACGGCGTCACGTTCAAGAGGTGAGGGCGTCAAGCCTTGATAAGCCAGAATGGGTTTTGGAAGAGCTAAAGAGGGACGGCGTCAAGAAGGTCACCCGGGAACCCTAAAAGCGGCGAGGTGACGGCGTCACACTCCATAAGGTGACGCCGTCAGATCCAAAAATCTATATATAGTTTTCTAATTTTTTGTCATTAGGGAGAGCTTAGTGTGTGGAATTTTGGGATAAAACCCTAGGACGATTTTAGCCCCTTTTTCAAGGCTTTTTGCCTTGAGATCTTCCATGTTACATTGAAGATAAGTTATCAATTAATCATTCAATATGTCTATGTGTTGTTTGATTTTATCTTATTCTTGTCTTTTGATTAACATGTTAGGCTAAATTTATCTTGTGTTTGCTTAGATCTAATGAAACCTAGCTATTGATTATTGGTTGTTAGTGTGTTATTAGTTGTATTGGATGATTGTTTATCTATGTTAGGCTTAAGAAAACTGGCTAACTTCCTATTCGGTAACTTGCTTGAACGTCTTAAGAAACATGAACCAAATGCGTACTAAAGGTTTTTATGGTTGTATTTAATGCACAAGCGAATTCTAGTGATCCCATGTTAGGAGCTTCCTAGCCGGCTCGACATAGGAGTGAAGTAGGAGCTTGTAGAGTTGGGGAAGTAAGTACGCCACCCCACGAATGGTATTAAGGAATACACCCGTCATCCACGCGACTAATACACACTAATTAACCGGTAAAAGATAGTTAGGGAGTAAGGAAATCTAAGTAAACACATTTCTCTACACATAAGTTTCTCACCACATTTTATTTTCAGTTATTTATTTTATTTGCATTTGTAGTAATTTGGGTTAGTTGACTAGCAACTAATTCCGCCCACTCCTTCAAACCCGAGATTTTACTTGCTTTCATAAAATTATAAAAACATAAAAAAGAATCTTCCTCAACCCTTAGACCTAATTAGAGTAGCCTTTCATACCTAACGAACACTATTCCCTGTGGAGAACGATCAATCCCCCGTACTTACCACTACACTATACTACATCGGTCAGGTACACTGCCTGGTGGGGTTGTAAGCCTCTTGAGATCCCTCGAGAGGTAAAACCTGTTGTAAGGTTACAAAACCACGCATCAAGTTTTTGGCGCCGCTGCCGGGGAATAGTTATTGTTTAGGTTGAATTTTTATTTCTATTAGGTCTACTCACTAGATTCCTTTCTAGTGAGATTTTTGTTTTATTTTTCTAGGTTTTCTTTAGTCTATCTATTTTCTTCGTGTCTTTGTTCGTAACCATTACCGTCCGACATCATGGAAGATGGTAATATCCTTAACCCACACAACCCACCACCACAACAACCACAACCACCTCCTAGAGCCCGTACTTTAGGAGAGTATTCCCGTCCTAGCCACCATGGCTATCGAAACACCATTGAGCTCACTCAAGGAGCCAATATCACACCCTTGCGATCCGACACCATCCGGTTGGTGCAAAGCGGATGCGCATTCCATGGACTTCGATCTGAAGATCCTAATCAAAATCTCAAGGACTTTCTTAAAATCGTTGATTCTATAGACCTTGATGTTGCCACTCGAGAGACGACCCGATTGCGTCTCTTCCAATTCTCTCTGCGGGACCAAGCTAGTCAGTGGCTAGAACGTCAACCCGCAGGATCCATCACCTCTTGGGATGATCTCACCACTCGTTTCCTTGCTCAGTTTTTCCCACCGGGAAGAACTACCAAGCTAAGGAAGGATATCTTGATGTTTGAACAACGTCGAGGCGAAACCCTCTACGGGGCATGGATTCGATTCAAGGACTTACTTCAAAAAGTCCCTCACCATGGCATTAATCTATGGCTTCAAATCCAAATCTTCTATGACCATGTTGATTACCACACCAAGCGTGCCATCGATCGAGCCGCCGGGGGCAGCTTGCGCGACAAAAGCGCCGAGGAATCATGGGAGATCATTGATGAGCTTGCATCCGACGATGATGAATTGTGGCAAGTCTCCCACGACGTGCGCTCGGCAGTCAAGACATATTCATCGCCCGATACAGCCAATCAAATCACTGAGGAAAGCGTTAGTGAACTTGAGAAAAGGGTTGCATATCTTATGGAAAAGCAAAAGAGACCCTTAAGTCCACAAAAAGCAACAATTAACTCAGTCTCAAGCATTAAGCAAATACCATTGTCCGAATCACCCCGTAGGGAAAATACTAAACCCTTCCATAAGCACGCCCCACCCAACTCACCACCTCAGGAACTTAGTCCAACATTCGAAGCTCGAATGAGAGAGTACATGTCAAAACACTCCGAACGGTTGGCAAAATTTGAGGAAGCCGTCTACAAACAAAAGGAGGAAATGGAAGAGAAGATGGCGGAGATGATGAATCTTTTGAAAGAATACACAAATACAAAAGCCCCTGAAAAGGTGCTGGTGAGGAATGACGCTGATGTTCCTAACACTAAATTTGTCAAGGCCACCTCCGTTGTCCAAGAGGGCGGAAATGATGGAAGAGGGAAATCCATAACTATGGAAGTTAACAAAATTGACCTCATCCCACTTAATAATGGAAACACCAATGCGTACAAATGGAATTCCGACAAGGGAGAGGAGGCGCCCTCTGAGGAGCGCCAATTGGTTGAACCGCCAGTGTCACAACAAGTGAAGCATTACTTGAAGCACGAAATAAACAAGGAGACCATAAACGATTGGGTGAGAAACTATCGACGTATTCATCTACCCAACAAGAAGTCCGAGAAGGTGGAACCGGATGATAAATCTGACATATTACCCGGTGGGCAATTGTATGAATGCCTCATAGGACAAAAGTTAGTGGAAAAGCAGAAATTCTACGGGTCTTTGAAATACCATGCAGCATTGGAAAACACAAGTATCTGGATGCGATAGCTGACCAAGGTTCCGACGTAAATTTGATGCCTTTATCCGTTTATGTTCAGTTAACCGATGAGTTGCCATCCACCACCCATACTAAACTTTCCTTTGCAAAGCATTCTTATGAGTATCCGTTAGGAATTGCAGAAGATGTGTTGGTCAACGTTGCCGGATTCCTGTATCCGGTCGACTTCATGATCATTGAGAGAAATGATATGAATATGCCAATAATCCTTGGGGCACCCTTTCTCGCTACCACTAGAGCACAAATCAATTACGAAAATAGCACCATCCAAATGAAGAAGGGGAAGAAAACAATAAACTTCCCAACGATCCCACGACATATACGAGATGTTGCTCTGCAGAAGAAGATGGAGGCTAACACTAATGTAGTCCGTGGTAATGTTCGAGAGAAAATTCTTGCATGGGAGGCAAGGATTAAGAGTTATATGGAAAATGAGATTAGAGAATGTAAGGATGGAAATAACGATTATATTGAGGCTGATGAGCAACCCAATAACCCCGTTGAATTTACAAAAGGAGACTCAGTGCTCCTAAGGCATTCAGAAACAGAAGCACCTACCAATGAACTAAGTCCCTGGTGGTACGGACCATTCACAATTAAAAGTTTACACCAAGATGGGATAGTAAGCTTGACCAGCAAAGGAGGAGGTGAAGTAACTGCGAATGTCGAGCGATTGAGACACCACCACCCTGATAACAAGGATCATATCTATCAGGGATACGTCATTATGAATGATGGAATCACGTAATATACGTGACTTTGAGTCTAGCTACAAGACTCGTTAATAAAGAAAAGCGCTTCTTGGGAGGCAACCCAAGCTTTATTTGTTTTATTTGCTTTGTGTGTTTATTTATTTGCTTGTTTGATTTTATTTTCCGTATGTGTGTTTAATTTTTATCATTATTGATTCATGTTCAAAACTAAATTGTGAAAATGCTTTATGTTGTTTTTAACTTCGTCTTAACTACATATAAAGGTATTTTGCAAAAGTTAAGTGTAAGGGAAATCTAAATCGGTTTATTAGAACACATATGAACATGAATCGTAATAATAATAAATTAGCATACATATTCGTATTTGTTTGAGTCAAATGCTTGTATCGAGTCATAATGATGTTTTGCAGGATTTCCAGGAAGTAAGGTAAAGGTTTTTTCCAGAAATTTTCCGGAAACTTAAAATGAAAATTTTTGTCAGGTCATTTCTGACGGCGTCAGGGGTTATAACCTGACGGCGTCAGATTTAATTTCCAGAAATTTTTGAAAGTTTTGTTTTCATAAAAAGTTTTTATTAAAATCTCCAACTTATAATCTCCAGGAATCTGCAAAATTATCATTCCACAAGCATTATATCCTTATATATAGATTTTTCCCGCCGATGTTATGCAGGTTTTCGTGTTTGTTTTCTCAGGTTTAACAGGTTATTTTGGACAAGGAGATGTTTATGGAATCAAGCTTATGGCGATGCATTAGTCATGGAGCTTCAACATTCTCTTTGGAGGAAGATTTAACCGTGTAATTTCATTATCCACCGAGCGAATCAGGGGAGTATTTGATTTCATTCTTTTACTTTATGCTTTTACATCTTGTTATTTGAACATTGGGGACAATGTTCATCTTAAGTGTAAGGGAGGGTAAAAGTACGATTTTAGAGAATGCTATTGCGCTTGATTTTTGTTTGTTTAATAGTAGATGTGTAATAAAACTGAGAGAAATACTTGTTAAGGTAATTTTAGTGCCAAATTTAAAATTTTTTACAACATATAGGAGTGAAACTTTGATCTTAATGAGCGTCTCACGGATAGGAGTTATATAACTAGCACAAAAACCGTACCACTAAAAAATTTTCCACCCCAAATATGTGAGGTTCGCCCCTAGAATTGGTAGGAAAAGCATTTATGCTATGATGTGTGTACCGGTAGCACTTAGATTCTAGAACTTGCGTTAGGACCATTCCAAGGCCACAAGTGAGACTACATTCGTGTAGTTAGATTTACTACATGATAAGAGGCATTAGGATTAACCCATTGTTTTACACCTGTGTTTTTGTTATAATTACATTGGCTACATTGGTCAAGTAATTCTCCCACACCCTTTGCGTTGTACTCATTTTTAGTACACGATACCCCTAGTACACCCCTCAGAGCCTATCTTTTCGTTTCAACCTTTAAGCATTTTACTTAAAGGGAGAATTTGTTACACCCCACTTAAATGTACACCCAAATCGCCTTAGCCTACCTTGTATGCACTCATCTTTAGTGCATTATTGTTACAACATTTGTTTAAACCCAAGTTAATTATCTAGTTGATTACATGGTTGCTAAGTCGAGTCATATCCTTGTACATATTGTTTTGGGACGATTGGGACTCATGGGTAAAGTACTAGTGTAATGGAGTAATGGGGAAGAACATCATTTATTACCCCCATATGTGCTAAATATTTTAAAAGTACTCCAAGTTTTTCAATTATCTTAATTCGAGTCATTAGAATAGTTAATTGTAAAGTTATGTAAAAGTTCAAGTGTAAGGGGAATGCAATGCCCCTATGATGTATTATTTTGGATGGTAGGGCAAAAGTGTATGCAAAAAAAAAAAAAAAAAAAAAAAAAAAAAAAAAAAAAAAAAAAAATCGAAAAAATCAAGAAAAAAAAAAAAAAAAAGAGAAAATGAAAAATAGAAAAAACATACGGACTACCATCCCGTTTCATTTTATGTTTGTTTTATATTTTTGTTATTTTGTTATTTCGCTTCTAGCTTAAGATCGAGTCGAGTCTTGGCTTAGCAACATTGTATAGTACATGTAATTGATCAAGATTTTTAACTCGCCACCAGTAAAATATCCTTTATCCAACCAAACCGTGTTTTCCTTTTCCCTACACCTAACGTTATAACCCATTTGAAAGCCCTCTTTGATAGTTTATCTTTGGTGCTTACGCCTAGTGGAGGAGGTTTTCGATCCTTTCCCAAGCCTATGGTAATCTATTTGCTATGACAGGTAGTGAGAGATATTATCCGTTTTCATTTATGAGATTTATTTTGATGACACTTGAGAGATGTGAGTATCTAAACACTACTTGTGAGGTGCTAGTTTATAATCTCCGTGCTTATTATGATTAAAGTGGAACGATTATTTGTTGTAATAACTTTTATATTAGCATTAAATGACCCCTAACTTGTATTTTGATTAGAATAAAAGCGCATTTGCTTGAGGACAAGCAAATCTCAAGTGTAAGGGTATTTGATGAGGCGAAAAGTGTACCGCTTTTAAGGGGTCATTTAAGCCCTAAATCGTATTTATTTGATCAAATATCGCCCTAAATCGCTCCTTTTGTCATTTTAGGTACTTTTGAGGAGAAATCTGGAAAAGGAGGTATTTTGGACGTTTTTGGA
This sequence comes from Artemisia tridentata subsp. tridentata, assembly GCA_021014915.2. Taxonomy (NCBI): domain Eukaryota; kingdom Viridiplantae; phylum Streptophyta; class Magnoliopsida; order Asterales; family Asteraceae; genus Artemisia; species Artemisia tridentata. The sequence continues at coordinate 330,567,681 of CP139508.1, read as the reverse complement.
GCATTAAAGTGAAGAAAACGGCAAAGTCTCAAGAATCGGCTAAAAGTTACTCTTGACGGCGTCAGACTTTACTCTGGACGGCGTCATGCCTTGGCAAGAAAAGTTGGACGTGAAATTTACTCATGACGGGCCAGTGAAAATAGCATGTGAATTCTGACGGCGTCACGCTTTAACTTGATCGAGGGCGTCACGGCTTAAATCACAAGGGGACGGCGTCACGTTCAAGAGGTGAGGGCGTCAAGCCTTGATAAGCCAGAATGGGTTTTGGAAGAGCTAAAGAGGGACGGCGTCAAGAAGGTCACCCGGGAACCCTAAAAGCGGCGAGGTGACGGCGTCACACTCCATAAGGTGACGCCGTCAGATCCAAAAATCTATATATAGTTTTCTAATTTTTTGTCATTAGGGAGAGCTTAGTGTGTGGAATTTTGGGATAAAACCCTAGGACGATTTTAGCTCCTTTTTCAAGGCTTTTTGCCTTGAGATCTTCCATGTTACATTGAAGATAAGTTATCAATTAATCATTCAATATGTCTATGTGTTGTTTGATTTTATCTTATTCTTGTCTTTTGATTAACATGTTAGGCTAAATTTATCTTGTGTTTGCTTAGATCTAATGAAACCTAGCTATTGATTATTGGTTGTTAGTGTGTTATTAGTTGTATTGGATGATTGTTTATCTATGTTAGGCTTAAGAAAACTGGCTAACTTCCTATTCGGTAACTTGCTTGAACGTCTTAAGAAACATGAACCAAATGCGTACTAAAGGTTTTTATGGTTGTATTTAATGCACAAGCGAATTCTAGTGATCCCATGTTAGGAGCTTCCTAGCCGGCTCGACATAGGAGTGAAGTAGGAGCTTGTAGAGTTGGGGAAGTAAGTACGCCACCCCACGAATGGTATTAAGGAATACACCCGTCATCCACGCGACTAATACACACTAATTAACCGGTAAAAGATAGTTAGGGAGTAAGGAAATCTAAGTAAACACATTTCTCTACACATAAGTTTCTCACCACATTTTATTTTCAGTTATTTATTTTATTTGCATTCGTAGTAATTTGGGTTAGTTGACTAGCAACTAATTCCGCCCACTCTTTCAAACCCGAGATTTTACTTGCTTTCATAAAAATATAAAAACATAAAAAGAATCTTCCTCAACCCTTAGACCTAATTAGAGTAGTCTTTCATACCTAACGAACACTATTCCCTGTGGAGAACGATCAATCCCCCGTACTTACCACTACACTATACTACATCGGTCAGGTACACTGCCTGGTGGGGTTGTAAGCCTCTTGAGATCCCTCGAGAGGTAAAACCTGTTGTAAGGTTACAAAACCACGCATCATGTTTATAGCGCCGCTGCCGAGGGTTAACTAACCAATGTAGTTAGTTAATATCACATAACATATAAAGGCTATTTGGGTGTAATCCTAGAAATTTACCAATTTAGACAAGTCATTCCAATTATATAGATAATACTTATTATGGTGGTCTCGAATAGTGTATAAGCCAAGTTCTAAAGTTTACAAGTCACCGGCACACTCATAGATTTGTGAATTTTGATAAGTTCACAATTTTTGAAAATAATGTTATGTGTGCAGCTATGTAATTTAGACTTTAAACAAAAACATGCTATAAAATTTTAAATTTTGATATATTAAGCGCATTTTAAGCATATTTTGAAAAAGTTTAGGACAAGTAAGTGTTCTAATTCTCCAATCCCTCCACTTAAGTTAAACAACGTCCTCGTTGTTTGTATTAAAGGTTAAAAACTGGAAAATAAAAGAATTAGAACATAAAAACTCCCCTGAGATTTGCTCGGTATGATCCTCCATTATTCGTATAAGAGCAAAAATCAACTTTCTTGTGGATGAGAACGTTTAAGCTTCATAGATGATGTATCCAAAAAAAATTGTAGGAATCTATAATACCATTCAGACTTTAACACACCTGAGTTAAGAAGGTTCAAACTTGCATAATACATTAGTAGTTAGAAAAAATAAAAGCAAAAGAATTAAACTGTAAATCATCAGGTCAGTCGATATGCCGTATCTTATGAAAGAAGATACGCCGTATCGAGCCTGGTATAAGTAGGAATCAGGATAAAAGATGCGTCGCATCCTTAACCAGGGATGCGCCGCATTAAAATACTGACAGAAAGTTTTAAAGTTAAAAATAAAAATGCAGAAAATAAAATAAGATATGGCCAGTGCAGGCGATGCGTCGCATCTTAGGATGGAGATGCGCCGTATCCTCTACAGGTCTGACAGACTCGATACAAAATCAGAAAATAACACAAAAATAAGCATGGGTTGCCTCCCACGAAGCGCTTGTTTTTGTTCGAGTCACAAGCCTGACTCCACCCTTATTTACTGTGTATTAAGGTGTTGTTCCCCCCACTTGGGATCAAGTGCGGGTGATAATAGCAATAAACAAGAAAAGAGTGTAAATTTGCTAGTAAAGATGGAAGAAATAAATAAAGATCATACCTTGGCAATATATGTACATCTTTCCTATCCTTACCCGGTTTGGTTGATAAATTGGATGACTTGACCATTCCATCTGAAAGAGTAGTGTGCTGAGGAAAAATGAGTCTCCTTTCTTCTTGGTTAGTCTCTTTGGTAGTAAGGCGTCCCTTGACTTCCGCAGAAGATGAGAAAGGGTCTTTGGCAAGTAAAAGTTCGAGTTCCTCTATATCCTTCTTAGGGTCGAAATCATCATCTTCATCAATCATAGCAATGTTTAAGAGCTCATCACCAAACTCTTCCTCGAGCTCCACCAAAAACGGGTTGATCACAGGTGCTTCATGTGCTTCAATAGGTAGTGTAATAAATTTGACCTCATCATTCTTTTGTTTTGCAACCTGTTTAGGAAAACTAGCAAGATTATTAGTAACGGGATTAATAATATTAAATAAATTTGTACCACTTTGTGTTGTAAGTGACTCCAATTCATCTTGTGAATCTCCATCTTTAACTAGTGGTCTTGCAATTTCAGCATCGTCCCGAATTTCATTTTTAAACAAGTCATCCCAGATTTCTTCAAAAGCCCTCGTTGGGTCAAAATCTGGTTGAGGTATGTCATCATATACAATTGCATCAAATGGTTCGAAATCAAAATTAGAATACTTTTCATCTTCATCCGATGGATTGTCTAATGGTGGTAATACGATTGCAGAATATTCTTCAACGTTAGGTTCCGTATACACATCATTTTGTGCAATCTCCGGAGAAAAAGTACTATCAATAACAATTGCCGGAATTGGTTGCACGGTATATGAATCTTCTTCATCATCATTTGACATATATCAAGTGTGTTGAAATGGCAATTTGTTTCTTTCTTTCCTTGACTTTTCTTGTCCTAAAATCAAGTATTCTTCCATAGTGATTTCTTTCGTCTCAATGACTTGTGCACAATATCTTGCTCTTTTCCAATCATACACCTGATTATTGCTCAAGGCTCTTTCCTCTATAAGCTTGACATATTCTTCCATTGTAATATCCGGATCGTCCATCTTCCTGAAATAAAACTTACTCGTGCAAAAGAAGAGTGAAACAATCAAAGTAAAATAAAATTTTGCTGATATCTGTAGACGATGCGCCGTATCCAGAAAGTTGGATACGCCGTATCTTATTTCGTTAAAATTTAATCAGACTTTTATTCAGAAAACAGATACGCCGCTTATAATTTTAGAATGCGCCGTATCCAGTTTAAATTATCAAAAATCGATTATATTTATTAAAATTAAATGCGTCGTATTAACAAAAGCTAATGCGCCGTATTTTCGTTACGTTTCAAAATACAAGATTTTTGATTTAGAAGATGCGCCGTATCGATACAGATCGATGCGTCGTATCTGTTTAATAATTTGAAAACTGTTTTTAATTTAAATCGAAAATACGCCGTATCTGTTAAAACAGATGCGTCGTATGGCTTTAGTGTTTTAGAAAAATTTCTTATTAAAAACAAAATACGCTGTATCTTGGGGAAAGATGCGTCGTACTCGAATTTATTAAACGCGTTGTATTTTATAAAAATTAAACGCAATACGCCGTATCTGTGAAAACAGATGCGCCGTATCGTTTGTATTAGCACTGTACAACGATAGCAGAATGCAGAAAAATAGAAAAAAGAAAAACAAAAAATAAAAACAAACAAAAAGAAACAAAAATTAAAGAAAATAAAAACACACAAAAACAGAAAATATGCAAATATACAATGAATGCAATCTATCTAATATATAACAGGGTTAGTGGTTAGAATCTAAAAATTAAAAAGAAAAACCTACTTAAAATACTAATCAAATTAACAGATAATAACAATTCACTCCCCGGCAACGGCGCCAAAAACTTGATGTGGTGTGTTTTAGTTCTAATTCTTTTATATCCCCGGCAACGGCGCCAAAAACTTGATGCGCGTGATGTGTCATTGCGGTTTAGCAGTATTAATGCCTACTCAAGTTTTAAATTTATATTTAGCCGACTTATCAATAACACACACACTTAACGAGCAGTGTACCCGGTTAGTATGAATATAATGGTAAGTAGAGTGTCGATCACTAAGAGTGGAACGTATTATCTAGTTATTCTAATCAGTATTTTAATATCCTAAGTTAGCTGTACAACCTAATCTAACGCAAGGGGGTTCAGCCTGAGAGACTGGCACGGTTTGGTTATGATTAAATAGTAAACTAAACTAATGAGCACGAATCAGCGATTAGCACACACGTACACAGATAGATACTTGAGACAATAAGAAGACCTGTCCTGATAATTAAGTAGCTTGTCACTTGTTTTATTGCTAGTTTTATATGAAGTGTATATAATTAACCCTTTCTTGTTGGCTCTAATCTTATCGGCGAGTAAACCCTTAATGATTACTTATGTCTATCCTATTTATTAAAGAGACGCTGAAACAAATAGGCGAGGAAGGGGCATGGCGACCCAAGCAATGCTCAGCTAGACACAGAGGTTATCAATGCACTAATAAAAGTCACCAAAGACATGAACATATAAACTTTAATTAATGGGAAAGCAATTTTAAGGGGTGGACATGATATTCCGTAGTCACATGACATCAGCCCATCAATCCTGATGAATTAAAGTGTACTAATACAATAAAACAAAACTACTTAATGAATTGAATACATGCAGGACCTTCTTACAGCTCTTGTATCTTCGTTTAGGGTGTGTCTTGTGCTGCTAATACGTCTGAATTCGTCTCTGGTTTGGTACTCGTACGTATGGTATCTTGCACTGTCCAACCTACCTCCCTTCGAAATTCGTCTGACCTTGGGGTATTTATAGTTTCTGTCTGAGGGTTAGATGCGGCGCATAGGATAAGTTGATGCGGCGCATTGACTTAACTTCGCGTGGGGTCCAAGATTAATATATTCAGGAATATTCGTACACCGCCTTAAGATGCGGCGTAACTCCATTTCTCTATGCGGCGCATGTCCTTTGTCGTCTTGGATTGTAACTTGTGAAATCTTGATAGTGATACGCCGTATGTAAGAAGTATGTTGCGGCATATCTGGAGCAGAATGATCTTGATCTTGTACATTTTAGTAGACTCTTAACATCTTGCTTGTTTTGCTCCATAATTAGTCCAAAATCGCCAAGTTTCACATAATACTTGTTTTTACCTGAGAATTACAAAAGTAAACATTAACGTATCAATTCTCATATATAATATTATAAAACAAGTTAAATAAATAGGATAAATGATGATAATAAAATGTACTTATTTGAGTTCATCACAGCTAACAGAGACTTTGCATCCTTGAAAGGATTAAAAGTCAATTGATTTTCATTAGGAATGCCCATCATGAGAGTACTTCTTGCCTTAACTTCCAATCTTCTTTGTGCCTTGTCTTCAGCAGTTTTAATAGGCAAGATAGTGTCAATACCATCATCAATTTTTTTTGTTTTAGGTAAAGTATTGCCAGTCTTTATTACTTCCCATATAGAGTAATCAACCATCTGAATATACTGCTCTATTCTCATTCTCCATAGCTCATACTCTCCAGACTTGAGCATTGACACCTTTGATGCAGTAATCATGTGTGTAGATTCTGACTCCATGTCTTCAGTAAGATCAGAACAGTCTTGAGTTTAAATAGGTTCTTCTTGATCATAGCTTCTAGATCACAAGCTCTGATACCACTTGTTGATCCCAACAATATACTTGATCGAACTCCTTAGCTTGTAAAGGTTTAGTTATCTTAGATAAATCTAAAACAACTAAATATAGAAACTGTCTTGAAGTATATCAAACACAAAGCGGAATCTTGTATTTGATCTTAAGAATAACTTTATATGGAATGAAACAGTAAATAATGAATATCAAACAAAATACTTCAATATTATTAATAATACGAATACTCAAAAGTATTAGGGTTTACAAACTTGAAGTTCTCTAAAGAATCGTGTGTGTAATCAGTGTATATCGTCTATAATATCTATACCCTAGGACCTCCTTTTATAGACTAAGGAGTCCTAGTTGGCTTACAATGACTTTCTATACAAGATAAATCTTTATAGAATATTTCTATACTTATCAAGACATACTATACATAATAACCGACTCTAATACTCTAGCAACACTAATAATGCATTAGCAGCACTAACTTTTTATTCTAGCAGCATTAACTTAGTACTAGCAGTACTAAGTTTCCTTCTAGCAGCATTAACTACTTAGAGTATTTTTTCTTGAAGTCTGTCAGCAGTCTTAATTTACTCTAGCAGTCTTAACTTCCATAAGCAACATTAACCATCATAACTAGCAGCAGTAATGACTTGTAATATTTTTCTTGTAATCCCTGAGCAGTCTTAACATCATGAGAAGCATTAACACCTTGGAAGCTTTAAATCAAAACACATGGATAACTTGTGCCTTTAGTTCTCACGTCCTTCTAGTTAGTAATATAGTAACTAGCTATAGCAACCCTGTCTAATGCCTGTCCCTCTAGCTATTAGTTAGAACCGTTACATGGGAATCCAAAGCATTTGGTTAATCAAGAATGTTGGTACAAATAATATCTAAAAACTTTATTTCTATTTTTCGATATCCTTATGTTTTGATGATAACAAAATATAAAAACACGTTACGTAAAAATTAACGTATACAAGTTTTTAGTCGAAATATCCCGTTTCTACGTAAATCACTCTAGGTAAGAACTAACAAATTTATAACTTGACAAATGATCAAAGAAGTGAATTAAGTGTGTTTCAAACTATTTTGATGAATTAAAAAGAAATGTTTTAATTTGAAAAATAAGTTTAAAATCACCAACATCTATTTCCTCCCCCCTCCAAATCAGCTCCAAACTTCCCCAAATAAACTTTCACTACTAAAAACAAATTTTGAGCTTCCTTGTTTGGGATGGTACCACGGTACCACTAAATTTAGTGGTACCGTGACCCTGTAACGGACAAATTTTTTTTCCCTATAAATACCAGCCCACGTCACAGTTTTTAGGCATCCTTTTTCACACAAAAGTTTCTGAGTTCAAAACTCTCTATGACATACACTTTCCTTTGATCATTTAGTCAGTTTTATTTTGTTTAAGAATGATCCTTTCATCCAACCAAGTAATCACCTTCATTCCTCTACTAGTGCAAGAGAAGAACACAAAGTATCAAAAAGATACAAGGTGTTGTAGTGTTAGAGTAGTGCACTTGTAACATTTTTTACATACTTGTTGTATCTAGGCGTACATCAAGTTGTTCATCTTTTGTTTAGCTTGTATGTGTGGATCAGTGTGATCTTGTTGAGATCTTGGAGATCTCTTGTAGCTTGTGTGTTAGTGTGTTGATCAAGAGTAGATTTTGAGGATCGTGTGATAAGTGAGGATCGTGTGAGAAGTAAGGATCGTGTGGATCGTGAGTTAGATTGGTACTAGCTTGATTAGTACTCGAAATTTAGCTTAGTGTCGGAAATAGGGATAAGCGACGTTGTATGGTTTTCTCCGCCTGAAGGGAGTTTGTTGACATAGTGCTTAGAACTTTCGAGTTGGGTACTCGGGGAGTGGAGTAGGGCGAAAAAGAGCTTCGTTACCAAACCACTATAAATCTTTTTGCCTCGGTTTGATCTTTCCATCTCTTACTCTTTACTTTTATTATTCATACTTTGTTGCGTAGTTTAGTATTCATATTGTTGTTGGTTGGTTTCACAAACAATTGAATCAAAGTTTTTCACAAGTAAACTTTTATAATTAACGAAAAATCGGTAAAATTATTCAACCCCCCTTTCTAGTTTTCCACAATTGGTATAAGAGCCAGGTCAACCAAGATTTTTAAAATATATTGTATTTTAAAACTTGAATCGATCAATGGATTTCGACAAATATCAAGAAGGGCAATCTATGCAAAGACCACCACTTTTTGAAACCGATTGTTTTATCCATTGGAAAACTAGATTCGAAACGTATGTGAAATCAAAAGATATTGATCTTTGGTTTGTTATTACCGTGGGTGACTTTCAACTGATTGAAAAGAATCCGGAAACAAAAAGGGATGAAATAGTTTCTTACAATAAACAAAGTGATAATCTTAAAAGAAAACTAGCCAAAAATAATGAGGCTAAAATGATGATTTATAATGCTTTGCCGAAAAAGGAATTTGAAAGAATTTTTATGTGTAATACGGCAAAAGAAATTTGGAAAACTTTGTTAGTCACTCATCAAGGTAATAATCAAGTCAAAGAAAATAAGATCAATCTTCTTGTGCAACAATATGAACAATTTTCCATTCCGGAAGATGAATCTATAGATAATGCTTTTGCTAGATTTAATTTACTAGTCTTAAAGCTCTTGATGAAGGTTACTCTAGCAAGAACTATGTTAGGAAGTTTCTTAGGGCTCTACGTCCCAAATGGAGAGCAAAGGTCACCGCCATTGAAGAGTCAAAGAACTTAGCGACATTATCACTTGATGAACTCATAGGAAACTTGAAAGTTCATGAAATAATAATCAAGAAAGATTCCGATATAGTTAAAGGCAAAGGAGAGAAAGTAAGGTCTTTGAAAGCCAAGAAGGAGTCTTGTGATGAGGAAAGTTCGGCTTTCGATAGTGAAGACGAATAGTATGCATTAGCGGTTAGAGATTTTAAGAAGTTCTTTAGGAGAAGAGATAGATTTGTAAGGCAACCTCGTGATGAAAAGAAGTCGTTCCAAAAGAACCGAGATGACAAGAAAGGAAAGAGTGATAGAAAATGTTTTAGATGCGGAGATCCAAACCATCTCATCGGAGAATGTCCTAAACCACCTAGAACTAAGAACCAAAGAGCATTTGTAGGAGGTTCTTGGAGCGATAGCAGTGAGGAAGAAGAGGAGAAGCCCAACGACGAAACATGTCTTATGGCTCAAGCTTTAAATGAGGTACATTTCGATTCTTCTTATTATAGTGATAATAATTCTTCGATAGATGACAACATACTATATGATGAATATTGTAAATTATGTGAAACAAAACACTAAAAGTAACTTTACATGAACTCGAAGCAGAAATTTTAGAGCTGAAAGACCAAGTAAAAAGGCTTGAGAAAAATAAAGAAATAGATGTTGGATGTAGGTCATGCATATGCCTTCAAGTTGAGAATGAAAAACTCAAAGAAAATGCTCTTAAAATCATTAAGTTTGAAAAAGGTACAAAGACACTTAATGACATATTAGAAAACGTTAGGTTTAGTGAACATGCCGGAGCGGGCTTAGGTTTTAATCCAAATGAAGCTTCGACAAGTGGAACAAAACAAGTAAAATTTGTCAAACCCACAAGTTCTGTCAAAACAGTGGACGGCATCGTTAAAGGTACAAAGACACCACTAAAATTAGTGTTACTGTGGTACCGTCTGGTGCCGAAGTCAGAATAGAGTCAATTTTGAAAAATAATTTGAGTCCTAAACCGATTCATGTAGTAATTAATAATACCAAGGTGCCAATTGCTAGTAAAAAGGTAGTTAAGACTTTTTACAAACCATTGTCAACCCCCGGGCTTGGATTTGTGAAACCCGAAAATAGATCAAAAACTTTTCCACCTAGAAAAACAAATGTTCCTAAACTTCGGTCAAGAACTCCTCAACCGAGAAGTAGCTTTAGAAGGCAAAGTTATCCATGTAACTATCCCGTAACTTGTAATAACCTTCAACAATGAAGTTATTCGCCTTGGGAAATTTGTCCTCCATTCCAACATCCAAACCAAATGCAACAAATGCATGGGATGTTTAACACTAACAATTTTGGACTCATGAGATATTTGGGACCGAATATTTGAGTTTTTGTCTTAATCATTGGATATGCTTGGGAATTGACTTCGAACCTGACGAATGGATCAAGGATAGCAGATGTACTAATCATATGACAGGAAACCGAAGTCTATTCTCATCATACAAGGCTTGCAATGGAGGTAACGTCACATTTGGTAGTAAATTAAAAGGAAACATCATAGGCAAAGGTACAATCTCTCAAAAATTCCTCACTATTAGAAATGTTGAGCATGTAGATAACTTAGGATTTGACTTGCTTAGTATTAGTCAAATGGTTGATAATTAGTGTAGAGTAATATTTTTCGAAGAGGGTAGTAAGATTACTAAGAATAGCAAGACCATAGGCAAAGGAGTTAGGAAGAATGGCTTATTTGTTATGAAAATAGGAAATAAGCCTGAGGATAAGATTTGTTTAGCAACCATAGATGAGAATTCCACTATATGGCATAGAAGACTAGGTCACGCTAATATGCGTTTAATACAATCATTAGCGTCTAAGAAATTGTTAGAAACCTACCTAATCTTAAGTTTGATAAACACTTTTGTGACGCTTGTAAAATTGGAAAACAAGCTCATTCTAGTCACAAAGTTAAGAACATGGTCTCGACCTCTAGATGCCTAGAACTCCTTCACATGGATCTATTCGGTCCATCCGCCGAACGGAGTTACGGAGAAAACTACTACACCTTAGTAATAGTAGATGACTATTCTAGGTATACTTGGACTAGATTTCTTAAGAATAAGACACAAGGTTTCGAGGAATTCAAAATCTTTAGTAAGAAGGTCCAAAATCAACTAGGTTGTACAATAGTCTCGATTAGGACGGATCATGGCCGGGAATTTGATAATGAAGTGTAATTTGGAGTATATTGTGATGCTAATGGTATTTCACACAATTTCTCGGCTCCACGCACTCCACAATCAAGTGGGGTAGTTGAGCGGAAAAATCGTACTCTACAAGAGATGAGTAGAACGATGTTAAATTAACAATATATTCCGCAAAACTTTTGGTTTAATGCCGTAGACACCTCAACTTATATACTTAATAGGATTTTGATTAGACCAATCTTAGGAAAAACACCATACGAAATCTTGAAAGGTAGAAAACCTACCCTAGATTACTTTAGAGTGTTTGGAATCTAGTGCTTCATATTAAACACTAAAGATTACCTCACCAAGTTTGACCCAAAGTCTTACGAAGGTGTTTCCCTAGGATACTCCCAAAATGGTAAAGCCTATGTTGTCCTTAATAAGGAAACAATGAGAGTCGAAGAATCACTCAACGTGACATTCGATGAAAGTCCTCCCCCAACTAAGACATCATCCTTAGTGGATGATGACTTAGATGAGGAAGAAGCCATTAAGGTCAATGGCAAGAAAACCTTAGAAAATGACATTGAGGATGAAATGGTCGAAGTTGACAAAGTTGTCAACATTAAGGAATCTAAGAACCATCCAATAGAAAATGTCATAGGAAACCTAAACCAAAGAACCCTTAGGTCACAAGCACAAAACAAAAGTAATTTCTTTTGTATTATATCTACCGTAGAACCTAAGAATTTCAGTGAAGTAATAAAGGATGAAAGCTGGGTAGTTGCTATGCAAGAAGAATTAAATCAATTCACCGCAAATCAAGTTTGGATTCTAGTACCTCCACCTAGGAATCAAACCATTATAGGAACGAAATGGGTGTTTAGAAACAAACTGGACGAAAATGGCGTCATGACTAGGAATAAGGCTAGGTTATTAGCAAAAGGCTATAACCAACAAGAAGGAATAGATTACGATGAAACTTATGCACCTGCAGCTAGATTAGAGTCTATTAGGTTACTCCTTGCCTATGCTTGCACTTTAGACTTTAAGCTATAACAAATGGACGTGAAAAGTGCATTCCTAAATGGTTTTATCAACGAGGAGGTATACATAGCACAACCTCCAGGATTCGTTGATTTCGAAAAACCGAATCATGTTTATAAACTCAAGAAAGCACTCTATGGTCTCAAACAAGCTCCCAAAGCTTGGTACGATAGATTAAAGGCTTTCTTGCTTAAACATGAATATACCATGGGAATGGTTCATAACACACTTTTCATGAAGAAACGAAATTCACATCTCATCATTGTTAAAATATATGTCGACGACATTATATTCGGCTCAACTTGTCCAGAACTGTGCAATGATTTTTCAAAGATTATGCGTGACGAGTTAGAGATAAGCATGATGGGCAAATTAAATTTCTTCCTTGGTCTACAAATAAAACAAATGGAAGATGGTATATTCTTTACTCAATCTAAATATATTAAAGAAATGCTTAAGAAATTTGGTCTAGAAGAGTCTAAACCAATGAAAACGCCCATGTCCTCGAAAACGAAACTCACAAAGGATGAAGAAGGTGAGTCTGTGGACAACACTAAGTATAGGGGCATGATAGGTAGTTTATTATACCTAACGACAAGTAGGCCCGATATTATGTTTAGTGTCTGCCTTTGTGCTCGCTTCCAAGAGGATCCCAAAACCTCTCACCTTGAAGCGGTTAAGCGTATCTTCTGATACATTAAAGGCACTATACACTTGGGATTGTATTATCCCAAAGGGATCGATGTAGAAACTATTGTCTATGCCGACTCTGATCAGTGTAGAAACAATTGTCTATGCCAGGCTCATGAAGGCACCCAGAGAGGTCAGACAAGACCCTGATAAACCAATGCTTATTGAATACATCTTACGCAATGGGAAAGTGTTCAGGGGAGTAAATAAAGAAGTGGCTGCTATTATGGAAAAAGAAGACAAGATCAAAGCTGAAATGCTCAGTAAGCCTGTTATTTCTGAAGTAGCCAAGGAAGTGATCAAGGAGACTGATCAGGCTATCAGAGAGGAACATTTTCTTCAACTTCAAGCTGATATGATCAAGAAACACAATGAAAAGGTCAAACTGAATAGCGAGAAGAAAAGAAGAAACTATGAGAGGTATGTCTGGACCATGACCAAGACAAAAGGTGATGGTCCCATCACTGATATGATCATCCATGCTAACACCAACCCTTTTGCTATCACTGTCAAAAGAGGTGAGAGGGTATATGAGAAGAATGCCCCATTCAAGTTCTCTGAGTTTGGCATCAAAGAATGGGACATGATGGGACCCATCCTGAGCAAGAAGAACAACAAGTGCAGACCTATTGGACTCCCTGACAAAGAAATATGAAGAACTAGAAAGGGTGGCCAAAAGTCTTGGAATTGATCATCAACAAGCTCTTGCATCTCAGGGTCTTACAACTCCTGAGCACACTTAGAGCACTGGAAAGAAAAGAAAGGCAGTGGAACTGGAGCCTCAACGTTTTATTGCTGGAATTCACTGCCAAAGGCTACTTCCTAAAGGTGTAAAGTTTGTTCATAACAAGGTCATCAAGCACCCTAAGTTTGGGATCTTTTTCATAGATGAGTTTGGTCAGCAAGCATTCCAAAGGGTCACTGACATACATCTAGTGGAGACTACAACATTATTGGCTTACAAACTGATGGCACTCCACTACAAGAGCCCTAAGAATGATGAGTTCATAGCACTGATGGATAAGATGATGAAGGAGAGACCAGATAAGGCTATGTTGTTAACTAAGAAGTCTAAGCTTGAGCTCATGGGAATTAAGGAAGTCTGAGTACTTAACCCTGAGCATTTTGTACTAGATGATAGGACCTTTTGTAACTGATGAATAAATTGATGTTTTATGTTTATAAGTGTCCTTTACATGCTTTATAGTATCTTCAGTGTAAGAAGAAGTCCATTTTCTCACTTACACTGATCAAAACACTTGGGCTATATTTATATCCAAATAGGGGGAGACTGTTGGGTCCATTCAGTACCCAAGTTTTCATAAACAAGGATTTGAATAAAAAATAACCTAAGTGTTAGAAAACCTTAAACAATATTCAAGTCATTGAGTGAACAGTTGCTCAGTGAGTCACCTTCAGGAAGCTTAGGATGAGTCTATGAAGAAAGCCTCTTCATTCAGTGAGGCGGAACTCAGTAAGTGGCACCTAAGCCAAAGAAGAAGGTGATGGGTTCAATGAATGATGACAATAACTCACTGAACCCCAAGACTCCTCAACAACTAAAGACTGAGGATAGAAGACTGAAGACCTGAAGACTGAAGAATGGGCGGGACAAGGCGGGAAACGTTTGAAGGGATAAGGAGAAGTCCTTATTAGGCTGAAGTCAAACTTTCCCTGAAAGGTAAAATGTCAGGACAGTGTCATCACTGTACCTTAGAAAGCAGTATTGTCTTATACCCAAAATAGCTTCTTGTAACAGAGACAAAATACGTAAGTATTTTGTCCTAACTAGCTTAGGTCCCCTTTTGTCATTATCACAACGGTTGTAAAATACTTGTGTATTTTAAAGTAGATTCTGATGATGAGGCTGATGAGACATGTCCCTGATATAGCTCAGTAGGTTCATTGTAGTTGCTACTTAAGCTTAGCTTAAGTTTAATGAGGAGTTATACCATACTTGTCATTCAATCCCAAGTGTTATTCTGCAAACACTTGGGTATAATTATTTATTAATTGCAAATAGAATTAAACATTGAAAACTTATGTCTTTTACTTTACGTTTATCCATTAACAAAGTTTTAAATACATTACTAGTCATGAAACACGGGTAGTTTAACTCTTTAGTTATTACTATCTGTGTGAAAGGGAACAACAAGTGGTATCAGAGCGGTTTGATTTATACAACAAGTTTTATAAACCGTTCAAAACGTTTTTAAAATCATGATCCTACCATAGCTGAAAGTGATGTACCCCAACTAGTCGACAAAAGGGAGGAAGCTATAATGCTACTGCTCCCCGACTTGAGGTTGGAAAATTTAATAAGTGGGAAAAGCGTATGCTTTGCTACTTAACAGGAATGGAACCTTACTACATTAAGTGTATTAATGAAGGTCCCTTTTTCCCTAAGACTACTGAAGGTTTACCCAAGCCTGATGCGTGGTTTTGCAACCTTACAACAGGTTTTACCTCTCGAGGGATCTCAAGAGGCTTACAACCCCACCAGGCAGTGTACCTGACCGATGTAGTATAGTGTAGTGGTAAGTACGGGGGATTGATCGTTCTCCACAGGAAATAGTGTCGTTAGGATTGAAAAACTACTCTAATAGGTCTAAGGGTGAGAGAAGATTCTTTTTATGTATTTTTATATTTTTTTAATAAAGCAAGTAAAATCTCGGGTTTTAAGGAGTGGGCGGAATTAGTTGCTAGTCAACTAACCCAAATAACTACAAATGCAAATAAAATAAAATACTGAAAATGAAAAGAGTTGTGAAACTTATGTGGAGAGAAATGTGTTTACTTAGATTTCCTTACTCCCTAACTATCTTTTACCGGTTGATTAGTGTGTATTAATCGCGTGGATGACGGGTGTATTCCTTAATACCAATCGTGGGGTGGCGTACGTACTTCCCCAACTCTATGAGCTCCTACTTCACTCCTATGTCGAGCCGGCTAGGAAGCTCCTAACATGGGATCACTAGAATTCGCTCATGCATTAAATACAACCATAAAAATCTTAGTACGCATTGGTTCATGTTTCTTAAGACGTTCAAGCAAGTTACTGAATAGGAAGTTAGCCAGTTTTCTTAAGCCTAACATCGATGAACAATCATCCAATACAACTAATAACACACTAATAACCAATAATCAATAGCTAGGTTTCATTAGATCTAAGCAAACACAAGATAAATCTAGCCTAGCATGTTAATCAAAAGACAAGAACAAGATATAATCAAACAACACATAGACATATTGAATGATTAAATAATCACTTATCTTCAATTAAACATGGGAGATCCAAGGGTATGAAAACCCTTAAAAATGGCAGAAATTCATCTTAGGGTTTCTCCTCCAAAGTTACACACAATAAGTTCCACACTAATGACAAAAAATTGCAAAACTATATATAGAGTTTAAGGGCTGACGGCGTCATGTTATAGATCCTGACGCCGTCACCTCGCCGCTTTTAGGGTTCCCGGATGGCCTTCCTGACGCCGTCTCTCTTTAGTGCTCCAAAATCCGCTCTGGCTTATCAAGGCTTGACGCCGTCAAAAATGGGCTTGACGTCGTCCCTCTTTAATTTAAACCGTGATGGCCTTGATCACTTCAAAGGGTGACGCCGTCAGATTTTTCATGCAAAATTCTCTGGCTTATCATGAGTAATTTTCATATCCACCTCTTTTGCCAAGCCATGACGCCGTCTGGACCAATACCTGACGCCGTCAAAGGTACTTTCCAGCATAATTTTGAGACTTTGTCGTTTTCTTCACTTTTATGCTCCAAAAACGTCCAAAATGCTTTCTTTTCCAGATTTCTTCTCCAAAGTACCTAAAATGACAAAAGGAACGATTTAGGGCAATATTTGATCAAATAAATACGATTTAGGGCTTAAATGACCCCCTAAAAGCGATACACTTTTCGCTTCATCAAATACCCTTACACTTGAGATTTGCTTGTCCTCAAGCAAATGCGCTTTTATTCTAATCAAAATACAAGTTAGGGGTCATTTAATGCTAATATAAAAGTAATTACAACAAACAGTCGTTCCACTTTAATCATAATAAGCACGGAGATTACATACTAGCACCTCACAAGTAGTGTTTAGATACTCACATCTCTCAGGTGTCATCAAAATAAATCTCATAAATGGAAACGGATAATATCTCTCACTACCTGTCATAGCAAATAGATTACCATAGGCTTGGGAAAGGATCGAAAACCTCCTCCACTAGGCGTAAGCACCTAAGATAAACTATCAAAGAGGGCTTAAAATGGGTTATAACGTGAGGTGTAGGGATATGATAAACACGGTTTTGTTGGATAAGGGATATTTTACTGGTGGCGAGTTAAAGATCTTGATTAATTACATGTACAATATGGCGTTGCTAAGCCAAGACTAGACTCGACTCAAGCTAAAAACAAAATAACAAAAACATAAAATAAACATAAAATAAAACGGGATGGTAGTCCGTATGTTTTTTCTACTTTTTTTTTTTTTTTTTTTTTTTTTTTTTTTTTTTTTTTTTCATACACTCTTGCCCTACCATCCAAAATAATACATCATAGGGGCGTTGCATTCCCCTTACACTTGAACTTTTACATAACTTTACAAATAACTATTCTAATGACTCGAATTAAGATAATTGAAAAACTTGGAGTACTTTTTAAAATATTTAGCACATATGGGGGTAATAAATGATGTTCTTCCCCATTACTCCATTACACTAGTACTTTACCCATGAGTCCCAATCGTCCCAAAACAATATGTACAAGGATATGACTCGACTTAGCAACCATGTAATCAATTAGATAATTAACTTGGGTTTAAACAAATGTTGTCACAATAATGCACTAAAGATGAGTGCACACAGGGTAGGCTAAGGCGATTTAGGTGTACATTTAGGTGGGGTGTAACAAATTCTTCCTTTAAGTAAAATGCTTAAAGGTCAAAACGAAAAGATAGGCTCTGAGGGGTGTACTAGGGGTATCGTGTACTAAAAATGAGTACAACGCAAAGGGTGTGGGAGAATTACTTGACCAATGTAGCCAAAGTAATTATAACAAAAACACAGGCGTAAAACAATGGGTTAATCCTAATGCCTCTTATCATGTAGTAAATCTAACTACACGAATGTAGTCTCACTTGTGGCCTCATAATGGTCTTAACGCAAGTTCTAGAATCTAAGTGCTACCGGTACACAAATCATAGCATAAATGCTTTTCCTACCAATTCTAGGGGCGAACCTCACATATTTGGGGGTGGAAATTTTTTTTAGTGGTACGGTTTTTTGTGCTAGTCATATAACTCCTATCCATGAGACGCTCATTAAGATCAAAGTTTCACTCCTATATGTTGTAAAAAATTTTAAATTTGGCACTAAAATTGCCCTAACAGGTATTTCTCTCAGTTTTATTACACATTTACTATTAAACAAACAAAAATCAAGCACAATAGCATTCTCTAAAGTATCGTACTTTTACCCCCCCTTACACTTAAGATGAACATTGTCCCCAATGTTCAAATAACAAAATGTAAAAGTATAAAGTAAAAGAATGAAATCAAATACTCCCCTGATTCGTTCGGTGGATAAAGGGGTAACATGGTTAGATCTTCTTCCAAAAGAATGTAGAAGCTCCAAGACTAATGCATCGCCAAAAGCTTGATTCCAAATACATCTCCTTGTCCAAAATAACCTGTTAAACCTGAGAAAACAAACACGAAAACCTGCATAACATCGGCGGGATAAATTCTATATATAAGGATATAATGCTTGTGGAATGATAATTTTGCAGATTCCTGGAGATTATAAGTTAGAGATTTAATAAAAACTTTTTATGAAAACAAAACTTTCAAAATTTTCAGAAAATTAAAACCTGACGCCGTCAGGTTGTAAACCCTGACGCCGTCAGAAATGATCTGACAGAATTCTCATGTTAAGTTTCCGGAAAAATTTTGGAAAAACCTCTACCTTACTTCCTGGAATTCCTGCAAAACATCATTATGACTCGATACAAGCATTTGACTCAAACAAATAATAATATGTATGTTAATTTAATATTATTACGATTCATGTTCATTTGTTCTAATAAACCGATTTGGATTTCCCTTACACTTAACTTTTGCAGAATACCTTTATATGTAGTTAAGACGAAGTTAAAAACAAAATAAAGCATTTTCACAAATTAGTTTTGAACATGAATCAATAATAATAAAAATTAAACACACATACGGAAACAAATAAAATCAAACAAACAAATAAACACACAAAGCAAATAAAGCTTGGGTTGCCTCCCAAGAAGCGCTTTTCTTTATTAACGAGTCTTGTAGCTAGACTCAAAGTCCTTCTACCCTATGTAAGTGAGCTCGTCATCGAGGACGTCTTTAGGGTTAAACTTGGATTGAAGTTTCCTATTGGTCCGCTTAGTACAATATATCCTTTCGAACTTCTCTCCATCCGGGTCATACAATGTCATCTTAATATGCCATGACCCATCTCCATCTTTGGGTGGTTTGTCCCAATCCCACTTATGATCATCTTCCTCACAAGTCCACTTATTCATTCCTAGGTTAATTGGCAAAACTCCTAGGAAATCAATCATCTTCCTAAAAACTAGAGGGTCTTCAAATGGATCCAATTCGGTATCCCTAGCTAAGAGCTGCTCTACCGTATGTGTTTGGTTCACAAAGTCCTCTTCTAGGTAAAATGGGCGTTGGGGTCCTATGAAGTCTCTATCGATCCAAGGTCCATATCTAGATGGTCTCCTATTTGATTCTAACCAATGGGGTGTCGGTTCATTACTAGTATCATAGGCATGTTTCTTCACATCATAGACTGACCAAGTATCACCTTCTCCTACCGCTATCTTAGATTCCTTACAATCAATCATAGCACTAGCAGTCGCTAAAAATCCTCTACCTATCAACAAGGGGCATGTAGGGTCGCTAACCATATCAAGGACGTGGAAATCGGCTAAAATGGTTAGTTTTCCTATGTGTACTAACACGTCCTTGACTACTCCAACCGGGTAAGCAACACTTCCATCCGCTAAACCTATTATTACCTCGGTCTCTTCAAGTTTTCCTAGTTTTAGAGAGGTGTAGAGAGGTAACGGAAGTAGGTTAAGGCTTGATCCAAGATCGGCTAATGTGTCATAAGCCTCCGAATTACCGATCTTGCAAGGTAGAACAAATAAGCCCGGATCATCTAACTTCTTAGGTAGCTTGTTTTGAACAAAGGCGGTCCCTTTTTCGCCTAACTTGAGCTTCTTCTCATCCAACACATCAATAACCGGACTTTCAAGGTGGAGCTCCTTGAATTCTTCGTCAAGGTTTTGAGTGGGAGGTGTTTCAACTACGACTTGGGTTTGTTTGAAACACGAGCTCATGGAATTGACCGAATAATATTGTGGACAAGAACTAGGAGACGAAACCGACGAGATGGCGTTGACGTTTAGTTTCGGGTTCTTGACTGTGTTGCTAGGGAGTGCTCCCATTTCTCGGTCATTGAGGGCTTTCAACAAAGTGTCAATCTTATTGGTCATCTCGCTTTGTTTTTGTTTGAAATCGGCTTCAAACTTGGCCAAACGAGCTTCTTGAGATGCCATAAATTGAGACATCAATCCTTCAAAGTTATTGGTACTACCATTGCCGGAAGGATTGTTGTTGAAAGTACGGTTCAAGTTGGAACCGCTTGATTGGAAACGATTAGGTGGGTTGGAAGAATTGGTTTGTTGTGTGTTTTGGTTTTGTTTCCACCTAAGGTTTGGGTGATTTTTCCATGAGGGGTTGTATGTATCACCGTAGGGGTTTTGCTCGGGTTTGAAAGTGTACCACTTGTCTCCCGCTCCGTCGGTACGCGAGGATGCGTAGTCCGCAAAAGCTTGTTCGGGGAGTTC
Source organism: Artemisia tridentata subsp. tridentata (assembly GCA_021014915.2). Taxonomy (NCBI): domain Eukaryota; kingdom Viridiplantae; phylum Streptophyta; class Magnoliopsida; order Asterales; family Asteraceae; genus Artemisia; species Artemisia tridentata. Next base: position 330,546,979 of record CP139508.1, on the reverse strand, counting down.
CATGCAATCACAAGTGTCGTGGGGACCACTACATAATTCACATGAAGAAGTGATTTTGTTCACTTGGCTTGAAGGTTTAGGAGCCTCGTAGGATTTCATAAGAAACTTGACTTGGTCTTCAAGTTCTATGATCCTACGGTCGGAAGTGCTTGAATTGTTTGAAGGTAAAGATATTGCCTTGACCGTTTTATTCAAATCACGGGGATCACTCCAACTTTCGTTGTCATAAAGAGCAAGATCTTCTAGGAGAGCCTATGATTGTTCCGCACTTAGATCACGTAGCTTACCACCGGCCGATTGGTCAATGGTTTGCCTCGTGGAGAGATTGATATGGTCATAGAAGATTTGGACTTGGAGCCAAAGTTCTATGCCATGGTGAGGGACTTTTTGGAGTAAGTCCTTGAATCGAGTCCATGCCTCGTAGAGGGTTTCGCCTTGACGTTGTTGGAACATCAAGATATCATTCCTTAGCTTGGTAGTCCTTCCTGGTGGGAAAAACTGAGCAAGGAAACGAATGGTGAGATCATCCCAAGAGGTGATGGATCCTACGGGTAGACGCTCTAGCCATTGACTATCTTGGTCCCGCAAAGAGAATTGAAAGAGACGCAGTCGGGTCGTCTCTCGAGTGGCAACATCAAGGTCTATGGAATCAACAATTTTGAGAAAGTCCTTGAGATGTTGATTAGGATCTTCATAACGAAGTCCATGGAATGCGCATCCGCTTTGCACCAACCGGATGGTGTCGGATCGCAAGGGAGTGACATTGGCTCCTTGAGTGAGCTCAATGGTGTTTCGATAGCCATGGTGGCTAGGACGGGAATAGTCTCCTAAGGTACGGGCTCCAGGAGGTGGGTGTTGTTGTGGTGGTGGGTTGTTGGGATCAAGGATATTACCACCTTCCATGATGTCGGATGGTAATGGTTACGAACAAAGAAACGAAGAAAAAAAGATAGACTAAAGAAAACCTAGAAAAAGAAAATAAAAATCTCACTAGAAAGGAATCTAGTGAGTAGACCTAATAAAATAAAAATTCAACCTAAACAATAACTATTCCCCGGCAGCGGCGCCAAAAACTTGATGCGTGGTTTTGCAACCTTACAACAGGTTTTACCTCTCGAGGGATCTCAAGAGGCTTACAACCCCACCAGGCAGTGTACCTGACCGATGTAGTATAGTGTAGTGGTAAGTACGGGGGATTGATCGTTCTCCACAGGGAATAGTGTCGTTAGGATTGAAAAACTACTCTAATAGGTCTAAGGGTGAGAGAAGATTCTTTTTATGTATTTTTATATTTTTTTAATAAAGCAAGTAAAATCTCGGGTTTTAAGGAGTGGGCGGAATTAGTTGCTAGTCAACTAACCCAAATAACTACAAATGCAAATAAAATAAAATACTGAAAATGAAAAGAGTTGTGAAACTTATGTGGAGAGAAATGTGTTTACTTAGATTTCCTTACTCCCTAACTATCTTTTACCGGTTGATTAGTGTGTATTAATCGCGTGGATGACGGGTGTATTCCTTAATACCAATCGTGGGGTGGCGTACGTACTTCCCCAACTCTATGAGCTCCTACTTCACTCCTATGTCGAGCCGGCTAGGAAGCTCCTAACATGGGATCACTAGAATTCGCTCATGCATTAAATACAACCATAAAAACCTTAGTACGCATTGGTTCATGTTTCTTAAGACGTTCAAGCAAGTTACCGAATAGGAATTTAGCCAGTTTTCTTAAGCCTAACATCGATGAACAATCATCCAATACAACTAATAACACACTAATAACCAATAATCAATAGCTAGGTTTCATTAGATCTAAGCAAACACAAGATAAATCTAGCCTAGCATGTTAATCAAAAGACAAGAACAAGATGTAATCAAACAACACATAGACATATTGAATGATTAAATAATCACTTATCTTCAATTAAACATGGGAGATCCAAGGGTATGAAAACCCTTAAAAATGGCAGAAATTCATCTTAGGGTTTCTCCTCCAAAGTTACACACAATAAGTTCCACACTAATGACAAAAAATTGCAAAACTATATATAGAGTTTAAGGGCTGACGGCGTCACGTTATAGATCCTGACGCCGTCACCTCGCCGCTTTTAGGGTTCCCGGATGGCCTTCCTGACGCCATCTCTCTTTAGTGCTCCAAAATCCGCTCTGGCTTATCAAGGCTTGACGCCGTCAGAAATGGGCTTGACGCCGTCCCTCTTTAATTTAAACCGTGATGGCCTTGATCACTTCAAAGGGTGACGCCGTCAGATTTTTCATGCAAAATTCTCTGGCTTATCATGAGTAATTTTCATATCCACCTCTTTTGCCAAGCCATGACGCCGTCTGGACCAATACCTGACGCCGTCAAAGGTACTTTCCAGCATAATTTTGAGACTTTGTCGTTTTCTTCACTTTTATGCTCCAAAAACGTCCAAAATGCTTCCTTTTCCAGATTTCTTCTCCAAAGTACCTAAAATGACAAAATGAATGATTTAGGGCAATATTTGATCAAATAAATACGATTTAGGGCTTAAATGACCCCCTAAAAGCGGTACACTTTTCGCTTCATCATTTACCCAAGCCTGAAGCTCAGTGGACCTCTGATGAGAGAAGGGTGGTCAATCAAGACAAACGCCTGAAAAGCATCATTATATCATGTCTTCCAGACTATATAATGGAATCAATCATTAACTGTCCAACTGCCAAACAGACTTGGACTGACTTGGTTCACAGCTTTAAGGGTCCCTTAGATACCAAGGAAAACAGGATCATGGACCTGAAACTTGAGTATAACACTTTCAGGGCTAAAGACTCTGAAAGTCTCTCTCAGACTTATACCAGATACAAAACCCTTCTAAATGAATTAACCAATGATGGTGTCACCCTGTCTAAGCATGAGATCAATGTTGGCTTTGTCAACAGTCTTCCTGAGAAGTGGTTAAACTTCTCTCAGGGTCTTAGAAATGCTAACCACATTCAAAATCTTGAGCTCCCTGAAATCTATGGGAAGTTTGTATATGAAGACAACTTAATCTCTAGGAGATACCTTGATTCAAAAAGGACTCAGGAGACCAAAAAGGCCTTGACTATTGCCCCCGTATCCACTTCCTTCTATTTTAATGGTGTTGTGCAGGATTTTAAAGAAGATTCTGATGATGAGGCTGATGAGAGAACCAGTGAGGAGTACCTTAATGACTTACAATTAGAATTTCAAGAAAGGGCACTCCTTGCTAACTCAAAACGTTTTATTAAAAGAAACAAAAACTTTTCAAGTGCTAAAGCAAATGAAAACACTGAGTGTTTTAAATGTTGTAAAAAGGGTCATTTTGCAAAAGATTGTTTCTCTAAAACTACCTCAAAACCCTCATACAAGTTTTCTGGAAACAGTTCTTCTTTAGGAACTAGCAAGTTCCAACAAAAAATGCTTCAATCTACTCAATCTTTTCAAAACAAAACTGAAAAATTTCCTCAAAAGGATTTTGAAGCTAAGTATAGAAAGGCTAAAGCCAAACTTGCACTTCTTGAGGCAGTCCCCTCAAACTCTCAGCCAACCCAAGCTCCTAAACCTTCTCAGGCTAAAAACAAAGGGCTTGTTGCTAAAACTTTTGATTATGATGAGGAAGCTGTATCCTCTGATGATGAAGAAGTTTATATCAGTGCACTGATGGCACTCTCAGAAGATGATAAGTTGGCAGTTGGAAAAAGTCATGGCAGAAATGGAGAATGGGTCAACATCACCATGAGGAAGGTAAATATCTTACTATCTATGGATGATGATTCTGATTGGCAATCTTACTTAAACTACATTAATGTTGATCTTAAGTATGTTGAGGAGCAAAGGTTAAATCTATTTTCAAAATATAACAAACTAAGTTTTGAATTAAATAAGTGTAGAGATGAATTTCTTGCTTTAAAACAAGCCAAACTTGAAAGTGTTACACTTCAAATTCAAAAGTCAGAACTTGTGAAACATAACCATGCTCTTCAAGAAGAACATAAGAAAGAAAAGGCTGTCATTGAAAGCTAGACAACTAAAAACCCCAGAGTCTATGAAACTGTGAGTCTCACACCTAGTACCAAAAAGAGAATACTAGGAGAAGATCAAGTCACTGAGTCGTCAAGTGAGAGTCATAGTGAAAAAGCCTTCTTGCCTGCTGGCATACCCTTTGAAAAGAAAATGAAACCAAAATCCAATGACTGGGTTGTTAGAGTCAACCTAGACAGCAAGTTACCTAACTTTAACACTGAGAGAATTTTGGAACCTGAAAGTCAGGCTATCAAAGATATGCTTAGAGTCACTGATGAACCCAGTCAAACTGAGTCCATCATTGAGTCTGAATCAGAATCTCAATCACCACTACCTCCACTAAAAGCCCTTCAGGGTGCTGCACCTAGTTCAGACCTCACTCAATCAGTTTACCAACAACACTCTCCCAAGGAGAAATCAGGTTTAGGGAGAACAATCCTGAAAAGACCCACATCTGACCCAAACACTGAAGTCTCAGTTCCTACTGAAACTTCCGCACCTTCTGTCCCTATTGAAGTAAAAACAGATAGTACTGACTCAAAATATGATCTGTTGGCTGAACTTGTAAGGAAGCTGAGTGAAAAGTTAGAATCATCTGAAAAACCCACTTTATCCAAAGTCAAGGAACAAACACCAGCTTCCTCAAGCACCTCCAAACCTAAATCCTTAACAGAGATGTGAACTATGCAATTACATAAATCATACCACTGATGATTGCTATAGGATCCTGTTCTGTATGATTTGCAAACAAGAAGATCACAGGACCTCTGATCATAAATCTCACCTTGTCTCTCTGAGTGCTCAAGCAAGCTACAAAGCTCAGGCTTACAAGTATGCTTCATCATCTAAGCAAGCTCAGAGACTAAAGGCTAAGCCTTTCCAACCATGTCCACACTGTGGATTCAGTGATCATCTTCCTAATGATTGTATGATGTATCCTTGCTGTGACATAGGTAGAGACCCTTCCCATGATGCATCAGGGCTTGACTTGGTCATTCAGTCCAGAAGAGGAAACACCAATAATTCCTCACATTTCACTGACTCCTCTTCAACATCCAAATGCAAAGCATGTGGAAGCACAGTCCACTCTACCTCTGACCATGACTCAATTGCACAATTCAAAAAGGCCATTAAGACCAAGCCCACCAGAAAGTGGGTTCAAAAGAAAAACTAACATAGTTTACTATTTGTGCAGAGACATGCCAGGGAGTTTATTTGGCATCTAGACGGTGGATGCTCAAGGAGTATGACTGGTGTGAAGCAGTATCTGCACAAATATGTTGAAGAACCAGGACCTAAAGTAGTATTTTCTAATAATTCATCATGTGCTACTGAAGGGTATGGTTCAGTAAACTGCAATGGTATAGTTTTTACAAGAATTGCTTATGTCAATGGTCTAAAATACAATCTAATCAGTGTTAGTCAACTATGTGATGCCAAATACATAGTTCAGTTTGATGATAAGAAAGGAACCATCTTTAATGCCAATGAGGAAGTTGTATTGATTGCCCCAAGGAGAGAAGATGTTTATGTCCTAGACATGTCAACTCTTACACAAAATGGGACTTGTCTCTTCACAAAGGCAAGTGAAACAATCAACTAGCTATGGCACAAAAGACTCTCTCAACTTAACTTCAAAAACGTCAATAACCTTGCCAAACAGAACAAAGTTCTTGGCTTACCCTCCCTTGTGTTTTCCAAAGATAAACCCTGCTCAGCCCGTGAAAAGGGAAAACACCACAGGGTATCTTTCAAAACTAAGAAAAAAATTTTCCATTAAAAGTTGCCTTCATCTTCTTCACTTGGATCTTTTTGGACCTGTCAGTCCAATGTCTATCCATCATGAAAAGTACACCCTAGTCATAGTAGATGAATACTCAAGATACACTTGGGTCTACTTTCTCACTAAGAAGAGTCAGGCAGCTGAAACAATCATGTCCTTTGTTAGGAACATTGAAAATCAAAAAGACATCAAAGTCAAACAAATCAGGACTGACAATGGGACTGAGTTCAAAAATCAGGACCTTGAGTGTTTTTGTGATGAGAAAGGAATATCTCAGAACTTCTTTTCTCCTTACACTCTTGAACAAAATGGAGTGACAGAAAGGAATAATAGGACACTCATTGAGGCTACTGGGACAATGCTGAATGGTTCAGTACTCTCAAAGCACTTCTGGACTGAAGCAGTCAAAACTGCCTACTACACTCAAAACAGGTCCATTATTGTCAAAAGACACAACAAAGCACCTTATGAAATATTTAAGGGACGAATCCCTGACATTAGCTACTTTCATGTGTTTGGGTGTCCTGTGTTTATTCATAATCACAAGGATCACATAGGCAAAGTTGATGCCAAAGCTGATGATGGATATTTCTTAGGATACCCACTAGTCTCCAAAGCCTTTAGGGTATTCAACACTAGGAGACAACAAACTAAAGAATCTTTTCACATAACCTTTGATGAGAGCACTGAAGCCATCAGGTTCTCAAACACCTCAGTGGAAGAGATTGTGATTGATAACTCATCAAGATATCCTCCTGATGAATATCACCCTGATTGTAATCCTTCCACACAATATCAAGCAGATGCTGACTTATCATATTACATCATCCCTTATAACCTTCCACATCCTAACATCAGCGAGTTCATTGAAGCTCAACAAGTCTCTAATGAGATGACTCACCCTGAACCAAATGTTCAAGAACAAGAAGATCAAGGTGTACAAGTTGAACCTACTGAGAACCAAAACCATAAAGTTCCTCAAGCCTCAGTCCTTGAACCTACACCCCCACCAAATCAAGCCTCCGCAAGTTCTAACTCATATCCTAGACCTCAGGATAGTTGGACAAGATCCAAAATAATAGAACTTGTGAATATCATTGGTGAGCCTACTGAAGGCATGCTCACCAGAAGCATGGCTGCTAAACTAAAGGCAGCCTCAGTAAATGAATGCCTCTTTGTTGACTTCCTATCAGAAGTGGAACCCAAGAATGTCGTAGAAGCCATGAAGCATCCAAGTTGGGTTCAAGCCATGCAAGATGAGCTTGAACAATTTGACAGAAAAAAGTCACGACTTTGGTTAAATGTCCTCAGGGTGTTTATGTCATTGGCATGAAATGGGTCTTCAAGAACAAGACTGATGAAAATGGCACAATCATTAAGAACAAAGCTAGACTTGTTGCCAAAGGGTACAATCAACAAGAAGGCATTGATTATGAGGAAACCTTTGCTCCTGTTGCTAGAATGGAAGCCATCAGGATCTTCCTTGCCTATGCAACATACATGAACTTCAAAGTCTACCAAATGGATGAGAAAAGCGCATTCCTTAATGGTAAACTCAAGGAAGATGTTTATGTGCAACAACCTCTTGGATTTGAAAGTAGTGAGTTTTCTGACTATGTCTGCAAGCTTGACAAAGCCCTTTATGGACTGAAACAAGCTCCTAGGGCATGGTATGAAACTCTCCCAGCCTTCCTGATCTAAAATAACTTTGTCAGAGAAAAGATATATGTAGGGTATTCACAATACAAGAAACACTAGATTGAGGCTTAGTTTGGATCGATTAGAAGAGATTTTAGAGTGAGAAAGTGGGAGCCTTTTAGAGAGAGAAAGTAACTTGTAATCTATTAGCTTGAAAGGTCCAACCCTTCCCATGGGTGGGAAGGGAGTATTTATAGTGTTACATAATATGTCCCTAGTGGACTGTGGAGCGAGCTGACAGAGGGTAAAGACCCGACCCACTCCACAATACTAATTAATAACTAAACTACTAATAATATTACCGATAATCCTACGAGCTATGATGATCTAATAAGTACTCGGGGTGACCGAGTCTTCAGCTGAATATTCATATTCCTAACAATCTCCCCTAAGGGAGGTCACCCCAGAAGTAATGCTCTGAAATTCAGTACTTTTTCCTTGGATCTTGACATCATAGCTCGTAACCCTTGATTCTTCAATATCATAGATCATTGTGCAAACATCCGTGATTTTCAGATGACTTCTCTTTTGTTTTGGATGAACTTTGAGTAATCGTTGAAAGTGTCATCCCACTTGATTCTTCAAGTCATCTTTCAGTAGTAAAACTCCATGTGATGAAATATAATTAGAGTCGACATGCTCACACTATATGGTGTCATGATCTTCAGCATCAGAGTTAGCAGAAGCTGTGTTGAAGGTCTCTAAGGTTGATCATGACTTCTTTGATGATGATGTGGTGTGAGCATGTGGTAATGGATTGGCATCTTTTCTACAACCAGCTACAACAGCAACCAGCTACAGCATTCCACAGCTACAATCGCCAGAAGTTCCTGCATACGACAGTTAGCAATAATTCGACCGGTACTTACAAGTTTGGACTTCGAGATAGTCAACAGCATAATGTGAAAACTCTCTCTAATCCTTACCAAGACCGTTCCTAATCGAAAACCCACAGAGAGCTTTTTAAGATTTTACCGTAGTCAATCAACGATTAGGTGAGTCGCTGGAGATCACTCCACGACTGTAGACCGGTTGAAACTGTCGCGACCACTAAGCGTAATCCACGAGGAATTACCGAAGTGACCCGCTTTCAGGGCTGCTTGATGTTGACCCTGGCAGGAATTTCCATTCAATCATTGAGAATTACATTTGTAAATTCTCTCATAAATGTTCTGGCAGATTGCTAAGATCTGCGTAGGACCCTTAAGTTTACAACTGGTGTCCTTAATGATGAACAACCAGAGTAGAAATTATCCGTGTTCCTATGAGATCTTATTGTGAATCTCTTGGCTCTAGACTCAATTGTGCGTTTTGATTTAGTGAGCGGAGGCTGGAGAGGACTGCCACCTATTCAATATCATCTAACTCGGAGTGAGAGAGACGATAGGAATGTATTGAACTCCGTGACAATTGAAACAAGGATCCTTTGAGGGACCTTGAGTGGCTAGGGAGGGTTGTGCAGCGTATCACTGGGTCCATGATACTTTGTCTTCAATGCCAGCAATCAACTAAGTGATTCTGACAGCGTATGTATTGACCCGGTTTCTGCCTAAGTTGTAAGGAGGGCTTCTTTCTTTTCACCCTTTATCTTTACAATTCTTTTTAATTCTTCAACCCCTTCAGTGCTTACCGAGACTTCCTTACTAGTACCTTGTTGGGTTTGTTCCAGTACTAGCTCCATCTCAGTCGGCACTTTTCCCTCATTCACTTTTCTCCTTTTTTAATCATACCTAAGGACTTCTACACTAACTAGTGGATTGTCCCTGGGTAGATCCCTCCGGCTCTGGCGGGATCGTGGGAACTTGGGCCTAACCTAACCATCCTTATAACTCCATACATTAATTAAAATGGTCGGTCTTTGGTGTTCTTCCACAATTGCCAAACCAAATCTTTGAAAAATCTCTCAAAGTGTTCATGATTAAGAAACACATTTTTGCAAACACTTGAGAGTTTTATATTTTTCTAATGCTCCCCCTCAACATGTGCTCGGTTGATTGTTTTATAAATTTGCACATGTTAGGTAGAGCTCGCATTATTTGAATTGATCCACTTTCAGTGAACATGACCGATTCGAGACACGCTTACATCACTAGTTAGACTAGCTTGAAATTATTACCCGGCCTGGTCAAGTCCACAGAAAGTTTCTCGAAATGGTACACTCTACTCAGATACATCTTTTTCGAGACACGCTTACATCACTGGTTAGACCAGCTTGAAATTATTACCCGGCCAAGACGTATCCTTTCGATTGAGGGCAATTTAAGTTACGTCAATTCATTGGTGAAGTCTGAGCCTTGCTCACGTGAGATGCCAAATCCTTTGTTTTGTTAAAACTATTTGCTCCCCCTCAATATATGCATCTATATAAACAAGATTTTCGCACATATGGAAGAGCTTGCTTTAATGACCAAAACATTTTGCTCCCCCTCAATATGTGCCTTGATATACAAAATGGTTTAGCACATACGGGAGAGCATACATTATCTTCCAAAATCATCACATTTTATCAGAATTTCCTATTTAAATCACATTCTCTCCCCCGATCAAAAATTTCAAAACATTTGAGATTTGTGATCCCAAGTGATTTAAATTAGTTTAGAAAATTTGGGAGAAAATGTGGTCAGGTTAAAATGTATTCTGATTTTGAAGCATACTATGCTTCCCTTGACTCACCAAGAAAGTGTCACTGCTGATGTTGCACAAATTTGGCAAGGTGTCGGAAATTTGAAAATTTAAATCAATTTACCACCTTGTGTAACATCAAGACTCTCTTGAAGAGTCAAACAAGATAAAGAGCCTGATGTAAAGAAGACTTCTCTTCTAATACACGAAATGATACACTGAAACGTACATCAAGTCGGAAGAACATGGATATAAAGTAATCCATGCCCAGGTGAACATCACCCGGTTGGAGGAACAGCTGTCTTTTTGGCGACATGCTTTCCCCATTGTACAGTGCGGGTTGCAGTATGAAGTAACTGCAAGCCATTTAAGACATGTTTTAACTGATTAGTATAACTTCTGCTCGAGCTTCATTTAAGAATCCGTGCCATTGTTGAATGACATTTCTAGATACGTAAATGTTATCGATAAACAGAAGACATGCCTAGGTAGAACTATTTTTGGTATTTTCTGATTTTTCGATTTTTATGGTTTTTATAGGTTTTATATTTTTGTATTTTTCTTTTTGATTTAAGATATATACAACTATGTACAAGGATATAAGAAGACAATCCTTTACTCCTCCTTTTCTTCCTGAAGACACTTGAGGGTTTCAGGAGTCATGCTTTTCATGCCAAGGCGTGGGAGAATAAACTGAAACCTTTCTCTTGAGAGGGCCTTGGTGAAGATGTCAGCTAACTGAAACTCTGTCCTCACGAAGTATAGTTCCACAATTCCTTTTTCCACCTGTTCCCTGATGAAGTGATGCCTGATGTCGATATGTTTTGACTTGGAGTGCTGAACATTGTTACAACAAAGAGCGATGGCGCTTTTGTTGTCACAATATAGGGGAATTTTGTTGTATGAGAATCCATAGTCTGACAGCTGTGATCGCATCCAAAGGATTTGTGCACAGCAAGCAGACATAGCAATGTACTCAGCTTCAGTAGATGATATGGAAGTACTCATCTGCTTCTTAGAAGACCAACTAACCAACTTTTCCCCTAAAAACTGAGCTCCTCCTGAAGTACTTCGACGAGTGTCTTGACATCCCGCATGATCAGCATCCGCGTAAGCAGTTAACTCCATTGCAGTGTCCTTAGGATACCAGAGACCCATATGAACCGTGCTGTGAAGATATCGGAAGATCCTTTTCACTGCTTCAACATGCTTCTTGGTTGGTTTGGATTGATACCGAGCACACATACACACAGCAAACAGAAGATCTGGTCTGCTAGCCGTGATGTACATCAAAGATCCAATCATGCTTCGATACTTTGTTATATCTACTGGAATCCCTGAAGGATCTTCATCCAGCTTTGTTCTATCAACCATGGGAGTGTCAACAGGTTCACTTGAATAGAATCCAAACTTTTTCAAGATCTCGTTGGCGTATTTGGATTGATTAATGAATATGCCTCCGGGACTTTGAGAAACTTGTAATCCTAAAAAGAATGACATTTGTCCCATCATGGACATTTGGAACTTGGAATTCATCTCCTTTGAGAAACTATCACATTCACTAGGATCCGTTGAAGCAAAGATGATATCATCTACATATATCTGAACCAGCAGTAGATGGTTTCTTGACTTCCTGGTGAATAGTGTGGGATCAACAACACCCTTGGAGAATCCGTTCACTAGGAGGAAGTTGGACAACGTATCGTACCATGCCCTTGGCGCCTGTTTTAACCCATATAGAGCCTTCTTCAAGCGGTAAACATGAGTAGGATGTTCAGTATCCACGAATCCTTCTGGTTGACTTACATAAACTTCTTCCTTTAAATCACCATTCAAGAATGCCGTTTTGACATCCATCTGATAGACTATCATATTTCGACTAGCAGCATTTGCATGGAAGATTCTTATAGCTTCAATTCTAGCAACCGGAGCAAACGATTCTTCAAAATCAATGCCCTCTTCTTGTCTGAACCCTTTAGCAACTAGCCGTGCCTTGTTCTTTAACACATCACCATACTCATCAAGCTTCACTTTGAAGATCCACTTTAAAGCAATGATCATTGCACGCTCTGGAGGAGGCACTAATTCCCATACTTCAAGTCGATCAAACTCATGGATTTCATCCTGCATAGCCTGGAACCAACAATCTTTAGTCATTGCTTCTTTGGCATCTTTTGGTTCGACTTTGGACAGTACGGAATTGAAGAAGCACCATAGTGCATCAGTGGCTAGTTGATTACGTGTGGATACTGGACGTGAAGGATTGCCTATGATGTTGTCGATTGGATGATCACTGGTCCATTTCCTGAGATGGTCGTGAGGTTGTGGGTTATGAACAGACGTTGCAGTGCTGTGTCCTTCCAGTGAGGATGTGTCTGATGAATGTTCAGGAGCAAATATATTTTCAAAAGGAGCCTCATCAACTGGAGCAAAAGGATTAACTTCCAATGAATTATTATCTGAAGATTCTTGTACTACTGGAGAAGTTTGAGCGTTTGATGACGAAGGCGATAGACTGGCAGCTGGAGCATTGTGACTGACAGATACTGAAGCTGTGGGGCCTTCTGAACCTTGTGGGGCTTGAACCTCAGTCATAGGAAGTATAGCAGGTTCACTCGGAATGGTTCCATTCGATGGCTCAAAGTATTCATCAAACATAGGATCGAATAACTTCTTCAACTCCTCACAAGTAGGTGGCACATAAGAATCTGCAGGCGTGGAATTCTGTACAAGTCCTGAACTAATGGGTCCAGGAGACAAAAGGTTAAGATCGGGTCCAGAACTAATTTGTCCTGAAGCAGGTTGCTCACTCAGCTCATCGAACGTAACATGAATGGTTTCCATAATTTTAAGGGTTCTCTTATTGTAGATTCGATACCCTTTACTTTCTGGTGCGTATCCAACAAAAATACCTACATCTGCTTTAGCTCTTAACTTTCCCAAGTCTTGACTATCGTTAGTTGGGTAGCAAAGTGCACCAAACACAAGGAGAAAGGAAAGATCTGGTTTCTTGTTATGAATTAACTCGAAGGGAGTCTTCTCATGAACTGGATGAATTAAGGATCGGTTTTGAGTGTAACATGCTGTTGCAATAGCCTCTGCCCAGAGAAACATCGGTGTCTTTGAAAAGATAAGCATAGTTCTTGCAGCCTCCACCAGAGTACGGTTTCTTCGTTCAACCACTCCGTTCTGTTGAGGAGTGCGAGGGATACTTTTCTGATGCGTGATGCCAATACTTTCATAGAAATTACGGAGTTGTTGGTTAACAAACTCCGTACCATTATCAGTGCGGATGATTCTGACAATTTTATCGAGCCTTACTTGCAGCTGTTTTATCAGTTTAATGATAACCTCTGGAGTTTCGTCCTTGGTTCTCAAAAACTTCACCCATGTGAACCGAGAATAATCATCTACTATCACCAGAACGTACTTCTTTCCATTTATGGTTTGTATTCTCATTGGTCCACACAAATCCATGTGGAGGGTATGAAGAACTTCCAAGTTGGTGTTGATGGTTTTAGGCTTGTGGGTTTGTTTCTTGCTTTTACCCAGTTGACATGCAGAGCAGAGATGATCTTTCTCATATTTCAGTCTGGGCATCCCTCTAACAAGATCTTTACGGGAAAGATTATTTATGGTACCGAAGTTCAAGTGGTTCAAACGACGATGCCACAGCCATGATTTTGTTTTAGAGGCTTTAGAAAGCAAGCAAATGGGAGAGGACTTCAACATTTCTTCAATCGATATGGTGTATAGATTGGTGCCCCGACTGCCCTTGAGGAGATCTAAACCATCCAATTCTCTGACGAAACATGTATGCTTTCTGAAAGCCACTTCCAGATCTGAATCACAAAATTGACCCACAGAAAACAGATTGTGTCCTAGTCCTTCCACATAGTATACCCTTGAGATTACACTATTACCAAACACATAATCTCCATAACCCATAATAGCACCAAAGTGGTCGTTCCCAAATCTAACTGTCCCGATAAACTTTTTCACGAAGTTCTTGAGCCGTGAGCGATCTCCAGTCATATGTTTAGAGCAGCCTGAGTCCAAATACCACAGGACGATTTGTACGACCTGCATTTGAAACCAGACAACAATGGATAACTGGAAAATGTGGATCCCCAAGTGCAATTGGGGTCCATTTGGTCAGCACACACATATTCAGGAACCACAGATTTCACAGATGCTACTGTCTTTACTGAGGAGACAGAACTAGAGGTAGGACAAGACCTAGATGGAAGGCATTGTGACTCTAAAGACAGGATTCTACCAGTTGGTCTCCATTCCTTATTCTTCACAATTTTATGCATATTCATTTTAGGTAATGGTCTCTGTTTTCCTAAATTGAATTTCCTTCCAGTGGGTCTCTATTCCTTAACTTTCACAATTTTATCCTTATTCATTTTAGGTAACGTGTTCTGTTTTCCTAAATTGAATTTCCTTCCAGTGGGTCTCCATTGATAGCCTACGCTAGCAAATGTTTTTCCTGTAGCTTTCCAAGCTTTCATGCATGTTTCAGTTATTCTACCATTCTTAACATGGGGTGATGCAGAAGACATCAAGAATGACACAACACAATCATCATGATTAGCAGAAATTAAACAATTGTCGCATGTTTTACAGACAGCATTAGAATTCGAATTAATTACAGTACTTTTGATACTAGAATCAACACGATTCATCCTACTCATTGCAAACTTATTGTTCCTAGGTTGGGCTTCTACATTCTTCAAGTGATCATTCTTAGTTGGCGCAGTCCTATCTTTTCTTGCATTTTCTCTAGACCTTGACTCGCTAGCTTGGGTGTCACTTTTTACTCCTGTAGAAGCATCGAATGAAACATTAGTTCGTTTTTCTGTCACATGCCTTCCAGATAATGATGTGTTGGGTTCTGATGTTTTTGGTGGTAGATCAAAGGCTACATGCTTGTTCTCAACAGTAGATGATGATGCAACAAACCTATCTCTATGTCTGCTAAACTTAGGAGTTGAGCTTATGGCATATTCTAAGTTTTCCTGAATCCTTTTCGTGAGTTTGCAGGCATAGGCAACTGCCTTATCAAGTGGCTTATCAGTCCTATCCTCTTCAACCACCTCACGAAGTGTGTCAAGGCCCTCTCTAAGATAATCGAGATATGTTTGATGGGCAAGGCTGTTATTTCTAAGCTTAAACGGAATATGCCCAACATCAACATCATACTTTTTACTATCAGTAGCCTTTGGTGCATCACAATTACAAGTGGTGCATGGTATTTTACCTTTCACCCGAGCCTTCAGATTCTCAATTTCATTTGTCAAAGAGGTTATTTGATCATTGTGATTGCTTCTTGTAACTTTAATAGAATCATATAACTCTTTGAAATGTTGTTTAACCTTTGAATTTTCTTCTCAATAACACTCATTTTCATAATGTAACTTATTTATGGTGTTTTGATATTGAAAATTCCGAGAATCTGAAGACGAAGGTTTATTGGTGCCATACACTTCACACTTGTTGGATTTCAATTGGGCAATTTGGGCCCTCAGCAGTCGAATCGTGTTCGTGTGAGCTTGAATTGTCTCATCTCGTTTGCTTAATTCAAAATAAGTATCAAATTCAGGAGCATCCAAGGATGTCTTGTCATTTGATATTTTGTGTTTTTCATTTAAATGTTGATATTTCAGTTGCAAATTAAGAAATTCAACTTCCAATTTTGAAAAACGTTTAACCATATTATCATGGTCATCTTTTTGAATTTTTTCAAGCAATTTTAAATTCTCCCCCTCAAGCTCAACAACACGATTCTGGGTGACATTTAACGCAATAGCATACTCATTAAATTGACAAGCAGACAATGCAGAATCAGTGACAGTGTAAAATACATCTTGTGCAATACATTTAGCAATCAAGTTGTCGTTAGTAATGAGTATGTTTTTTCTTTCAATCTCTCGACTCTTAAGTTCTATTGCATGTTCATTCACCTCATTTTCCATATCTTTAAACACTGCTTCCATTTCTTTTATTTCGGCTTTAAGGGCAGTGTGCAACCCTTCAAAGTGTTCTTTAAGTAGCTTAAAGAATGGCATGACCTCAGTTAAGTAACACCTTTTTGCATGTTCAAAACACTTTTCCCCCTCAGTAATGCCGGTTGGTGTGATTCTCTTCTTACATGTTTTATCAAAATCAGCAAATAATTGCCAAAGCACATATAAGCTAATAGAGGTTTTGCATTCAGTGGGAAGAGACAAAGGCACCAGATTCCTAGGTGTATTGGGAGGATACACCGTTATGGACGCAACTTTTCTAATGAGGGGGGTGTTGGCCTTGAGTTTATCTACCTTAAGTTTCTCATTATCTTGTTTCCAAAATATCTGTTCAGGTGTTAACTTCTTTTGAGGAGCAAACACAGTCAAACGATTTTCCTCATAATAATCATGGGGTTTGATTATTATTCGTCTGGCTATGCACTCGGGATCCTTCATTTTCTTAATCATTTTTTCCCTCGTTTTATCACTTATCTCATCCTCTTCATTAGTGTAGATATGCTCAGGTTGGTCATGAATAGGCATAAGCATCACATTACCATCATATAGGGCTGGTTGAAGTACTTTCATATCCCTAAGGATGGTTGACTTAGGTTCACCTATCATGATTTTACTATGCTTATCACTCAACTTTCTGTGCCTATGAATCATTTGAGCAGTTTGTATGGTTTGATTTTGTGTGTACAACTTATCTTCAAGCTTATTTTTTAACGTTTTGAGTCTAGAGAAATCATTTAAAAGAGTTGTTTCTTTTTGTTTGAATTCTTGCTTAAGTGTATCAACACACTTTTGTGCTTCCTGTTTCTGTTTGACAGACTGTTCTAACTGACTTTTCAAGGAACTCAACTCTAACTTTAATGTTTCTTCTCTTACTCTAGACTCTTTAATAAGTGTACTCATTTGACCTTCTAATTTCTGCTCTCGTTCATTAAGCTCAAACTTAGCACGCTGTTCATATATTGCCACTTGTTCTTTATAGATGTTTAGTTTCGTGATCAAGTTATCATCAGGGACAGGCAATCTGTTCTCATGGCACTCGCATGCATTATCTATATTATCCACATTATCTAAGGCACATACATTCCTCCTAACACAGACATCATTATTGACAAAAGATTCACCATTTGGTACATCAGGCGAGTTGTCCTGATTCAAATACTGTTCATATGAAATAATATTGCTATTTTCCATGTCAACAGTACTTAAGTCAGAAACATTTGCCTGATGTACTTCTTCGGGATTCTTTTGTCCCTCGACAATATTATATGTGTCATAAATTTTTAGTACCTCAGATATCACGGATGCATTAGAAGGACCAGCTTGACGGGGAGATGAGACCATGGAAGACAAGTTAGCCATGAAGATTGTTTGAGCCGTAGGTTCATCATCTACATCAGAGTCATATGCATCACAGTCATCTGCCTTGAAGATGTTAGGATCATTAAGTGCTAGATCCTGAACAGGTTTCTCATCCACATCTTCATCAAAAGTATTTCCTCCATCTCCTGCCAAGAACAATAACTCTTCCTCATCCAATACAGCTCCATTCTCTTGAGCTTGCATTAACAGCATCTTGTCTTTGAAGTAATCTGAATTCTGAGGACGTTTAGGTTGATTGCAGTTTCTAGCAATGTGTCCAAGCCCCCCACAATTATAACACTTGATCTGTTTCCCTTGCCCCTGATTGGCATTCCCAACTCTATTCTGCACATAACCTCGACCCATGTTCCTACCAGCTCTCCCTTGCACATTCTGAACCACAATTTTCCCATCCTCCACCATTGCTAGATTGCGTGGGTTAGATGAATTCCTTAACTGATTGTTGGTCTGAGGGAGTGATGCTTGAAACTGTTGAACCAGTAATGAAACTTGATTGGTGAGATTGTCAATCATTTTGTTGGTCTGAGAGTACCCTGAGTCAAGTTGAGAGCTCATAGCAGGTATTTGTGAGTGAAGTTGATGATAGCTTGGGTTGGATGATGATTGGATTGTCGGTTGAACATTTGTCATGAACGCCAGTGGATCATTTGTAGTTGAAGGACTTAACTTTTCTCTCAGCACCCGATCATAGATAGCATGCTTCTCATGTTGTTGCAGGTATGCATACAGCTGTTCATAGTTGGTATCCCTTAAACCTTTGTTGAGTTTGACAGCTGTAACAAATCTGTCCCATTCAGGAGTCATGTTGTTCACAAACTTTGAGTTCAGTTGGATATTGGGCATAGTCATTCTGATCATCCTCATATCATTCACCAACTTATGAAATCTCACATAGTAGTCTGTGACATTCTCTCCTGGGTTCATTTTGAAATGCTCGAACTCATCATACAGCTGTGACTCACGATCTTCCTTTGTGAGTTCTGACCCTGCTATCAGCATCTTAACATTGTCCCACACAGCTTTGGCTTCAGTGTTGAAATTGATGAGCTTGTATACATCCTTTGGAAGACCTTGAATGACTATGTTTGAGGCTCTAATGTCGGCATCATACCTCTTCTTTTCTTCTTCATTAAGATCATTGTAGTTTCTAGGTCTGTCTATGCCCCAAGTCACAGTCCCATCTTCACCAGTTGTAACAACATCCCTGGTGGTACCCATCTGATATGGTCCATCGTCAATTGACTTAAGAATGTTAACTCCATTATCTTTTCCCAAGCAGTAAAGTCTTATCCGTTGTGCCCAAGACTCATAATCCGTCCTATCTAACATAGGTGGACGAGTGTCAGATCCTGCTGCTTGAATATCTTCTGATGATGTGTTAGATGTGGTAGCCATAGTAACTACGGGATTTTACTGATCTTGTGATTTAACCGAGAAATCGAATCTTTCGCGGGAATTTCTAAAATCACCAAGACACAAACCGCCTAGACAAATAGTACTCTTGAGGATACAAACCGAGTACACACTGCAACGACAAACCGAGTACACGCTGTAGGGACAAACCGAGTAGGCACAAACTGAGTAAACTCTACTGGAACAAACCGAGTAGATACAAACTGAGTAAGTTCCTCAGAGACAAACCGAGTATACACAAACCGAGTATACGCTAGAGGGACAAACCGAGTAGACACAAACTGAGTAAATTCCTCAGAGATAAACCGAGTCTACACAAACCGAGTAAATTTCTCAGAGACAAACCGAGTCTACACAAACAGAGTAGACTTTTAAGAGACAAACCGAGTCTACACAAACCGAGTAGACTTTTCAGAGACAAACCGAGTACGCGCAGCTGGGACAAACCGAGTAGACACAAACTCCCAAGCACGTCGCTTTCACTGCCTTTTGTCTTTTTGCCTAAACGAGTAATAGGACAAACCGTATCTGAGAAATGACACAAACCGAGTCCAAGAATTCGTCCCAAGTACACAAACCGCTGCCAAGAACACTACAACAAATACCCACGAATTTCCCCAAAATCACAACACCGTTCTTAGATCAGTGAATCCAAACACCAAATACCACTCTAATACTATTCTTAATCTAGAAAGTACAAAGTACAACAACTTCTAATCACTAAACAAAGCACAAAATGAAATTTATACTACTAATCAATTCGAACCAAAAAAACTCAAAAACTACAAATCGAACCAAAAACCTCAAAAACTACACAAATCCGTGAATACCAACTCTCATGGACCTAACCATGGCTCTTGATACCAATTGTAGGGTATTCACAATACAAGAAACACTAGATTGAGGCTTAGTTTGGATCGATTAGAAGAGATTTTAGAGTAAGAAAGTGGGAGCCTTTTAGAGAGAGAAAGTAACTTGTAATCTATTAGCTTGAAAGGTCCAACCCTTCCCATGGGTGGGAAGGGAGTATTTATAGTGTTACATAATATGTCCTTAGTGGACTGTGGAGCGAGCTGACAGAGGGTAAAGACCCGACCCACTCCACAATACTAATTAATAACTAAACTACTAATAATATTACTGATAATCCTACGAGCTATGATGATCTAATAAGTACTCGGGGTGACCGAGTCTTCAGCTGAATATTCATATTCCTAACAATATACAATACTTTGTTTATCTATAGAACAAAGAGATATGTGATTTTAGTCCAAGTGTATGTTGATGACATCATACTTGGTTCAACAAATTACAAACTTTGTAAACAGTTTGAAAAACTGATGACAAAGAAGTTTGAAATGAGTATGATGGGAGAACTCACATACTTCCTTGGACTTCAAATCAAACAGACTGATAGAGGAATCTCCATCAGTTAAGAGAATACACAAGAAATCTACTGAAAAAATATGAGCTCACTGATTGCTCTTCAGTAAAGACTCCAATGGTTCCTCCAAACAATCTTGGCCCTGATCTCACTGGTAAACCAGTTAACCAAACCTTGTTCAGGGGAAGGATAGGATCACTGATGTATCTTCTAGCCTCAAGGCCTGACATACAATATGTAGTCTGTCTATGTGCAAGATATCAGTCTGATCCAAGAGTCTCACATCTCACTACTGCAAAAGTATCATGAGATACCTGAAAGGTACTCCAAACCTTGGTTTATACTACCTAAGATGTTCAGGCTTTGATCTCAAAGGTTACACTGACTCAGACTATGCAGGCTGCAACAAGGACAGAAAAAGTACCTCAGGATCCTGTCAATTTCTTAGAGGAAAGCTTGTTTGTTGGAGCACTAAGAAGCAACAATCAGTGGCCATGTCTTCAGCTGAAGCTGAGTATGTAGCTTCTGCTGGTTGTTGTGCAAATGTACTTTGGATGAAAAGTCAACTCAGTGACTATGACATTCATTATAAGATGGTTCCCATCTTCTGTGACAACACAAGTGCTATTTCTATCTCCAACAACCTTGTACTTCACCAAAGAACTAAACACATTGATATCAGATATCACTTCTTCAGGGACCACATCATGAATGGAGATACTGAACTACACTTCATCCCCACTGAATATCAGTTGGCTGAAATTTTCACAAAACCCCTGGATGAACCCACTTTCACAAGACTGAAAGCAGAACTAGGCATGTCGGATATTGACAATCAGGTCACTGATTAAATTTATTCAACCTGGTGTAAATACTCTCTAAGGTCCCTGAACAACATCATCTCTCAGTGAGTCCCTAAAACATTTCACTCACTGAATAAGCTTCCCTTAACACCATCACACTGAATGAAAATTCATTTAGGGGACTCAAGGCATCAACAGATGACATTCAATTCAAAACTAAATGCTCTATGTATCTAGTTAGTAAATGTCCTAGGTTGGTAACTGAATACATTTAATAAAGGAATATATGTTCTTTTACCCTTCTGGCATCCATTTCTTGGGCCCCCACTTAATCACTAAAATCACACTTGGCATTTAATGCCTCTCACTCACAAATAATATATTTTGATATTTTATGTCGTGACATCACCCTGCAAAAAATGCACTTTTGCAGAGCAACGCAACTGTTCACCTTGACAGTCGCGCAAAACCCGGGAAAGTGGAGTGGTGACATTTAATGCGGATACCAAACAGTTTATACAAAATGGTTTTCAAAAATTTCAAAGTTATTCGCTTAATATTCAAATTACACCCCTCTCCACTTCCCTATAAATACCCCTTACAAAGAAAACACACACACGCTTTTAAAATCTAATCAAACTCTTACAAAAATTTCTCTCTCAAAAACTTTAAAACTTGTGTGTGTTTTATCCTTCAAAACCAGACCTTTTTCTTCAAAATCAGACCTTTTCTTTAAAAATGGCAACCTCTAAGGCTATCACCTATGCTCCAAATATGGAATTCCAACTGGAAAGCGTGGACATGACCAAAAACAATTTCATGGGGAGCTTCGCCTATCCTGAAAACTTTCTAGCCTATAAGGATATGGTGAAGTATCTTAAAAACTGCTTTCTCTCCACGACATTCACTAAAACACCCTCAGTCATCTACAATGACTATTTGAGAGAATTTTGGTGTACCGCAGTGGTTACCAACCCTGATGTCACCAAGGACTCCATAATTAAGTTTACAGTGAAGAATGGGAAGAAAACCCTAACCCTTGACTATAAAACCTTTCTCAAAGCCACTGACCTTGACTTTACTGAAACTTTTGATTGGCCCCAGGGACTCTTTTGGCCAAAGCCTGGTTTCCTGCCGTTTGGAGGATACTGATGACATTTGTCATTCAGGTCCTGGGTGGGAACAAATCCTCAACGGAGCAATTGAACACTGCTCAACAAATGATAGTGTTCAGTCTCCTAGAAGGTAAAAAGATAGATATTGGAGAAATTATATTCAAGGACCTTATAGTCAAGCTCACAGGCAAAACCAGACAAAGACACATGTCTTACCCCAGGTTCATCTCCTGTATGCTTCAAGACTTATTGGGCTCTGAGTATGTTTGGGAAAATATACAGGGATCCACTCCTGATGTCTTACACAAAGCCAACTACTCAAAAGACCCCACTGAGGTCACATAAATCACCCTGACAACATATATGTTGACTGTCATTCAGGGTGCTGACGCTGTTTCACCAATGCCTTCTCCTTCCAAGAAGGAGAAGAAGAAAAAGAAACAGGGGTCCAGGAAGGTGGTTCAACCTAAACCACTCGCCACTGAAGGGCCCAGCATCACCCTGGCCCAAAAACAACCACCAACGGAGGGCACTGAGAAATCACACTCAGTGTCCTCGGGCAAACCCTCTCCCAAAGACTCTGCTGACATATACAAGTTAGTGGAGTCAGGAACAATTCAACTATCACATCCCGATGAAGGCATTAGTACATCACAACCTTTGCCTGAGGGAGAATAGGGTCCTATAACCTAGCTAGGGCAGCACTACCCTACTGAGATGGGGACCCATACCCCCTCGCATCCTACTTATGGATTTGGTACATCACAACCAGAGTCTCAGGGTGTAGGCTCCCATTCTAATCAACAAACTACACATAAACATGGTGACTTGATGGTGTTCATGGTGGCGGTGGTGGTGATGAGAGTGGCGGTGATGGAGATGGAGAGAGAGAGATGGAGAGAGTCTTTGTATTATCATACACTAGAAACATACACAAGCACACAAACAAGTGAGACTTGTTTGCTTACATATAGCCTTCCAACGCTTATGTGGTCTTGGGTTGGGCTTTGTTTCACTTAGGCTTGACTATATAAGACTTAACCTATTTGGTCTAAACTAGTAGCCTATTATATTACTTCCTATAGCCCGTTACTAGACTCTTACATTTTACATATAAACGTTACACAATTCCTAAATATAGAATGACCATCACTTCTATTACTTTCTACTAAAAGTAATGCTAACAATCTCCCCCTAAGGGATGTCATTCTTTAGTTGTCTTGGATGAGTTATTGTGAATTGGTCTTCTTTACTCTTTCTCTTTGAACTTTTAATGTTGTGTAAGATGAATCTTTATTCTTCGTTCTTTTTCATGCTTTGTGATCTCGTGATATAGAGTTGTTGTCTTTTCTTGCCTTGATCAATAATCTTCATATTCGGCTTTGTCTTTGTCTTCTCATCATACTCATACGTCTTGTATAGCTTTGATCTTCATCCTTGAGCTTTCATCATTTGCTTGGATATGTTCTTGACTTTGTTTGATTAGATCTTTGACTTTGATGATTCATTGTTTTTATCTTGATGTCTTTGTCTTGAACTTTCCTTATTTCTTGGATATGTTCTTGACTTTTTTTGATTAGATCTTTTGACTTTGAATAAACGTTGTCTTTATGTTGAACTTTCCTGATTTGAGCTTTTGATGATAATGATGTTGTTTGTTGCGCATGAATAAGTTTATGATGGTGAAAGATGTCGATGTAAGTGGTTGTTCACGTCATGTGATGTCATCTTTTGTACCTGCATACAAAGGTTAGTTCATAATCGTGTAACTCCAATTGATTATAGTGAGCTTATTCTTTGAGAATTCACTTCAATTGCTAACCACTAAGCTTAATTCATGAAGAATTAACGAAGCGACCTGCTGTCAGCGCTGTTTGATGTTGACACTGGCAGGGTTTCCATTTGATCATTGTGGATTCACATAAGCAATACCACTCATGAATGTTCTGGCAAGATTACTATGATCTGCGAAGGACTCTAAAGATATACATTTTGTGTTCTCCAAGTTGAACAACAAATGTAGGTTTTGGAATGTGTCCTAAGAGATTTTATATGTTGAATCTAAATTGGCTCTAGACTCAATCTGTGCGTTTTGATTTAGTGAGCGGAGTCTGGAGAAGAATGCCCCCTTTTCAATATTAACACATATCGGAGTGAGAGGTCAATAGATTACGTGTTTATCTCCGTGAGAAATTGTTGGGAACACATTATATATTATCAAGTATCGGTCATAATTGGTGTAATAGGTTGCGTTATTATTTAGGTCTTTATGTTAGTTATTAAGGTTCGGCCTATGTAGAAGGCCCATGGGCTGTGGCCTTTTATTTATTTCATTTATTAAGGCAACGCCCCTTTCTATGTAAGCACTATAAATACCCCCTCCCTTGATGGGAGAGGGTGTTGGTTCATGTTGGTTAATGTTAATTCAAGTTTCATTATTCTTACACATGTTCCTTCCATTCTTTCTCTCTCTAACTTTCTCTCTCTAGTTCTACGTAGCTTGTGTGATAGATTTGTGACCTAACAAGTGGTATCAATCGCCAAGAGATAGATTAGGTTGTTTTAGATTAGATTTGGTAGAAAATTTGAAGATTTGAGCTACTGTTCTTCGAGTAAGCAACGTTTTCTCCGAGTAAGGAGTTGAAGTTCTTCGAGTTAGAAGATATCCTTCAACTTAGTCCTTCTAGTAAGCTTCATTTCTTCGAGTAAGTAAGTTGAAGATCTTCGAGTTAGGAGAATTCTTCAACTTAGCTTTCTAGTAAGCCTTGATCCTTCGAGTAACACTTCGAGTTAGAAGTGAATCCTTCGAGTAAGAACATTCTTCGAGTTAGAAGATTACTCTTAAGTTCTATTTATACTTTCTGAGTTAGGAAATCAGAACTTCTTCATATATAATCCTTCTACTAAGGGATTATATACTTGGTGAAACCTTATTCTTCGAGCAAGGATCTTTCGAACAAGGTTTCTTCAAGCAACCAAGTTCTTCGAGCAAGGATTTTCTTTGAGTAACAAAGTTTTGGTTATATTTTCCGAGTTAGGAAATCAGAACTTATAAGGATTTAATTTCTACAAGTAAGGGAACATATACTTCTTCACACTTTAGTCTTCGAGTAAGGAATTAAATTCTTCGAGTAACAGTCTTTCGAGTAAGGGCTTCGAGTAACTATTTTCTTCTAGTAAGGACTCAATTCTTCAACTAAGGATTTTTCTTCAAATCTTCTACTTAGAAATCTAAACTACAACAACAACCTTCGTTATCCTAAAAGATCCATCATCCACAAGTTACTTCTTCATAATGTCTCAACCAACGAACTAAAATTACTTCTACAATCAACAGCAGCAGTATCGTCAGCAACAACCGTATCCTCAACAATTACAGTATCCGCAACAACACATCTTCATGCAACAACATCAATTTCTCCCACAACAACAATTCCCTCAACAACAACCATATCAACAGCAACCGATGCAGTCCTACCCACTTCCAGCAAAACAACCACACTGGTTTGATCAGATGTGTGAGGCAATAAGTAGTCAGCAATCAAGACACGAGGCTGGATCCTTAGACACACCTCCTATGCTAACCCCAGGAAACTATGTGTAATGGGCAATTCGATTTTTACGGTTCATCGATAAGAAACCGCATGGCAAATACATGAAAAAGGCTATCATTGAAGGGCCATTTCAAGTGCCAACGACAACGGTTCCTGGAGATCCAAATGCCATTCCTCCAAGAGAAGCAACTGTGACCCCTATTCCTGATGCTCAGCCTACAGCAGATCAAGTACTTCATAAAGAGGCCAATGAACTTGCAATGTATTACATTCTTCAAGGAATTCCTAATCCAATCTTCAGAAGTATTGATGCACAAAAAACTACTAAGGACATGTGGGAACACGTTCATTTTCTCATGGAAGGTACTGAATTGAAACAAGAATATATGGAATCAAAACTCTATCTCGAATACACAATGTTCATGATTGAAGCAGGAGAATCACTAGAGTCTTATTACCATAGGTTCACCAACATTATAAACGACTTGGACAGACTCAACATTATTCTACCCAGGATTGCAGTAAACATAAAGTTCCTCAGTTGTCTTGGTCCTGACTGGCAGAAGTATGTCACCTTTGTTCATCAAGCAAAGAATCTACACAACGCATCCTATGGGTTGTTGTATGATTATTTGAAGCATCATCAGTAAGAAGTTGATAAACATAGAGCTGCTCATGGTAGTTATTCACCATCAACAACTCCAAACTTACTAGCATTGATAGCTCAATCTCATTTTGCTCCACAATCAAACCAGGCTTTTGTCCAACAACAACATCACTTGGCTTATCCTCAACAAACCTCATCGAATCAACTCATTCCATACGAATCAACACCGCAATCTACTGATAATCAATTGGTTCCTTATGACAACACGGATACTATGCTTTACTCCGATGCCAATAGTGATGAAGATGATGCATTTAATTCATTGAATGAAGGATTTACATTAATTGCTCGAGCTTTCAGCAAGTTCTCCAACAAATCCAACAACCGTCTTTGTACTTCATCCAACACTCGTAATCAAGCTGTTGTCCACGATGGAAGAGTTGAGATTCAGAATAGAGCTTATGGAAGAAATGGATCGGGAGGCTACATGGGAAACTCAAGAACTGGTCAAAGGTTTAATACAGTAAGAAGCAGTAGGAACAACGCTGGTACTCCACAAAGAAGGGATGAGATTGTTGAAACCGGGAATCAAGGAATTGGAAATACAATGGTTCGATGTTACAACTGTAATGGGAAGGGTCATTTGGCTAGTGCATGCCCCAAACCAAGGACAAGAGGCAGTGAGTACCACAAGCAAGCACTACTTCTTGCTCTTAAGGATGAATCCGGGGGCACTCTTACTGAAAAGGAGAACAACTTCATGGCTAATGCATACTCTGATGATGATATGGAAGACTTGGAAGCTAATGCAGCTGTGATGTTGATGGCCAACATGCAAGAAATGCACATGAGTGAAACAGGCCCAGTATATGATACTGATGGCTTGTCTCAGGTACCTGATTCAACATGTCTCATACATGAAATTGTATCCCCATCTGCATTTGCATTAGCCAAAGAGCACGTTGTTCAAGATGACTCATTCTTATCTCCTCAAGAAGATGAACAAATGAACACAGAAGTTACATTTGATGAAGATCAAATTAACCCTGTTGTTACATTTGATGATCCTGTTGATAATGATAATAATGATCCACTTGAACAAGATGATCTTTTGCTTGGTCCAGATCCAGAACTCATGACCTTGCTATTGACCACCCAAACCCAGTTGGACTCACAAAAATCCTAAATTGATAAATGCAATGAGATAAATAGAAACTTAAAAGAAAAAGTTGCATTATTGACTAAGGATCTTGAGTGCTGTAAAATACAACTTACAAATTATGAAACGTAAGAAAAACGGGAAAAAAGTTTTGAATTTGCATTCCGACAATCTTATGTGAACGAACAAGAGTTAGAACATTAGATATGAGAATTAACTATTTCCAAAAATGACTTGATTTCTCAAATGGAACAAGAAAGATTAGATTTTAAACAACAAGTTGACCACCTACACTATGACCTTTCAAAAACAAAAACAGAGTTGTCAACTTGTGAAAATAATTTTTCTGAACACAAACAAGTATCTAGGAAACTTAAAAGAAAAAGTTGCATTATTGACTAAGGATCTTGAGTGCTATAAAATACAACTTACAAATTATGAAACGAAAGAAAAACGGGAAAAAAGTTTTGAATTTGCATTCCAACAATCTTATGTGAAAGAACAAGAGTTAGAACATTAGATACGAGAATTAACTATTTCCAAAAATGACTTGATTTCTCAAATGGAACAAGAAAGATTAGATTTTAAACAACAAGTTGACCACCTACACTATGACCTTTCAAAAACAAAAAACAGAGTTGTCAACTTGTCAAAATAATTTTTCTGAACACAAACAAGTATCTAGGAAACGGATTAATTCCTATCTTGAGAAAATCGTAGAGTTGGAATGTAAACTAAAAGAGTTTCAAAAAGTTGTTTATAAAACTGGTGAGTCAGTAACAACAATTCATAAATTTACTCTAAAGCAAAATCCCCAAGGATATGGCTTTATTATTGGGGATGACAAACCACGTTTTTTACATAAAGCACTCAAGGAAAATCCGAAGTTGTATAGTGCAGAACATCTTTTTGATGACTCTCTTATGCGTATTGTTGTACATAATTGTGAGGAAGAAATGGAACAGGAAGAAGAGAGTCGATCTAAAATGAGGAATGTCAAGTTTAATAAACTGTTTGATTACTCAAAAGTACCTCATTTACTGACACCTTCGTTTCTCAACAGGATAAAACAGAACAATCATGGTTTTTAATGCAAATGAATGAATCTTATTCTGAGGTTTGTCCTGTCAACCCAGTGGCACAAGTAAATGGTCCTTCACCAAATTCGGGTGTAATTGTACCATTACCAAAGATGTCTTGTACTTAGATACTTCGATACATTTATGGAAGACATAAAATTTTTGGAACAAGCAATTGAATGTAATTCTGAAATAAAAGTTTCCACTTTTCTTTCTCCTTATGAAAAAGAAAAGAGAGAAATTTTTCAAAAACAATTTTTACCACATGTTCAACATTTGCTTCTTTGTGCGACACACTGGGAACAAGAACTTCAATCAGAAGTAGAATCCATGATGAACACTTTCAATGCAACTGAAAATGCGATCTCAAAACAAAAATGTAAAAACAAAGTTTTACAAAAAGAAGCATATCTACTCTTGGAAGATGTTCTATGTTCTGATCTTATCTATGTGTTCATGAATTCCATTTATGTGTCTTGCAATGCTATGCTTGTTGATGATCATTCTGCTGATATTGAAATGTTAAGACTTGAAGTTGAGAATTTAAAAAGAGAAAATGAGAGAATAAGCAAAGTCAATGATGATGTGCAAAACAAAATTTCAAAAGAGATTTTTCAACTCAATCAAAAGTTGCAATGGTGTCAAACTCAAAGTCTGGATTTTGAATTAAAGTTGCAAAGTCAAAAAGAATCAATGTCCTTCAAAACAGTCAAAACAGTCACGCTTTCAAATTTCAAAATCTTGAAAAAGAAAATGTTGTTTTAAAACGTCAACTTTTTGAACATGAAAAGGACATTGATGAAGTTTGTCAGAATAGGAATGACACTGTTCGCTTAAATTGAGAATTGGATTCTAAAATTCAATAAAAGAATCACATCATCATTGAACTCAAGGAGAACATTAAATTACTTGAAAAAGGGAAGTTTGTTTACACAAATGTGATTGCACCAGGAATGTATAAAGTGGATAAAACACCTAGGAAAGCATCACCTCAAACTACTAATTTGAATGCTTCAACTTTTACAGGAATTGTCACCCCTCATAGCGTTACCAGATCCGAGCCTAAAAGCAACAAAAAGAAGATTAGTATCTGGCAACATAAGAGCGGCACACTAAAAGATCAAGAAGTAGAAGACCATCTTAGGAGTTTGAATAAAAAGCATGTTGTGTCTGATGTAGAATCAAACTTAAAAACTTGTATTTCTAATCATGATGTAACAAATGCTAATACTTTGAATGCCTTGAATGTTTTGAATGTTGATGCTTCTTGTGTGTTTTGTCGAAATAGCATCTTATCTGGTGATCATAAAAAGTGTGTTGCAAAGTCTCTTTTGTCTCGTAATCAAAAACGTACATATGACATTTCCTCTAGGCCTACTACTGCCTCTAAGTCTATATTAGGAAAACCGCCAAGTGTAGTTTCTAAGAATGCCGTAGACAACACCATAATTGCTCCTAAAACAATCCAATCACCTTGTGCATTCACTAAGAAGAAATCTGAATCTAGTTGGACATGGCAACGCTGGCTACAAAGGAAACCTAGTTTTATTTGGTTACCTAAAGTGCTTAATAACTGTGCTACTAACCCAACGGGTTCCACCGTTACCATCTCTCCATCTGCATTGTCTTCATGTGATGCAGGTCTTTCAAATCGTTCTTTGGATTGTTGATAGCGGCTGTTCCCGACATATGACAGGCAACCTCATACTTTTAGTAAACTTTGTTGCAAAGTTCAGAGGCACTGCCAAATTCGGGAATAATCACTTCGCTGCTATAATGGGCTATGGAGACTATGTCAATGGCAACATCGAGATTAGCCGTGTATATTACGTCGAGGGCCTTGGACATAATCTTTTCTCAGTAGGACAATTTTCATGGTGATTTGGAAGTTACATTTAGGGAGAAAACCTGCTTCGTTTGTGATTTACAAGGAAACGATCTCATGATGGGCAAACGCGGCACAAGTATCTACACCATTTCTATGTCTGACATGACCGCTTCTTCTCCCATATGTTTACACTCCAAAGCACATTCAACAAAATCCTTGCTATGGCACAAACGACTGTCTCATTTGAATTTCAAGACCATGACGGAACTTGCTCGTCATAAACTAGTCGATGGTTTTCCAAGGTTTCGCTATGCAAAAGATCACCTATGTCCAGCATGTGAACAAGGGAAAAGTACTCATGCTCATTTTCCGTCTAAAACCGAACACAATACTGATCATGTTCTACAACTTCTCCATATGGATTTATGTGGTCCAATGCATGTTCAAACAATCAACGAGAAACGCTACATATTGGTAATCGTCGATGATTTTTCCAGATGGACTTGGGTCTACTTTCTACGAACCAAAGATCAAGCTCCTTCTATGATCATTACCTTTCTCACCAAAATTCAGGTTCAGCTCCACAATACAGTTAGAAAAGTCAGAACAGATAATGGAACTGAATTCAAGAATCAAACCCTTCGAGATTACTTTGAGAAAATGGGAATTGAACACCAAACATCTATTGCCAGAAGTCTAAAACAGAATGGGGTTGTCGAAAGACGCAACAGGACGTTAGTGGAAGCTGCAAGGACAATGTTAATTAACGCTCAATTACCTGATTACCTATGGGCTGAAGCTGTCTCCACTGCTTGTTACACACAAAACCATTGTATGATCACCAAAAGGCATAAAAAAACTCCATATGAGATTGTTCACAATCGTAAACCGAACATAAATTACTTTCATGTATTTGGTGCCCTTTGTTACCCAAATAATGATCGTGATGACTTTAGAAAACTAAAAGCCAAAGTTGACATTGGAATCTTTGTTGGATACTGTGAGAACTCTAAAGGTTTTCGCATCTGGAACCGTTGCACTAGAGAAATTCAAGAGACAATACATGCTAATTTTAATGAGCTCACAGAAATGGCTTCTGAGCAAAACAGCTTAGGACCCGCAACTAACCATCTCAATTTTCCTGATCAATCTGCTGCACCACTCTCCCTCAACCGTAAGGATTTGGAAACATTGTTTGCTCCACTATTCGATGATTATTTGGCAAATCGTGCACCAGATGTATCTACAAGTTCTGCTGCACAACCTGATCATATTCTAGTACCTGATACACCTGCCACTACAACAACAACAGTTTCTGCAGATGCACCTCCAACTGAATCACTATCAACAGAAGAACAAACCGCTTCCAATACTGAGAATGCAGCCGAATATCTCCCACATCAAGATGTACCCACACCTGCTAATTATGACGGAAATGCATTCTTTAATCCATTTGCTCCGGCTCTAACCGTTCCCGATATTGCTGAGTCGTCAACAAGCAACTTGGATCCGTCTAATCTGGACCATACTTTTCAACATTACACTTCCACACACAAATGGACAAAAGATCATCCTCTAGTAAATGTGATTGGTAATCCGAATAATCCAGTCATGACAAGACAACGACTTCACACAGATGGTGAAACATGCATCTATGCACTTACCGTCTGTCAAGCAGAACCAAATAATATTAAAGAAGCCTTGACTTACGACAATTGATTTGAATAAATGCAAGAAGAACTTGATCATTTCAAACGTCTTGAAATTTGGTTATTGGTAGAAAGACCTGATGGAGTCTACGTTGTCGGACTTAAATGGATTTGGAAAAACAAATTGGATGCTGATGGAACAGTTATTCGTAACAAATCTCGTCTGGTTGACAAAGGTTTTAGCCAAGAAGAAGGCATTGACTTTGAAGAATCCTTTGCACCAGTGGCTAGACTTGAAGCTGTCCGCATGTTTCTGGCATATGCTGCCCACAAGAACATCACCGTTTATCAAATGGACGTGAACACTGCATTCCTGAATGGGCAACTCCGTAAAGAAGTGTATGTCACACAACCAGAGGGCTTCATCGATCCAGAACATCCAAACCATGTGTACAGACTCAAGAAAGCTCTCTATGGCCTTAAACAAGCCCCGAGGGCATGGTACGATAAACTATCAGCATTCTTACTAGCTAATCACTTTACCAAAGGATCTGTTGATCCTACACTGTTTATTCAAAAACACGAGGAGGACATCTTAATTGTTCAAATTTATGTTGATGATATCATTTTTGGTTCAACACATAAAAAGTACTCAAATGCTTTCGCAAAATTAATGAAACAAAATTTTGAGATGTCTATAATGGGTGAACTTACGTTCTTCTTCGGACTTCAAGTTCATCAATCCCCCCGTGGTATTTTTCTAAACCAGTCCAAATATGCTCTAGAGATTTTAAAGAAACATGGAATGACAAGTTGTGACACATATAATACTCCTATGTCTGCATCATCTCCAAAGCTGGATGCTGATTTACATGGGACACCAATTGACCCTACAAAATACCGAAGTATGATTGGGTCACTCATGTATCTAACAGCCAGCCGACCAGATATTGTATTTGCAACATATCTTTGCTCCCGCTATCAGTCTCGACCTACTGAAAGACACCTCTCTGAGGTTAAAACTAATTGCTTTTTCAGATGTTGATCATGCAGGATGTTTAGATACACGTAAAAGTACATCTGGGGGAGTGCAGTTTCTAGGAGACAAACTTGTCTCTTGGCAGTCAAAGAAGCAAGATTGTACCTCATTATCGTCTACAGAATCTGAATATGTAGCCATGTCAGCATGTTGTGCTCAAGTCATCTGGATGCGATCACAACTGATGGACTACGGTTACGTTTTCAACAAGATTCCCATGTACTGCGACTCCAAGAGTGCCATTTCCATTTCATGCAACACCGTTCAACATTCGAAGTCCAAACATATCGCACTTCGATACCATTTCATCAAGGAGCATGTGGAACAGGGTACTATTGAACTATATTTTGTGGGTACTGAATACCAATTGGCGGATTTATTCACTAAAGCCTTGCCCCATGCAAGATTTGTGGAATTAGTTCACCAAATTGGTATGTGGTGTTTGACTCCAGAGGATTTAAACAATTTTCTTAAACACAATTAAGAAAGTCAAACACCAAACTATCTTTGTAACATATTTTATCAAAAACACAAAAAGATTTTCTATTTTATTCTTAAAAAAAAGAAGAAAAAATTCATTTTTTTTCAGTGTGCAAAATTCAAAACGAATCAAAATATGCTCTTGTATTTCAGATTTAATCAATTTTGAAACCGAACATATTTTGAGGGGGAGAATTTTTATAATTTTTGCACTCTTATCTAAATCTTCATCATTTACAAAAATCTTCATCATGAAACATTTCCGTTTTCTCTTAAACTAAAAGGTTGACAAAATTTTAAAGGAATTTGTTAGTTTAAGGGGGAGAAATGTAAATTACATTAGTTTACAAACAATTTGACCAAGGTTGAAACAACAAAAAAACCTCAAGGCCTGTTATTGTCAACTATCAAAAGTTTACCAGATAAGGACTTTGCTTGAATGGATTTACGGGTTAAGGGACTGAAGGTGACAAATTTTCAAACTTTGGCCTATATAAGGAACCAACTTCGTAACTTTTTAAAAAACACACAAACATAAAAACGTTAACTATATACCGCCAATTTTCACCACATTCAACCAAGTTTATGATCATCTCTTAATCCACGATTGTAAGTGTTATATACATTCAATGATGCATGATAATCACTCGCTCAAATTCTTGTACCATTTCTGTGGCTCAATTATTCATACGATGGTTTAGGGTTTATGGTGTCGAATTGGGCATTTCTTATATGTTAGCTTTTGATCTAATTAAAGTAGTTCTATAGCTCAACATTGTATTTAGGATTGCTCTAAAGCTGATTAATTATGCTAGTTAACTTCATTGAATGAAATTTGCATTTGTTAGGGTTTAAGAGGTCGTATAGTTGGCTGGTACTTATTAGTGTATTGTATATGTGTTTTGAGGAGTGGGTTATGCTTATATGAGTCTCTAAATAATGCGCAATAAGTCTAGTAACCTAAAACAATTACATGGTCTTAGGTGAAGAATTGCATAAGGCATAATCAACTGTGGTGACAAATATACATGTTTGCTTGGATTTCTGGGTGCTAGGACATGTTTAAAATATGTTTAGGAAGATACTTGATGATTACTTGATGTCTAAAACTGCCAAACATAGAATTTCAGTTGAGTATGAAGGTCTTCGAGTAAGTAAGAATTCCTCAACTAAGGATGAAGGTCTTCGAGTAAGAAGAATATATCGCCTACTTAGAAAAACTTTGTGAAATCCTTCGAATAACATATGAAAGTGTTCTACTTTGAAATATTTTATAAAATTCTTCGAGTAACCAATATCTCTTCTACTTAGAAAAGGTTTTTTTTTTTTTTTTTTTTTTTTTTTTTAAATTCTTCGAGTAAGGAATATTTCCCTTACTCTTCGAGTAAGGAAATATCCTTCAACTAAGGAATTTTTTAAAATCTCTTCGAGTAAGGCTAAAATTTTCAACTGAGGGATTTCTTATTAAACTCTTCGAGTAAGGCTAAATCCTTCAACTAAGGAATTTCTAATTAAAATCTTCGAGTAAGGCATAAGTCTTCGAGTAAGCATTTTTTATCAGATTCTTCAAGTAAGGGTGTAATTTCTTCAAGTTACGACTGTATCCTATTTCTCCGAGTTAGGAGGGTTTCAAAGTTTTCGAGTAAGAAAAATGGTTATCTCCAAGTAAGGGCTGATAATTAAATTTTTTTTTTTCAAATCCTTCGAGTAAGTATAATTTGCACACTTTCTTCGAGTAACCATAAATCCTTCGAGTAAACCATGTTTTTCAAACTTAGTGAAATTTTTTCTAAGTATAGAATGATGTTAAGGTGAAAAAGTGTGTTTGCTCGAATATGGTTGTTTGCTTAATGTGTTCATATTATTCATGATCATCTTACATGTCTCTCTATATGGTGCATCATATCAGATAGGCACAGATCATGTAATAAAGTGACTTACACTAACACAAATATACAATTTCCATTGTATTTCTTTGTTGGTATTTGTGCAACACATGTTCATTATGTCTCAAACATCCATGGCAAGGAATGAATTGATCCCAGAAGGTGATGAAAGAAAGATTGGAGAATCCAACTCCAGAGTTGACTTGGAGAAATTGCCATGCCATCCTACCTGCCAAATCATGGTGGAAATTCTGAAGAGACACTTTTGCAGACATGTTCTGAAAAAGTCCGCTACTGTACTAGAAGTCTACCTGAATCAGTTCTGGCACACTTTGATGATCAGTCAGGACTCAAAGACCATGACAGTCACCCTGGACAAGAGACAGGTCAAGTTCGATGTTCATCTTCTTCGCACCATTCTTGAGCTTCCTCCAGCAGTATTTGGCAAACAAACAAAGTTTCTTGATGATCCTAGTTTTGAACATGTAGTCAGGTCATTAAAACACCTTGGCTATGACGATTCGTCTGAAGAACTCTCTTCACATTCAAAGGTGGATAGAAAACACATTCCTCAACCTTGGTTAACCATGTACACTATCTTGAGCCACTGCATAACAGGAAAAGAAACGGGCCACGAGCACCCCAGACTTGAACATCTACTATTCTTCTGGGGTGTCATCAACCTACATCATATGGACTATGCCAAGTACATCTGGACGGATATGATCTATCAAGCCCGCCTGTTTGCACAAATGAAGGGCTACAAGGTTCCCTTCCCACGCTTCACCAAACTTCTCATAGCCCACTTCATGGAAAAAGAACAAGTAATTGATAAACGTCCGACTGAAAAGGCCCACACAGTACACATGGACCATGTTCTTTCTAGAGTGAGAATTCATACCACCAACACCACCACACAAGTTCTTAGAATTCCAGACAAGTTATTAACGGAGGCGGTGAGGGCAACTGAAGCATATGTAAGGTATGATGAAGCAGAGAAGGCAGGTACAGTAGGTATAACAGTGAAGGGAACTGCTGGAACAAGAGGTAGAGGAAGAGGAAGAGGAAGAGGAAGAGGTAGAGGAAGAGGAAGAGGAAGAGGAATCAAAGCAGGATCAACAAGAACAAAGAAAATCACCCGAGCTACAAAGAAGAAATCAATGATCAGGGATGAATCTACCGAGGAAGAAGAAGAAGAGGAATAGAGCCTAAGGGAAGAAAGAAGAAAAAGAATTATGCAGATAAAGAAGGAAATGCATGATGAAGGACTGGGTAAAGGCAAGGGCAAATCAATCAAGATTCAAGATAAACCTGATGGCACCCTTCAACCACCAAAGACTAAAGAAGAGGAGATTGCACAACTCTAGAGAGCCTTACAAGAAAACAAGGTAAAATATCTGGCTGATATTGAGAGACTTGAGAAAAGGAAGAAAGGTGAAGTGATGAAGCGAAAAGTGTACCGCTTTTAAGGGGTCATTTAAGCCATAAATCGTATTTATTTGATCAAATATTGCCCTAAATCGTTCCTTTTGTCATTTTAGGTACTTTTGAGGAGAAATCTGGAAAAGGAGGCATTTTGGACGTTTTTGGAGCATAAAAGTGAAGAAAACGGCAAAGTCTCAAAAATCGGCTAAAAGTTACCTTTGACGGCGTCACAATTTATACTGGACGGCGTCATGCCTTGGCAAGAAAAGTTGGACGTGAAATTTACTCATGACGGGCCAGTGAAAATAACATGTGAATTCTGACGGCGTCACGCTTTAACTTAATCAAGGGCGTCACGGCTTAAATCACAAAGGGACGGCGTCACGTTCAATGTCTGAGGGCGTCAAGCCTTGATAGGCCAGAACGGATTTTGGAGAATTAAAGAGGGACGGCGTCAAGATGGTCATCCGAGAACCCTAAAAGCGGCGAGGGTGACGGCGTCACAATCCATAAGGTGACGCCGTCAGATCCAAAAATCTATATATAGTTTTCTAATTTTTTGTCATTAAGGAGAGCTTAGTGTGTGGAATTTTGGGAGAAAACCCTAAGACGATTTTAGCTACTTTTTCAGGGCTTTTTGCCTTGAGATCTTCCATGTTTCATTGAAAGATAAGTTATCAATTAATCATTCAATATGTCTATGTGTTGTTTGATTCTATCTTATTCTTGTCTTTTGTTTAACATGTTAGGCTAAATTTATCTTGTGTTTGCTTAGATCTAATGAAACCTAGCTATTGATTATTGGTTGTTAGTGTGTTATTAGTTGTATTGGATGATTGTTTATCTATGTTAGGCTTAAGAAAACTGGCTAACTTCCTATTCGGTAACTTGCTTGAACGTCTTAAGAAACATGAACCAAACGCGTACTAAAGGTTTTTATGGTTGTATTTAATGCACAAGCGAATTCTAGTGATCCCATGTTAGGAGCTTCCTAGCCGGCTCGACATAGGAGTGAAGTAGGAGCTTGTAGAGTTGGGGAAGTAAGTACGCCACCCCACGAATGGTATTAAGGAATACACCCGTCATCCACGCGACTAATACACACTAATTAACCGGTAAAAGATAGTTAGGGAGTAAGGAAATCTAAGTAAACACATTTCTCTACACATAAGTTTCTCACCACATTTTATTTTTAGTTATTTTATTTTATTGCATTCGTAGTAATTTGGGTTAGTTGACTAGCAACTAATTCCGCCCACTCTTTCAAACCCGAGATTTTACTTGCTTTCATAAAAACTATAAAAACATAAAAAGAATCTTCCTCAACCCTTAGACCTAATTAGAGTAGCCTTTCATACCTAACGAACACTATTCCCTGTGGAGAACGATCAATCCCCCGTACTTACCACTACACTATACTACATCGGTCAGGTACACTGCCTGGTGGGGTTGTAAGCCTCTTGAGATCCCTCGAGAGGTAAAACCTGTTGTAAGGTTACAAAACCACGCATCAAGTTTTTGGCGCCGCTGCCGGGGAATAGTTATTGTTTAGGTTGAATTTTTATTTCTATTAGGTCTACTCACTAGATTCCTTTCTAGTGAGATTTTTGTTTTATTTTTCTAGGTTTTCTTTAGTCTATCTATTTTCTTTGTGTCTTTGTTCGTAACCATACCATCCGACATCATGGAAGATGGTAATATCCTTAACCACAACAACCCACCACCACAACAACCACCACCACCTCCTAGAGCCCGTACTTTAGGAGAGTATTCCCGTCCTAGCCACCATGGCTATCGAAACACCATTGAGCTCACTCAAGGAGCCAATATCACACCCTTGTGATCCGACACCATCCGGTTGGTGCAAAGCGGATGCGCATTCCATGGACTTCGTTCTGAAGATCCTAATCAACATCTCAAGGACTTTCTTAAAATCGTTGATTCTATAGACCTTGATGTTGCCACTCGAGAGACGACCCGATTGCGTCTCTTCCAATTCTCTTTGCGGGACCAAGCTAGTCAATGGCTAGAACGTCAACCCGCAGGATCCATTACCTCTTGGGATGATCTCACTACTCGTTTCCTTGCTCAGTTTTTCCCACCGGGAAGAACTACCAAGCTAAGGAAGGATATCTTGATGTTTGAACAACGTCAAGGCGAAACTCTCTACGGGGCATGGATTCGATTCAAGGACTTACTTCAAAAAGTCCCTCACCATGGCATTAATCTATGGCTTCAAATCCAAATCTTCTATGACCATGTTGATTACCACACCAAGCGTGCCATCGATCGAGCCGCCGGGGGCAGATTGCGCGACAAAAGCGCCGAGGAATCATGGGAGATCATTGATTTGCTTGCATCCGACGATGATGAATTGTGGCAAGTCTCCCACGACGTGCGCTCGGCAGTCAAGACATATTCATCGCCCGATACAGCCAATCAAATCACTGAGGAAAGCGTTAGTGAACTTGAGAGAAAAGGGTTGCATATCTTATGGAAAAGCAAAAGAGACCCTTAAGTCCACAAAAAGCAACAATTAACTCAGTCTCAAGCGTCAAGCAAATACCATTGTCCGAATCACCCCGTAGGGAAAATACTAAACCCTTCCATAAGCACGCCCCACCCAACTCACCACCTCAGGAACTTAGTCCAACATTCGAAGCTCGAATGAGAGAGTACATGTCAAAACACTCCGAACGGTTGGCAAAATTTGAGGAAGCCGTCTACAAACAAAAGGAGGAAATGGAAGAGAAGATGGCGGAGATGATGAATCTTTTGAAAGAATACACAAATACAAAAGCCCCTGAAAAAGTGTTGGTGAGGAATGACGCTGATGTTCCTAACACTAAATTTGTCAAGGCCACCTCCGTCGTCCAAGAGGGCGGAAATGATGGAAGAGGGAAATCCATAACTATGGAAGTTAACAAAATTGACCTCATCCCACTTAATAACGGAAACACCAATGCTTACAAATGCGATTCCGACAAGGGAGAGGAGGCGCCCTCTGAGGAGCGCCAATTGGTTGAACCGCCAGTGTCACAACAAGTGAAGCATTACTTGAAGCACGAAATAAACAAGGAGACCATAAACGATTGGGTGAGAA
Source organism: Artemisia tridentata subsp. tridentata (assembly GCA_021014915.2). Taxonomy (NCBI): domain Eukaryota; kingdom Viridiplantae; phylum Streptophyta; class Magnoliopsida; order Asterales; family Asteraceae; genus Artemisia; species Artemisia tridentata. Next base: position 330,506,913 of record CP139508.1, on the reverse strand, counting down.
ACTATCGACGTACTCATCTACCCAACAAGAAGTCCAAGAAGATGGAACCGGATGATGAATCTGACACATTACCCGGTGGGCAATTGTATGAATGCCTTATAGGACAAAAGTTAGTGGAAAAGCAGAAATTCTACGGGGTCTTTGAAATACCATGCAGCATTGGAAAACACAAGTATCTGGATGCGATAGCTGACCAAGGTTCCGACGTAAATTTGATGCCTTTATCCGTTTATGTTCAGTTAACCGATGAGTTGCCATCCATCACCCATACTAAACTCTCCTTTGCAAAGCATTCTTATGAGTATCCGTTAGGAATTGCAGAAGATGTGTTGGTCAACGTTGCCGGATTCCTGTATCCGGTCGACTTCATGATCATTGAGAGAAATGATATGAATATGCCAATAATCCTTGGGGCACCCTTTCTCGCTACCACTAGAGCACAAATCAATTACGAAAATAGCACCATCCAAATGAAGAAGGGGAAGAAAACAGTAAACTTCCCAACGATCCCACGACATATACGAGATGTTGTTTCGCAGAAGAAGATGGAGGCTAACACTAATATAGTCCGTGGTAATGTTCGAGAGAAAATTCTTGCATGGGAGTCAAGGATTAAGAGTTATATGGAAAATGAGATTAGAAAATGTAAGGATGGAAATAACGATTATATTGAGGCTGATGAGCAACCCAATAACCCCGTTGAATTTACAAAAGGAGACTCAGTGCTCCTAAGGCATTCAGAAACAGAAGCACCTACCAATGAACTAAGTCCCTGGTGGTACGGACCATTCACAATTAAAAGTTTACACCAAGATGGGATAGTAAGCTTGACCAGCAAAGGAGGAGGTGAAGTAACTGCGAATGTCGAGCGATTGAGACACCACCACCCTGATAACAAGGATCATATCTATCAGGGATACGTCATTATGAATGATGGAGTCACGTGATGTACGTGACTTTGAGTCTAGCTACAAGACTCGTTAATAAAGAAAAGCGCTTCTTGGGAGGCAACCCAAGCTTTATTTGTTTTATTTGCTATGTGTGTTTATTTATTTGTTTGTTTGATTTTATTTTCCGTATGTGTGTTTAATTTTTATTATTATTGATTCATGTTAAAAACTAAATTGTGAAAATGCTTTATTTTGTGTTTAACTTCGTCTTAACTACATATAAAGGTATTTTGCAAAAGATAAGTGTAAGGGAAATCTAAATCGGTTTATTAGAACACAAATGAACATGAATCATAATAATAATAAATTAGCATACATATTCGTATTTGTTTGAGTCAAATGCTTGTATCGAGTCATAGTGATGTTTTGCAGGATTTCCAGGAAGTAAGGTAAAGGTTTTTCCAGAAATTTTCCGGAAACTTAAAATGAGAATTTTTGTCAGGTCATTTCTGACGGCGTCAGGGGTTACAACCTGACGGCGTCAGATTTAATTTCCAGAAATTTTTGAAAGTTTTGTTTTCATAAAAAAGTTTTTATTAAAATATCCAACTTATAATCTCCAGGAATCTGCAAAATTATCATTCCACAAGCATTATATCCTTATATATAGATTTTTCCCGCCGATGTTATGCAGGTTTTCGTGTTTGTTTTCTCAGGTTTAACAGGTTATTTTGGACAAGGAGATGTTTATGGAATCAAGCTTATGGCGATGCATTAGTCATGGAGCTTCAACATTCTCTTTGGAGGAAGATTTAACCGTGTAATTTCATTATCCACCGAACGAATCAGGGGAGTATTTGATTTCATTCTTTTACTTTTTGCTTTTACATCTTGTTACTTGAACATTGGGGACAATGTTCATCTTAAGTGTAAGGGGGGGTAAAAGTACGATTTTAGAGAATACCATTGCGCTTGATTTTTGTTTGTTTAATAATAGATGTGTAATAAAACTGAGAGAAATACTTGATTAAGGTAATTTTAGTGCCAAATTTAAAATTTTTTACAACATATAGGAGTGAAACTTTGATCTTAATGAGCGTCTCACGGATAGGAGTTATATGACTAGCACAAAAAACCGTACCACTAAAAAATTTTCCACCCCAAATATGTGAGGTTCGCCCCTAGAATTGGTAGGAAAAGCATTTATGCTATGATGTGTGTACCGGTAGCACTTAGATTCTAGAACTTGCGTTAGGACCATTCCGAGGCCACAAGTGAGACTACATTCGTGTAGTTAGATTTACTACATGATAAGAGGCATTAGGATTAACCCATTGTTTTACACCTGTGTTTTTGTTATAATTACTTTGGCTACATTGGTCAAGTAATTCTCCCACACCCTTTGCGTTGTACTCATTTTTAGTACACGATACCCCTAGTACACCCCTCAGAGCCTATCTTTTCGTTTCGACCTTTAAGCATTTTACTTAAAGGAAGAATTTGTTACACCCCACTAAAATGTACACCCAAATCGCCTTAGCCTTCCTTGTATGCACTCATTTTTAGTGCATTATTGTTACAACATTTGTTTAAACCCAAGTTAATTATCTAGTTGATTACATGGTTGCTAAGTCGAGTCATATCTTTGTACATATTGTTTTGGGACGATTGGGACTCATGGGTAAAGTACTAGTGTAATGGAGTAATGGGGAAGAACATCATTTATTACCCCCATATGTGCTAAATGTTTTAAAAGTACTCAAAGTTTTTCAATTATCTTAATTCGAGTCATTAGATTAGTATTTGTAAAGTTATGTAAAAGTTCAAGTGTAAGGGGAATGCAATGCCCCTATGATGTATTATTTTGGATGGTAGGGTAAAAGTGTATGCACAAAAAAAAAAAAAAAAAAAAAAAAAAAAAAAAAAAAAAAAAAAAAAATCAAGAAAAACACAAAAAAAATGAGAAAATGAAAAATAGAAAAAAACATACGGACTACCATCCCGTTTCATTTTATGTTTGTTTTATATTTTTGTTATTTTGTTATTTCGTTTCTAGCTTAAGATCGAGTCTAGTCTTGGCTTAGCAACATTGTATAGTACATGTAATTGATCAAGATTTTTAACTCGCCACCAGTAAAATATCCTTTATCCAACAAAACCGTGTTTTCCTTTTCCCTACACCTAACGTTATAACCCATTTAAAAGCCCTCTTTGATAGTTTATCTTAGGTGCTTACGCCTAGTGGAGGAGGTTTTCGATCCTTTCCCAAGCCTATGGTAATCTATTTGCTATGACAGGTAGTGAGAGATATTATCCGTTTTCATTTATGAGATTTATTTTGATGACACTTGAGAGATGTGAGTATCTAAACACTACTTGTGAGGTGCTAGTATGTAATCTCCGTGCTTATTATGATTGAAGTGGATCGATTATTTGTTGTAATTACTTTTATGTTTGCATTAAATGACCCCTAACTTGTATTTTAATTAGAATAAAAGCACATTTGCTTGAGGACAAGCAAATCTCAAGTGTAAGGGTATTTGATGAAGCGAAAAGTGTACCGCTTTTAAGGGGTCATTTAAGCCTTAAATCGTATTTATTTGATCAAATATTGCCCTAAATCGTTCCTTTTGTCATTTTAGGTACTTTTGAGGAGAAATCTGGAAAAGGAGGCATTTTGGACGTTTTTGGAGCATTAAAGTGAAGAAAACGGCAAAGTCTCAAAAATCGGCTAAAAGTTACCTTTGACGGCGTCACAATTTATACTGGACGGCGTCATGCCTTGGCAAGAAAAGTTGGACGTGAAATTTACTCATGACGGGCCAGTGAAAATAACATGTGAATTCTGACGGCGTCACGCTTTAACTTAATCAAGGGCGTCACGGCTTAAATCACAAAGGGACGGCGTCACGTTCAATGTCTGAGGGCGTCAAGCCTTGATAGGCCAGAACGGATTTTGGAGAATTAAAGAGGGACGGCGTCAAGATGGTCATCCGAGAACCCTAAAAGCGGCGAGGTGACGGCGTCACAATCCATAAGGTGACGCCGTCAGATCCAAAAATCTATATATAGTTTTCTAATTTTTTGTCATTAAGGAGAGCTTAGTGTGTGGAATTTTGGGAGAAAACCCTAAGACGATTTTAGCTACTTTTTCAGGGCTTTTTGCCTTGAGATCTTCCATGTTTCATTGAAAGATAAGTTATCAATTAATCATTCAATATGTCTATGTGTTGTTTGATTCTATCTTATTCTTGTCTTTTGTTTAACATGTTAGGCTAAATTTATCTTGTGTTTGCTTAGATCTAATGAAACCTAGCTATTGATTATTGGTTGTTAGTGTGTTATTAGTTGTATTGGATGATTGTTTATCTATGTTAGGCTTAAGAAAACTGGCTAACTTCCTATTCGGTAACTTGCTTGAACGTCTTAAGAAACATGAACCAAACGCGTACTAAAGGTTTTTATGGTTGTATTTAATGCACAAGCGAATTCTAGTGATCCCATGTTAGGAGCTTCCTAGCCGGCTCGACATAGGAGTGAAGTAGGAGCTTGTAGAGTTGGGGAAGTAAGTACGCCACCCCACGAATGGTATTAAGGAATACACCCGTCATCCACGCGACTAATACACACTAATTAACCGGTAAAAGATAGTTAGGGAGTAAGGAAATCTAAGTAAACACATTTCTCTACACATAAGTTTCTCACCACATTTTATTTTTAGTTATTTTATTTTATTGCATTCGTAGTAATTTGGGTTAGTTGACTAGCAACTAATTCCGCCCACTCTTTCAAACCCGAGATTTTACTTGCTTTCATAAAAACTATAAAAACATAAAAAGAATCTTCCTCAACCCTTAGACCTAATTAGAGTAGCCTTTCATACCTAACGAACACTATTCCCTGTGGAGAACGATCAATCCCCCGTACTTACCACTACACTATACTACATCGGTCAGGTACACTGCCTGGTGGGGTTGTAAGCCTCTTGAGATCCCTCGAGAGGTAAAACCTGTTGTAAGGTTACAAAACCACGCATCAAGTTTTTGGCGCCGCTGCCGGGGAATAGTTATTGTTTAGGTTGAATTTTTATTTCTATTAGGTCTACTCACTAGATTCCTTTCTAGTGAGATTTTTGTTTTATTTTTCTAGGTTTTCTTTAGTCTATCTATTTTCTTTGTGTCTTTGTTCGTAACCATACCATCCGACATCATGGAAGATGGTAATATCCTTAACCACAACAACCCACCACCACAACAACCACCACCACCTCCTAGAGCCCGTACTTTAGGAGAGTATTCCCGTCCTAGCCACCATGGCTATCGAAACACCATTGAGCTCACTCAAGGAGCCAATATCACACCCTTGTGATCCGACACCATCCGGTTGGTGCAAAGCGGATGCGCATTCCATGGACTTCGTTCTGAAGATCCTAATCAACATCTCAAGGACTTTCTTAAAATCGTTGATTCTATAGACCTTGATGTTGCCACTCGAGAGACGACCCGATTGCGTCTCTTCCAATTCTCTTTGCGGGACCAAGCTAGTCAATGGCTAGAACGTCAACCCGCAGGATCCATTACCTCTTGGGATGATCTCACTACTCGTTTCCTTGCTCAGTTTTTCCCACCGGGAAGAACTACCAAGCTAAGGAAGGATATCTTGATGTTTGAACAACGTCAAGGCGAAACTCTCTACGGGGCATGGATTCGATTCAAGGACTTACTTCAAAAAGTCCCTCACCATGGCATTAATCTATGGCTTCAAATCCAAATCTTCTATGACCATGTTGATTACCACACCAAGCGTGCCATCGATCGAGCCGCCGGGGGCAGATTGCGCGACAAAAGCGCCGAGGAATCATGGGAGATCATTGATTTGCTTGCATCCGACGATGATGAATTGTGGCAAGTCTCCCACGACGTGCGCTCGGCAGTCAAGACATATTCATCGCCCGATACAGCCAATCAAATCACTGAGGAAAGCGTTAGTGAACTTGAGAAAAGGGTTGCATATCTTATGGAAAAGCAAAAGAGACCCTTAAGTCCACAAAAAGCAACAATTAACTCAGTCTCAAGCGTCAAGCAAATACCATTGTCCGAATCACCCCGTAGGGAAAATACTAAACCCTTCCATAAGCACGCCCCACCCAACTCACCACCTCAGGAACTTAGTCCAACATTCGAAGCTCGAATGAGAGAGTACATGTCAAAACACTCCGAACGGTTGGCAAAATTTGAGGAAGCCGTCTACAAACAAAAGGAGGAAATGGAAGAGAAGATGGCGGAGATGATGAATCTTTTGAAAGAATACACAAATACAAAAGCCCCTGAAAAAGTGTTGGTGAGGAATGACGCTGATGTTCCTAACACTAAATTTGTCAAGGCCACCTCCGTCGTCCAAGAGGGCGGAAATGATGGAAGAGGGAAATCCATAACTATGGAAGTTAACAAAATTGACCTCATCCCACTTAATAACGGAAACACCAATGCTTACAAATGCGATTCCGACAAGGGAGAGGAGGCGCCCTCTGAGGAGCGCCAATTGGTTGAACCGCCAGTGTCACAACAAGTGAAGCATTACTTGAAGCACGAAATAAACAAGGAGACCATAAACGATTGGGTGAGAAACTATCGACGTACTCATCTACCCAACAAGAAGTCCAAGAAGATGGAACCGGATGATGAATCTGACACATTACCCGGTGGGCAATTGTATGAATGCCTTATAGGACAAAAGTTAGTGGAAAAGCAGAAATTCTACGGGGTCTTTGAAATACCATGCAGCATTGGAAAACACAAGTATCTGGATGCGATAGCTGACCAAGGTTCCGACGTAAATTTGATGCCTTTATCCGTTTATGTTCAGTTAACCGATGAGTTGCCATCCATCACCCATACTAAACTCTCCTTTGCAAAGCATTCTTATGAGTATCCGTTAGGAATTGCAGAAGATGTGTTGGTCAACGTTGCCGGATTCCTGTATCCGGTCGACTTCATGATCATTGAGAGAAATGATATGAATATGCCAATAATCCTTGGGGCACCCTTTCTCGCTACCACTAGAGCACAAATCAATTACGAAAATAGCACCATCCAAATGAAGAAGGGGAAGAAAACAGTAAACTTCCCAACGATCCCACGACATATACGAGATGTTGTTTCGCAGAAGAAGATGGAGGCTAACACTAATATAGTCCGTGGTAATGTTCGAGAGAAAATTCTTGCATGGGAGTCAAGGATTAAGAGTTATATGGAAAATGAGATTAGAGAATGTAAGGATGGAAATAACGATTATATTGAGGCTGATGAGCAACCCAATAACCCCGTTGAATTTACAAAAGGAGACTCAGTGCTCCTAAGGCATTCATAAACAGAAGCACCTACCAATGAACTAAGTCCCTGGTGGTACGGACCATTCACAATTAAAAGTTTACACCAAGATGGGATAGTAAGCTTGACCAGTAAAGGAGGAGGTGAAGTAACTGCGAATGTCGAGCGATTGAGACACCACCACCCTGATAACAAGGATCATATCTATCAGGGATACGTCATTATGAATGATGGAGTCACGTGATGTACGTGACTTTGAGTCTAGCTACAAGACTCGTTAATAAAGAAAAGCGCTTCTTGGGAGGCAACCCAAGCTTTATTTGTTTTATTTGCTATGTGTGTTTATTTATTTGTTTGTTTGATTTTATTTTCCGTATGTGTGTTTAATTTTTATTATTATTGATTCATGTTAAAAACTAAATTGTGAAAATGCTTTATTTTGTGTTTAACTTCGTCTTAACTACATATAAAGGTATTTTGCAAAAGATAAGTGTAAGGGAAATTTAAATCGGTTTATTAGAACACAAATGAACATGAATCATAATAATAATAAATTAGCATACATATTCGTATTTGTTTGAGTCAAATGCTTGTATCGAGTCATAGTGATGTTTTGCAGGATTTCCAGGAAGTAAGGTAAAGGTTTTTCCAGAAATTTTCCGGAAACTTAAAATGAGAATTTTTGTCAGGTCATTTCTGACGGCGTCAGGGGTTACAACCTGACGGCGTCAGATTTAATTTCCAGAAATTTTTGAAAGTTTTGTTTTCATAAAAAAGTTTTTATTAAAATCTCCAACTTATAATCTCCAGGAATCTGCAAAATTATCATTCCACAAGCATTATATCCTTATATATAGATTTTTCCCGCCGATGTTATGCAGGTTTTCGTGTTTGTTTTCTCAGGTTTAACAGGTTATTTTGGACAAGGAGATGTTTATGGAATCAAGCTTATGGCGATGCATTAGTCATGGAGCTTCAACATTCTCTTTGGAGGAAGATTTAACCGTGTAATTTCATTATCCACCGAACGAATCAGGGGAGTATTTGATTTCATTCTTTTACTTTTTGCTTTTACATCTTGTTACTTGAACATTGGGGACAATGTTCATCTTAAGTGTAAGGGGGGGTAAAAGTACGATTTTAGAGAATACCATTGCGCTTGATTTTTGTTTGTTTAATAATAGATGTGTAATAAAACTGAGAGAAATACTTGATTAAGGTAATTTTAGTGCCAAATTTAAAATTTTTTACAACATATAGGAGTGAAACTTTGATCTTAATGAGCGTCTCACGGATAGGAGTTATATGACTAGCACAAAAAACCGTACCACTAAAAAATTTTCCACCCCAAATATGTGAGGTTCGCCCCTAGAATTGGTAGGAAAAGCATTTATGCTATGATGTGTGTACCGGTAGCACTTAGATTCTAGAACTTGCGTTAGGACCATTCCGAGGCCACAAGTGAGACTACATTCGTGTAGTTAGATTTACTACATGATAAGAGGCATTAGGATTAACCCATTGTTTTACACCTGTGTTTTTGTTATAATTACTTTGGCTACATTGGTCAAGTAATTCTCCCACACCCTTTGCGTTGTACTCATTTTTAGTACACGATACCCCTAGTACACCCCTCAGAGCCTATCTTTTCGTTTCGACCTTTAAGCATTTTACTTAAAGGAAGAATTTGTTACACCCCACTAAAATGTACACCCAAATCGCCTTAGCCTTCCTTGTATGCACTCATTTTTAGTGCATTATTGTTACAACATTTGTTTAAACCCAAGTTAATTATCTAGTTGATTACATGGTTGCTAAGTCGAGTCATATCTTTGTACATATTGTTTTGGGACGATTGGGACTCATGGGTAAAGTACTAGTGTAATGGAGTAATGGGGAAGAACATCATTTATTACCCCCATATGTGCTAAATGTTTTAAAAGTACTCAAAGTTTTTCAATTATCTTAATTCGAGTCATTAGATTAGTATTTGTAAAGTTATGTAAAAGTTCAAGTGTAAGGGGAATGCAATGCCCCTATGATGTATTATTTTGGATGGTAGGGTAAAAGTGTATGCACAAAAAAAAAAAAAAAAAAAAAAAAAAAAAAAAAAAAATCAAGAAAAACACAAAAAAATGAGAAAATGAAAAATAGAAAAAAACATACGGACTACCATCCCGTTTCATTTTATGTTTGTTTTATATTTTTGTTATTTTGTTATTTCGTTTCTAGCTTAAGATCGAGTCTAGTCTTGGCTTAGCAACATTGTATAGTACATGTAATTGATCAAGATTTTTAACTCGCCACCAGTAAAATATCCTTTATCCAACAAAACCGTGTTTTCCTTTTCCCTACACCTAACGTTATAACCCATTTAAAAGCCCTCTTTGATAGTTTATCTTAGGTGCTTACGCCTAGTGGAGGAGGTTTTCGATCCTTTCCCAAGCCTATGGTAATCTATTTGCTATGACAGGTAGTGAGAGATATTATCTGTTTTCATTTATGAGATTTATTTTGATGACACTTGAGAGATGTGAGTATCTAAACACTACTTGTGAGGTGCTAGTATGTAATCTCCGTGCTTATTATGATTGAAGTGGATCGATTATTTGTTGTAATTACTTTTATGTTTGCATTAAATGACCCCTAACTTGTATTTTAATTAGAATAAAAGCACATTTGCTTGAGGACAAGCAAATCTCAAGTGTAAGGGTATTTGATGAAGCGAAAAGTGTACCGCTTTTAAGGGGTCATTTAAGCCTTAAATCGTATTTATTTGATCAAATATTGCCCTAAATCGTTCCTTTTGTCATTTTAGGTACTTTTGAGGAGAAATCTGGAAAAGGAGGCATTTTGGACGTTTTTGGAGCATTAAAGTGAAGAAAACGGCAAAGTCTCAAAAATCGGCTAAAAGTTACCTTTGACGGCGTCACAATTTATACTGGACGGCGTCATGCCTTGGCAAGAAAAGTTGGACGTGAAATTTACTCATGACGGGCCAGTGAAAATAACATGTGAATTCTGACGGCGTCACGCTTTAACTTAATCAAGGGCGTCACGGCTTAAATCACAAAGGGACGGCGTCACGTTCAATGTCTGAGGGCGTCAAGCCTTGATAGGCCAGAACGGATTTTGGAGAATTAAAGAGGGACGGCGTCAAGATGGTCATCCGAGAACCCTAAAAGCGGCGAGGTGACGGCGTCACAATCCATAAGGTGACGCCGTCAGATCCAAAAATCTATATATAGTTTTCTAATTTTTTGTCATTAAGGAGAGCTTAGTGTGTGGAATTTTGGGAGAAAACCCTAAGACGATTTTAGCTACTTTTTCAGGGCTTTTTGCCTTGAGATCTTCCATGTTTCATTGAAAGATAAGTTATCAATTAATCATTCAATATGTCTATGTGTTGTTTGATTCTATCTTATTCTTGTCTTTTGTTTAACATGTTAGGCTAAATTTATCTTGTGTTTGCTTAGATCTAATGAAACCTAGCTATTGATTATTGGTTGTTAGTGTGTTATTAGTTGTATTGGATGATTGTTTATCTATGTTAGGCTTAAGAAAACTGGCTAACTTCCTATTCGGTAACTTGCTTGAACGTCTTAAGAAACATGAACCAAACGCGTACTAAAGGTTTTTATGGTTGTATTTAATGCACAAGCGAATTCTAGTGATCCCATGTTAGGAGCTTCCTAGCCGGCTCGACATAGGAGTGAAGTAGGAGCTTGTAGAGTTGGGGAAGTAAGTACGCCACCCCACGAATGGTATTAAGGAATACACCCGTCATCCACGCGACTAATACACACTAATTAACCGGTAAAAGATAGTTAGGGAGTAAGGAAATCTAAGTAAACACATTTCTCTACACATAAGTTTCTCACCACATTTTATTTTTAGTTATTTTATTTTATTGCATTCGTAGTAATTTGGGTTAGTTGACTAGCAACTAATTCCGCCCACTCTTTCAAACCCGAGATTTTACTTGCTTTCATAAAAACTATAAAAACATAAAAAGAATCTTCCTCAACCCTTAGACCTAATTAGAGTAGCCTTTCATACCTAACGAACACTATTCCCTGTGGAGAACGATCAATCCCCCGTACTTACCACTACACTATACTACATCGGTCAGGTACACTGCCTGGTGGGGTTGTAAGCCTCTTGAGATCCCTCGAGAGGTAAAACCTGTTGTAAGGTTACAAAACCACGCATCATGAAGGATCTGCATCGCAGGTTAGTGAAGAAGAAGCCTTGTCTCAGTCCGCAGAGGATACTGAAGCTACACTGTCTAAATCATTGAGTACCTCACCAAGTGAATCTAAGGGTGAATTGGAAGAATCAGAACAACTAATTTACACACCCTCAGAATCAGATGATGACAAAACTGATGAAGAAAAAAGTTAAAGTGATGATAAGGATGAAGAAGATGATAAGGATGAAGAAGATGAAAGTAATGATGACAAAGACGATGAAAGTGATGAGGATGATGATGACTAAGATGATGATAATCAAGATGAAGATCGTATACCTACTCCACCTGTGATACCATCATCTGTGGATCAAACTTCCAAAACCAAGCCTCCATCACCATTACCCACACCCCAACAACTAGATAACAGTGAACTTTTGGCCCTTAAAGAGCAGCTCATCGCATTACAAACTAAAGTGACAACACAGCAAAATGACATTAGTGAGTTCAAAAGGAATACGTCAAAAGGAAGCTTGATGGAATTGTAGCACATCACATTCAATCAACACCGCTAACAATCCAAACAAAACCATCCAAGCCTTCCGCTGCAGATCTTAAAGGACAATTGCTAGAGGCTATCATCAATGATCCGGAAGAGGTAGATCTTTGCAAAGCTTTAATCAAATCTATGAAGAAAGCAGAAAAGAAGGATGAGTCATGCAAGAAGGTCAAGCCTAGCAAACGTAGTCGTGATGATCATGACAAAGACGACCAAGCGAAGCCAAGTGAGAAACGTACGAGAACAACTAGACCTACTGCTACACTACTGATGATGCGAAAAGTGTACCGCTTTTAGGGGGTCATTTAAGCCATAAATCGTATTTATTTGATCAAATATTGCCCTAAATCGTTCCTTTTGTCATTTTAGGTACTTCGGGGAAGAAATCTGGAAAAGGAAGCATTTTGGACGTTTTTGGAGCATAAAAGTGAAGAAAACGACAAAGTCTCAAAAATATGCTGGAAAGTACATGTGACGGCGTCAAGCTCTATTGTGACACCGTCAGACCTTGATAAGCCAGAGAAATTTTGGAAGATTAAAGGGGGACGGTGTCAAGAAGGTCGTCAAGCCTTGATAAGCCAGGGATGATTTTGGAGGATTAAAGAGGGACGGCGTCAGGAAGACCATCCGGGAACCCTAGCCACGGCGAGGTGACGGCGTCAAGATCTATAACGTGACGCCGTCAGCCACTAAGTTCTATATATAGTTTTGCAATTTTTTGTCATTAGTGTGCAACTTTGTGAGGAGAAACCCTAAGACGAATTTCTGCCATTTTTAAGGGTTTTCATACCCTTGGATCTCCCATGTTTAATTGAAGATAAGTAATCACTTAATCAATCAATATGTCTATGTGTTGTTTGATTATCTCTTGTTCTTATCTTTTGATTAACATGCTAGGCTAGATTTATCTTGTGTTTGCTTAGATCTAATGAAACCTAACTATTGATTACTAATTGTTAGTGTGTTATTGATTGTATTGGATGATTGTTTATCGATGTTTGGCTTAAGAAAACTGGCTAACCTCCTATACGGTAACTTGCTTGAACGTCTTAAGAAACATGAACCGATGCGTACTAGGTTTATATGGTTGTATTTAATGCATGAGCGAATTCTAGTGATCCCATGTTAGGAGCTTCTTAGCCGGCTCGACATAGGAGTGAAGTAGGAGCTTGTAGAGTTGGGGAAGTACGTACGCCACCCCACGATTGGTATTAAGGAATACACCCGTCATCCACGCAATTAATACACACTAATCAACCGGTAAAAGATAGTTAGGGAGTAAGGAAATCTAAGTAAACACATTTCTCTCCATATAAGTTTCACAACCTTTTCATTTTCTGTTACTTTATTTTATTTGCATTTGTAGTTATTTGGGTTAGTTGACTAGCAACTAATTCCGCCCACTCTTTCAAACCCGAGATTTTACTTGCTTTTATAAAAATATAAAAAATACAAAAAAGAATCTTCCCTCACCCTTAGACCTATTAGAGTAGTTTTTCAATCCTAACGACACTATTCCCCTAGAGAACGATCAATCCCCCGGTACTTGCCACTACACTATACTACATCGGTCAGGTACACTGCCTGGTGGGGATTGCAAGCTTCTCGAGATCCCTCGAGAGGTAAAACCTGTTGTAAGGTCGCAAAACCACGCATCAAGTTTTTGGCGCCGCTGCCGGGGAATAGTTATTGTTTAGGTTGAATTTTTATTTTATTAGGTCTACTCACTAGATTCCTTTCTAGTGAGATTTTTATTTTATTTTTCTAGGATTTCTTTAGTCTATCTATTTTTCTTTGTGTGTTTGTTCGTAATTCCCATTGACTCTTCCGTTCACCATTATGGAGAACGCGAATCCACCGTACCACCAACCACGTAATTCACCCACTCCATATGACATCTTGATGTTTAAACAACATAAAGATGAACCTCTCTATGATGCATTGACTCGTTTTAAATATTTACTCCAAAAAGTCCCTCATCATAACTTCGATTTTTGGTCCCTAACTCAAATCTTTTACAATCATGTCGACCGACATGCCCAAAGGGACATTTACCATTTTGCCGGCAGGGATCTTAGGGAATTAAGTGCTGAGGAAGCATGGGAAGCTATTGAGAATTGTGCCCAATATTATTATATAGTAGACAACCCAACAAACATTAATACAAGTCAATTGACCACAAATTTCAAGGATCATGAAACAAGTTTGTTTGGGGATGAGGGTAGAGTTGAGCCACCTAGCTGCATGTCATGGTTAGGCACTACCATAATACAGGATGAACACATAGGTGACCTTGATGTGATGGAGGATTTAGCCGAACATGATCACATTGATAAAAAAGACCTAGGTTTTATGATTGATGACGTTGAATCTCAAGAAACACATGATGAATCTTTTAGGCAATTTGAATATAGCAGTCAGAATATTGAGGATGATCCTTATGATTCGGACATAGAAGTTGAGATGCCTAGAGAAGCACTTGAGATACTTGGGAAAATGTTAGGGTTAGATCCTACTAAAACACATGATGAGGATATAGGTGATCTTGACACAAGGAATGATGAGGTTAGTAATATAAGCCCACTAAGTACCTCATAAGTCCTACCATCATTTGAGGCACACTCACCGCCCGTGACTTACCCGGAAGAAGTAGAAGAGACTTTAGGAATCCCGATGGAGGTAGAACCTTTGAACCAAACACAACTAGAGGATATAGGTTTGAATGCTTATAGTGATCACAACCTTACTCTTAGTTCTAGGGGATTTCCTATTTTTGATGAACCGGAGCCTCAACCAAAACCGTTACCTAATCTTTGATCTTTAGATGTGAATTTAGGAATTAAAAAAGGTCCCGATCCACCCATCAAACCATGTAGTCCGGGTAATGTTAAGATTAAGGTAGTAGACTCTAGGCCATGTGGAGTGGAAGACAATATAGGAGTGAAAAATGACCTTACATGTCTACATCACCCATTCATGATTGATCACAAGAAACATTATGGGTTTAAACCAGGTCTATTGGGTCAAGATGGATTCCCAACTAGGAGTCTCTCGAAGTTGATAGAAGATGATCCCTTTTTAGGAGAAAACTTTAATTCACCCATTGACCAAGGTGAACTAGGTAAGGTTATGATGAAAGGAGCACACCCCTTTGAGTATATAATTCATCCACCACTCTTTCCTCACGCGGCATACTTCCACCAAGATGGTGTGTATCGCTACTATCACCCGCACTTAATCCTAAGTGTAGGAAAAACCTCTCCTTTATCTGTTAAATAAGGGTAGAGTCAGGCTCGTGACTCGAACAAAAACAAGTGCTTCTTGGGAGGCAACCCAAGCTTTATTTTCTTTGTGTGTTTATTTATTTGTTTGTTTGATTTTATTTGTTTCCGTATGTATGTTTAATTTTTATTATTGTTGATTCATGTTCAAAACTAAATTGTGAAAATGCTTTATCTTGTTTTTAACTTCGTCTTAACTAGATATAAAGGTATTTTGCAAAAGATAAGTGTAAGGGAAATCCAAATCGTTTTATTAGAACAAATGAACATGAATCGTAATAATATTAAATTAACATACATATTAGTAATTGTTTGAGTCAAATGCTTGTATCGAGTCATAATGATGTTTTGCAGGATTTCCAGGAAGTAAGGTATAGGTTTTTCCAGAAATTTTCCGGAAACTTAACATGAGAATTCTGTCAGATCATTTCTGACGGCGTCAGGCATTACAACCTGACGGCGTCAGGTTTTAATTTTCTGAAATTTTTGAAAGTTTTGTTTTCATAATTTTTTTTTATTAAATCTCTAACTTATAAACTCCAGGAATCTGCAAAATTATCATTCCACAAGCATTATATCCTTATATAGAATTTATCCCGCCGATGTTATGCAGGTTTTCGTGTTTGTTTTCTCATGTTTAACAAGTTATTTTGGACAAGGAGATGTATGTGGAATCAAGCTTTTGGCGATGCTTTAGTCTTGAAGCTTCTACATTCTCTTGGAAGAAGATCTAACCATGTTACCTCTTTATCCACCAAACGAATCAGGGGAATATTTGATTTCATTCTTTTACCTTATTTACTTTTACATCTTGTTATTTGAACATTGGGGACAATGTTCATCTTAAGTGTAAGGGGGGGTAAAGTACGATACTCTAGAGAATGCTTTTACGCTTGATTTTTGTTTGTTTAATGGTAAATGTGTAATAAAACTGAGAGAAATACCTGTTAAGGCAATTTTAGTGCCAAATTTAAAATTTTTTACAACATTTAGGAGTGAAACTTTGGTCTTAATGAGCGTCTCATGGATAGGAGTTATATGACTAGCACAAAACCGTACCACTAAAAAATTTTCCACCCCCAAATATGTGAGGATCGCCCCTAGAATTGGTAGGAAAAGCATTTATGCTATGATGTGTGTACCGGTAGCACTTAGATTCTAGAACTTGCGTTAGGACCATTCCGAGGCCACAAGTGAGACTACATTCGTGTAGTTAGATTTACTACATGATAAGAGGCATTAGGATTAACCCATTGTTTTACACCTGTGTTTTGTTATAATTACTTTGGCTACATTGGTCAAGTAATTCTCCCACACCCTTTGCGTTGTACTCATTTTTAGTACACGATACCCCTAGTACACCCCTCAGAGCCTATCTTTTCGTTTCGACCTTTAAGCATTTTACTTAAAGGAAGAATTTGTTACACCCCACTTAAATGTACACCCAAATCGCCTTAGCCTACCTTGTATGCACTCATTTTTAGTGCATTATTGTGACAACATTTGTTTAAACCCCAAGTTAATTATCTAATTGATTACATGGTTGCTAAGTCGAGTCATATCCTTGTACATATTGTTTTGGGACGATTGGGACTCATGGGTAAAGTACTAGTGTAATGGAGTAATGGGGAAGAACAACATTATTACCCCCATATGTGCTAAATATTTTAAAAGTACTCCAAGTGTTTTGATTATCTTAATTCGAGTCATTAGAATAGTTATTTGTAA
The DNA here is from genome assembly GCA_021014915.2 of Artemisia tridentata subsp. tridentata. Lineage (NCBI taxonomy): Eukaryota > Viridiplantae > Streptophyta > Magnoliopsida > Asterales > Asteraceae > Artemisia > Artemisia tridentata. The sequence goes on along the minus strand of CP139508.1, from coordinate 330,489,937 downwards.
AGTTATGTAAAAGTTCAAGTGTAAGGGGAATGCAACGCCCCTATGATGTATTATTTTGGATGGTAGGGCAAGAGTGTATGAAAAAAAAAAAAAATCAAGAAAAATACAAAAAAAATGAGAAAAAGAAGAGTAGAAAAAACATACGGACTACCATCCCGTTTCATTTTATGTTTATTTTATCTTTTTGTTATTTTTTTCATTAGCTTAAGTCGAGTCTAGTCTTGGCTTAGCAACGCCATATTGTACATGTAATTAATCAAGATCTTTAACTCGCCACCAGTAAAATATCCCTTATCCAACAAATCCGTGTTTATCATATCACTACACCTAACGTTATAACCCGTTTAAAAGCCCTCTTTGATAGTTTATCTTAGGTGCTTACGCCTAGTGGAGGAGGTTTTTGATCCTTTCCCAAGCCTATGGTAATCTATTTGCTATGACAGGTAGTGAGAGATATTATCCGTTTTCATTTATGAGAAATACTTTTATGACACCTGAGAGATGTGGGTATCTAAACACTACTTGTGAGGTGCTAGTTTGTAATCTCCGTGCTTATTATGATTAAAGTGGAACGACTATTTGTTGTAATTACTTTTATATTAGCGTTAAATGACCCCTAACTTGTATTTTGATTAGAATAAAAGCGCATTTGCTTGAGGACAAGCAAATCTCAAGTGTAAGGGTATTTGATGAAGCGAAAAGTGTACCGCTTTTAGGGGGTCATTTAAGCCATAAATCGTATTTATTTGATCAAATATTGCCCTAAATCGTTCCTTTTGTCATTTTAGGTACTTCGGAGAAGAAATCTGGAAAAGGAAGCATTTTGGACGTTTTTGGAGCATAAAAGTGAAGAAAACGACAAAGTCTCAAAAATATGCTGGAAAGTACATGTGACGGCGTCAAGCTCTATTGTGACGCCGTCAGACCTTGATAAGCCAGAGAAATTTTGGAAGATTAAAGGGGGACGGCGTCAAGAAGGTCGTCAAGCCTTGATAAGCCAGGGAGGATTTTGGAGGATTAAAGAGGGACGGCGTCAGGAAGACCATCCGGGAACCCTAGCCACGGCGAGGTGACGGCGTCAAGATCTATAACGTGACGCCGTCAGCCACTAAGTTCTATATATAGTTTTGCAATTTTTTGTCATTAGTGTGCAACTTTGTGAGGAGAAACCCTAAGACGAATTTCTGCCATTTTTAAGGGTTTTCATACCCTTGGATCTCCCATGTTTAATTGAAGATAAGTAATCACTTAATCAATCAATATGTCTATGTGTTGTTTGGTTATATCTTGTTCTTGTCTTTTGATTAACATGCTAGGCTAGATTTATCTTGTGTTTGCTTAGATCTAATGAAACCTAACTATTGATTATTAGTTGTTAGTGTGTTATTGATTGTATTGGATGATTGTTTATCGATGTTAGGCTTAAGAAAACTGGCTAACCTCCTATACGGTAACTTGCTTGAACGTCTTAAGAAACATGAACCAATGCGTACTAGGTTTATATGGTTGTATTTAATGCATGAGCGAATTCTAGTGATCCCATGTTAGGAGCTTCTTAGCCGGCTCGACATAGGAGTGAAGTAGGAGCTTGTAGAGTTGGGGAAGTACGTACGCCACCCCACGATTGGTATTAAGGAATACACCCGTCATCCACGCAATTAATACACACTAATCAACCGGTAAAAGATAGTTAGGGAGTAAGGAAATCTAAGTAAACACATTTCTCTCCATATAAGTTTCACAACCTTTTCATTTTCTGTTACTTTATTTTATTTGCATTTGTAGTTATTTGGGTTAGTTGACTAGCAACTAATTCCGCCCACTCTTTCAAACCCGAGATTTTACTTGCTTTTATAAAAATATAAAAAATACAAAAAAGAATCTTCCCTCACCCTTAGACCTATTAGAGTAGTTTTTCAATCCTAACGACACTATTCCCCTAGAGAACGATCAATCCCCCGGTACTTGCCACTACACTATACTACATCGGTCAGGTACACTTCCTGGTGGGGATTGCAAGCTTCTCGAGATCCCTCGAGAGGTAAAACCTGTTGTAAGGTCGCAAAACCACGCATCAACTACCATCCTCTAATGTTCAGCAAACGGGGGAAGAAGAACTTGTGCCTCAAGAGACTGGAACCATTGATGAAGCTGAACCTCATGATGATGTCATCATTGATCAAGCTGAAGCTGAAGCTATTCCACAAAAAGCTGTAGTTGTTCTTGCACCACCTGCTGATGCACCTCTCAAACCTGCTCCTGAATGGGTTAACCCTGATGGTGAAAAGTTCGAATGGTTTGAAGAGATGGTGGATGCTTACCCAGACATTCCAGAAGATGAAGCTCTTGTAGAAGGTTCAGTTGGGGATTTCACTAAGAAACTGAAGAAAGTAATGATGATTCAGAAGCTACAACTGTCCGATATTGTCAAAATCCGCAAAGCAGGCTTCTCACAATTCAAGACTGCAACAACTTCTCAACTGGAATTCGAGTATAATCTGGAACAAGTTGCACGGGCCTTATCTGAGAACGTTAACTGGGATGATGCAAGATCTTCTCATCAAACCGACACCTTCCAATTTCGTGACTACTCACAACCCTTACCCCTCATTGGTCATGCCCATAATCCTAAGATACCCAAAGCTTACTTCTTCAACAATGACTTGGAGTATCTGATTTATGTGAATACAAATCCAGAAAAGTGTTATGCTACCTCTCTCACAAAGTTCAAGGCAGCCACCTATGTGCAAGAAGGTTTAGAAGAACAAATCAGAGACTTGTTCATCAACTCGATTGAAGAATACAATGATGAAGCTGTTCTGGGAATCTTCCACTGGCCTGACATGAGGAAATGGTTTTACAAATGGAAACTTACGTTTACCTTGAAACATAAGGTATACTACAAGAGTAAGATTCTTTCCATTACGAGTGCTGAGACAGAGTCAAAGTATGGATACAATTTTCTGACCAAGATCACGGTGAGAAGGCAAGACGACAAGGAGCACACATTCAACGAAGCCGATTATCCTTATTTGAATCTAAACGACATTGAAGATATGTACCCACTCAAGATTCAAGGAAAACTCGAGCATCTCCCTGGTAGTCTTCAATACGGCATCATCAACTCATATCCGAAGTATCGTGATCAAGACAAGTGTCGAAGATGCTCATCTTGGTGTTGAAAGTTACCAGAAGCAGTTGTATCTAATCAAACCTGATCTTCGACCTTTGGGTATAGCAGAAATGAAGCCATATTCCTTCAGCAACAAACCATTTGGGGTAGTATACGTGAGATCTGGAAGACCAAAGTTCATGGGCTATCAAGATATTCACAAGTTTAGCGATGAAACTTTTATCCAAGTTAGGTTTGAACTTGATCACATTCTGGAAAATCACACACAAGGAAGGAAGCAGGGTTAGCTGAGGCACATGACTTAGAAAAGGAATGATGTGAAGCAAGCGGTCAAGTTCTTGGCACATATTGACCACAGGCTAAAGCATCGGGTTTAGATGAGAAGGCTGGAGAGTTATGTGGGTGGACGAGCTAGAGATCCGAACATTCTCACATTCCGCCGTCCAGAGTAAAACACTGGTATCATTGTCCAATATTTGTCATCATTCATAAATTCTTTAAATATGACTATGGTTTGTGTATATATAACAGTGGACAACCCGTACTTGTAAGGAAAGGGCCCTGAGGTACGTTTCAGTCCCTCAATCCTAAGATAAGGAGCGAAAGCTTCTTACTTTTGAGTAGAATTAACCAGAATTTTTATAAGTTTTTCAAAATTCTGCTCAAAAGAACAAGTATTCCCTTTTTAAGGGGGAGTACTTGAAACAAAATCTTTGTTCAAATATATAAGTTCTTGTTGAAATTCTTCCCGTAAACCTCAAAAAGGCATATTTTAATCAAAAGTTTTCCAAAAACAACATGAATATGCTATTTTTGAGAGGGAGAATAAGTATGTGATTAAAATATGATAATTGAAAAGATGAAATCTCTCATGAGCTCGACTCAGAATGTAACCTCGAATTGACGAATATCAAATGTCATTAATCAAAAAGACATGTCCTGGACGGGTATAATTTCAAGCTGGTTTATCCAGTGATGTAAACGTGTCTCGTAAAGGACTTGTCTAAGTAGAGTGTACCGATTTCGAGAGATTTTTCTTTCAATATGACCTGGACGGGTAATAATTTAAAGCTAGTTTAATTAGTGATGTAAACATGTCTCGCAACGGTCATATTCACTGAAAATCAATCAAGTCTAAAAGTGCTGACTCAACCCAACATGTGCAAATTTACTTTAAACACTTATGAGCACATGTTAAGGGGGAGTATTTCTGAAAAATGCAAAACTCTCAAAGTGTAAACAATATAAGTTTTACACTCATAAACACTTTGAGAGATTTTCAAATAATTGGTTTTATGGCAACATAGGATAGTCATGGAGATATAAGGTGACTTAGGTTAGGAAACCGTCCTATGATCCGCTAGAGCCAGAGGGATCTACCCATGGACAATACCAATAGTCTAGAACTAGAAAGTCCTTAGGTATGATTAATAAAAAGGAGTAAAGAAATGAAAGGAGAAAGAAGGGGTTGAAGAATTAAAAAGAAAAGAAAAAGAAAGGGTGAAAAGAAATAGCCCTCCATATGTTCAACCTTAGGGCAGGAACTGGGTTCAATATATATGCTACTGGTTGTTACTACGGTAACACCGGTATTGAAGACTAAGTCGTCATGGACCCAGTGACGCACTGCACTAAACCTTCTAGCCACTCAGGTGTCTCTCAAAAGACACTTGTTTCATTTCTCACGAAGAACCCTTCGTTATCTATCGACCTATCATTCCGAGATAAGTTGATATTGAAAAGGAGGCACTCTGCTCCATGCCTCCAATGACTAAAACCAATGAGCACTAAATCGAGTCTAGAGCCATGAGATACATCAAAAGATCTCATAGGAACACTTAAAATTTCTACACTGGTTATTCAACATCATGGACACCAGTTGTAAATTAACAAGAGTCCTACGCAGATCTTAGTAATCTGCTAAGAACATTCATGAGGGAACTCACAATTGTGATTCTTAGTGATTGAGTGGAAATTCCTGCCAGGGTCAATATCAAACAGCCCTAACAGCAAGTCACTTCGGGAATCCCTTGTGGATTATGCTTAGTGTTTAAGGTGGTTTCAAACAGTCTACAGTCGTGGAGTGATACTTCGGTATACTTCAGCGACTCACCTGAATCATTGATACACTTCGGTGTATCTGTGTTAGCTCTCCTAGGGGCATCCGATTCAGGAACGACCTTGGCAAGGATTAGAGAAAGTCTTCACACTATGCTGTTGACGATCTCGAAGTCCAAACCTATAAGTGCCGGATGATTTGTTGCTAACTGTTTACTTGCAGGTAATCATGGAGACCAGGAGTTCCACAACCACCATTTTCATCATGCTCATGCTAACATCACGAAGGAAATTCTCACAAAGATTAAAGCAAAGTAAAAGTTCAAAAGTCAAAGATTGAAGTTAAAGAGAGAGAACTACTTGAAGTATGAAGATCAAAAGTCAAAAGAAGTATGAGCATGGTGGAAAAGGCGTAAAGACATCTTGATTAAAGAACGTTGGTGGAAGGAAGATGATGACATTACCATATTACATAACAAAAGAACAAAAGAACAAAGATACGAAAGACGCCGAAGCCAATGAAGCAAAGAAGACGTCAAACAACCTTGATGACTAATACTTAGGGGGAGATTGTTGGGAACACATTATATATTATCAAGTATCGGTCATATTTGGTGTAATAGTTTGCGTTATTATTTAGGCCTTTATGTTAGTTATTAAGGTTCAGCCTATGTAGAAGGCCCATGGGTCGTGACCTTTTATTTATTTCATTTATTAGGGTAACGCCCCTTTCTATGTAAGCACTATAAATACCCCCTCCCTTGATGGGAGAGGGTGTTGGTTCATGTTGGTTAATGTTAATTCAAGTTTCATTATTCTTACATATGTTCCTTCCATTCTTTCTCTCTCTAACTTTCTCTCTCTAGCTCTACGTAGCTTGTGTGATAGATTTGTGCCCTAACAGAAATGAAACAAGTATCTTTTAAGAGAAACTTGAGTGGCTGGGAAGGGTTGTGCATTGCATCACAGGGTCCATGATGTCTTGTCTTCAATATCTTAATCATCTTTGCGATTATAGATAGATTATGTATTGACCCGAGTTTCTGTCCTAAGTTTATGTAGGGCTATTTCTTTTCACCCTTTCATTCACTTTTTCTTTTTAATTCTTCAACCCCTTCTTTCCCTTTTTTCAATTACTCATTTTTTCTCATACCTAAGGACTTCTACGCTAACTAGTGGATTATCCCTGGGTAGATCCTTCCGGCTCTGGCTGGATCATGGGATAAAACCTAAACTTAACCTCCTTATATCTTCATAAGCATAAGAGTTGGTTTTGGTTTGTTGAAATTTTCACAACCATAAATCAATTTGAAAGTCAATCAATGTGTTTATAAAAAACTTGTTTTGATCACACATCAAAAGTTTTTTTTTGAAGAACTACTCCCCTTACACATGTGCTTTCGAAAGATTTTGTAAATAATTGCTTCACGTTCACGTATAGCTCATGTTACCAATTGTAAGTTTTTGCACATGGTGGTTTGAGTAAAAACACCTTTAAATTTGTGAATTATTCAAATAAGACTAGACTTTGCGAGACACGTTTACGTGGACTAGGTAAAGAGATACACCATTAGCTTTTAGGTGACGACTGGCTCTAATAACTAACTTGAAATTATTACCCATCACGGTGCAAGTCTATTGGAGATAATCAGATTTGAGTCGATCTAAATGAATGCTTTAAGATTCATATCATAACACAAATTCATAAGATCACTTTTTCAATCACGTTTCCCCCCCCCCCCCCTAAAATATAGCATACCATGATATTTTTTAATATCAACGATATTTTTGAAAAGCATTTGGAGAGTCAAATGGATGTTTAAGCATGAAAATTTGTTTAAAAAGTTTATACTCCCTTTTCTTCATGAAAGCATTTTGATTTTACTAACGAAATGATTTTATCGAAAGTCTATCATTTGAAAGTTTTGAAGAGACTTATCTTTAAGCAGAGTAAGATTTTTGTTTCACACTTAGAAACTAAAAAGTTCTTTGTGTTAAACGTTTGTTTAAGAATAGGTGCTAAAGATGGATTTTTATTTTGAAATCTTTTCTTTTGTAAAATAATGTTTTTTAAATAGAAAAGAATTTATGTTGTTAAAAGCTTGAGTTGTGTACCGATGTATACACAAGTCTTTGGTTAAAAACGAGTTTAGGGTTCTAAAATCTTTTTGTATGTTTATACTCGAACATATTTGAAAAAAGATTTTTTCTTGAAGTACGAGTTCTAAGCTGAAATACTTAGAAGTCATTTGAATTTTGAAAAATTTAAAAGATTTTGACAATCTAAAAAATTTGAGTAAATATTTCGAAAATCAAGAAGATTTCTCTTCATTTTTTTCTTTTTAGCAAAGAATGTACTAAATGAGTACAAAATTCGCTGTATTTAAAGTACGAGTTACAGTCTGTCATTTAACTGCAAGTCATTTTGAAGTCCTTGTTTTGAAATCTTTTTGAGGTAAAATACCCGGACTTTCTTTTAAAAGATTTCACGTTGAAGTGCGAGTCATACACTGTTATATGTGTATAAGTCATAATGAAAAAAATGAAAAAATAGAATAATAGTAAAAATGAAAATATTTTTGATTTTTTTTTATAATTTTTTGATGTTTATGTATTTTTGTCGTTTTCTATTGTTTTTGGATTTTTTTTTCAAAGTTTATATTTTTGTATTTTATTTTTATGGGTTTTTCAAATTTTGTATTTTGTTTTTCAAAAATATTTACTGATAAGCGAAGGCTTTTTGATTATGAAAATCTTAAGATGATTCGAGAAGACTCTCTAGCTTTTCTGGAGTTAGGCTTCGCATTCCAATTCGATGAACTAAATACTTGAACCTTTCTTTTGGAAGGGCTTTAGTAAATAGATCCGTAAGTTGGTATTCAGTCCTCACGAAATATAGTTCAACTGTACCTTGTTCCACATGCTCCTTGATGAAATGGTAACGAACGTTGATGTGTTTTATACGTGAGTGTAGTACCGAATTGCATGAGATGGCGATGGAGCTCTTCGAATCACAATACATAGGTATTTTGTTGAAGTTAAAGCCATAATCTCTTAGCTGTGTGCTCATCCAAAGTACTTGAGCACAACATGCCGATGGAGATACATACTCAGCTTCTGCGGTGGAAAGTGCAGTACAATCTTGTTTATTTGAAGACCATATTACTAGTTTTTCTCCTAAAAATTGAGCTCCCCCTGACGTACTTTTTGATGTGTCTCTACAACCTGCATGGTCAGCATCTGAAAAGGCCATGAGATCGAATCCAGATCCTTTCGGATACCATATACCCATGTCGATGGAAATACGAAGGTATCGAAAGATTCTTTTTACCTCTTTGAGGTGATTCTCTGTAGGCTTTGCCTGAAATTGCGCAAATAAACATACAACAAAATGAATGTCGGGTCGACTGACTGTTAGATACATGAGAGAACCAATCATGCTCCGATATAATTTTGGATCAACTGGTTTCCCGTGTAAATCAGAATCCAGTTTCGTTGTAGTAGCCATTGGGGTACTAGAAGGATCACATTTGTCCATTCCATGTTTCTAAAGGATTTCTAAGGTATATTTGTGTTGATTTAGAAAGATACCAGTTGGGGTTTGATGAATTTGAAGTCCTAGAAAATATTTTAGTTCCCCCATCATTGACATCTCAAATCTGCTCTTCATTAGATCTAAAAATTCTTTTGAAAGTTTTGGATTAGTGGAGTAAAAAATGATGTCATCTACATAAATTTGAATGATCAAGATGTCATTGTGGTATTTTCGTGTAAAAAGTGTTGGATCAACAATACATTTCGAGAAGTTGTTCTGAAGTAGAAATGAAGATAGTTCATCATACCATGCCTGTGGAGCCTGTTTTAGACCGTAGATGGCCTTCTTTAGCTTGTATACGTGGTTTGGATGTTCCATATCAACAAAGCCTTCGGGTTGACTCACATAAACATCTTCCTTAATAGTGCCATTCAAGAACGCTGTCTTGATATCCATTTGATAGACCGTGATGTTCTTGTAAGCTGCGTAGGCTAGAAATATCCGAACCGCTTCAAGTCTTGCCACTGGCGCGTATGATTCTTCAAAATCTATCCCTTCTTCTTGAGAATATCCTTTAGCCACTAGACGAGCTTTGTTGCGAATTACATTTATTTCTTCATCTCTTTTGTTCTTCCATAACCACTTGTGATTGATAACCGGTTTGTCGATCGGTCGTTCAAAATTTTCCCAAGAGTCATGTATTTCGTATTGTAAATGTTCTTCCTGCATTGCTTCAATCTAGTAGTCATTCTCCATTGCTTCACAAATGTTCTTTGGTTCTTCATCCATTCATATAGCAAGTGCAAAGATACAAAGTTCTGGATCTGTTGCTAGTCTGCTTCTCGTCATTACTGGCTGTTTAAATCGCTGAGCACTTGGTGGATTGGATGGTCTCTTGTCCATTTTAGTTCTGAAGGATACCGTTGAATTACCAAATCCGTGTTGTTAGCCCTTGAAGATGATTCTGCAGATCTTGTTGCTTGAGTAGCAAATGGATTGTTGAATTCTTCTAACTCTTCATTGTTATGGATTGGTGTTTGTTCATCTTGAGATTGTTGGTTCTGCTCTTGTGCAACATTTTGTGGTAGAATGATTTCAATGACTGGCGTTTGTTTAGTTGATGTAGATGAGTTTGTTGTAGTTGGTGCTTCTTCTTCGACGGTTTTTGATGCATCTTGTGGTTGTGGTTGTCGATTTTGTTGAGTGGGTGTACCGGAATGATATTTTGATGCATTTGTCAAATTTCCACCTTGATATTCATCAAACATTAACTCAAAGAAATTTTCCAGTTCTTGATCTTTACGCTTATCACAATTTGTTGTTTGAGCTTCTTTAGGTATGAGTCCTGAACTGATGTATCCAGAAGTTTTAGTGTTAAGCTCGGGTCCTAATATGTTGTAATTAGAAGCCATCGGGTTAAGCACGGGTTCTAGAGCGAGTCTCTCGGAAGCCATAGTCATGGTTGACATATCAGTTGAGAAGATCCATATGCAAATCTGTTAAATCTACACATGAAGACATAGACGACGACACATTTGATTTGGACTTGGGTCCCCACTTAAAGATGGGTTCTGAGTCGTTAGTGGTAGGAACATTATCATCTAGTAAATCTTTAAACGATATCTCTTCATCCCAGACACATGGATGTTCATTGGATGTACAAGAGATGCAACAATGTTTGTGTTCCTGTTGTAGTTCTCATAGTGATACCTTTTTTGGAACATATTTGTGTTTCAGCTTCTGAGATGTTTTAGACTGATGCCTTTTAGGCGAAATGTTGAGCTTGCTTATGTTGCTGTCCAAAATTTTTTGTTTTTTAAGCACAGAGTTGCAATCATCTATCATCAATTCAACAAGCTTAGCTTGAAGAATTGTGTTTTCATTTTGAAGCTCTTGTGATTTTCTTAAATTTGTTTTTTGTTCAAATTCAAGCTCTTCACGTTTTTGAAATAGACTGAAATTTAGATGATAGCACTCATTTTCTTTTCGTTCAAAGTAATTTTCAAATTCAGCATTTTGTTGTTCTAGCAGATTTTGATAGTACTCAACATGTGTAAGACCATACTGATGTACAACAGTCAATATAACATCATTGGTTAGGATGTTTATCAGAAAATCATCAATGAGATTGTTGTTGTTCTGAGATTGACATGTGACACAAGTTTTTGAAGACTGTTTGAATCTATCAGAAATCGACTTTTTGAATTCCGCAAAATCATTTCTTAATTTAACATTGTCCTTTTCAAAATTAATAGAGAGTAACATCTGGTTAGAGAGTTGTCCTAAGAAAACTTCATCGGAACAGTTTAGTAGCAATATTGCAACTGCTCTCATTTGCTTATCAACTAATAGGACTTATAATTTTTCAAAACTTATTTTTGAAGGTATGGTAAAGAATATGGATAGCAAATCAAAATTTCTAATATATCCACGTTTTATTCAAAGTATTTTGAACATGAGAAAAAGTCAGCTTCTACCTCATCAAAATGTTTATCCAACCCCAACCCTTACACACAAACTTTTTAGTAACATGAGGATGGCCTCAAAGGGTTATAGTGGAGTAGAAGTTGCACTTTTTGATAATATGTTGCAGGTACAGGGTGAAGGGTCAACTACCCCAGTTGACTCCCAACACACACCCACAAGTTCATCAGACACAGCCTCACAACCAATTTCATCACCCCCTAGGACTATAACCAGAGAGGGCTCTAGTGTACCTCAGCACAGAGTTCCTACCACTTCCCTAGGAGCAGATGAGGCTGACTATGTCAATATAGGAAGGGCTGCCCCTACTGTCTCAGGCTTAGAAGCTGGGCAGGACAGGGGTAACATAATTAAGACCTAACATATGGCAACACCTACTGTGCCAAGTTCTTTTGAACCTAGTACAAGTGGTGGAATCCCAAGCCAACTAGAACAAATGGGTGGCTCAGATACTCACCTTTTCGTGGAGTCTGAGTCTATGCCCCATGATGCACCTCTCCTTGAAGGTAACACATCAGGAAGTGTTGAGGGCAGTCTTAAAATAAATGAATTGATGGACTTATGTACAAGATTGACAGATAAAGTAACTGGATTGGAGGATGAGCTCAAGACTACCAAGCAAGTTTTTGGAAGGGTATACACTAAGCTTATCTTGAAGTTGAAAAAGCTGGAGCAGCAAGTCAAGACCCTCAAGAGAAAAAGGTCAGCTCAGATGGTGGACTCTTCAAGCTCTTCTAGTTCTGCTGATGATCAAGATGATGACATGGGTGAGGAGTCTTCCAAATAGGGGAGGAAGATTGCCAAGCTAGACCAAGATCCAAATGTTTCATTGGTCGAAGAAGGTTCTGATACTCAGGGGAGGCTAAATGAACCTATGGAAGAAGCTCAAGAAGGTCATCAAGAAGGTACTGCTGGTGCAGACCTTAGTACTGCTGAAGCAGGGATTAGTAATGTTGGTGCAGTCTATGTCCGGAGACAAAGAATTGACAAGTGAAAAGCTGTTATGACTGAAGGTGAGCCATCAAAGAAAATTAGAAAAAAATCTCATGCTCAAATGGATTATGACTATGAGGTTGCTCAAAGACTTCAAGCTGAAGAAGAAGCAAGAGTAGCTAAAGAAGAGAGAATTGCTAAATTCATGGTTGAACAGAAGCTACTCAGTGAAGAAGAAGAAAGAGCAGCTCAAGAACAGGCTGACAAGGAATTAGCTTTAAAGATGCAAGAAGAAGAGAGGTCACACTTCACAACTGAAGAACAAGAGAGTGCAATCAGTGACTTACTTGAGTAGATAAGGAAGAATCAAAGCAAAAAGACAGCTGCAAAGAAGAAACCTCCTACAAAAGCTCAACAAATGAGGTATATGAAAGACTATTTGAAACATCAAGACTATTGGACAGAAAAACAATTAAAAGGCAGGTCTTATGAAGAAATAAAGAGATTGTACTGCATTGCATATAGAAAAATTCAACTTTTCTTAATAGGATTCACAGAAACTGTTGAGACAAGCAGGGTTGATAAGAGAACAGGTGAGCAGTTAGAGTCAGAGGATTCCAAGAAGCAAAGGACTGAAGAAGAAAAAGAAGGCCAAACAGTTGAGGAGGAAGAAACAGCAGAAGTATTAACTAATGATCAACTTCAGCATATGATGGTAATAATCCCAGAAGTTGTGAATGTTGATCCACTTCAAGCAAAACATCCATCATTGACTGGGAAGTTTACTTAGATGGGGTTATCAAGGGATGGAAGATAATCAGAGTAGGAGGACAATCAGAGGTCTACATGTATTTTGAAGATATGATAAAGGCTTTTGATAGAGAAGACTTGGACGAGCTATGGAGTCTGGTTCAAGAAAGGTTCAGGTCTACTGATCCTATAGAAGACAAAGACAAGGAACTATGGGTGGAACTGAAGAGGTCGTATGAACTAGATCTAGAAGACGTTCTATGAAAGTTTCAAGCCCATGACCTCGCTACTACTTGGAGATTGTATGATACTTGTGGTGTTCATCAGGTATCTACAAAGGATGGAGTAGATGTCTACATGCTGATAGAGAAAGATTATCCATTGAGAGTAGGTATCTTATTTGTCATGTTAGCTGCTAAGCTCAGAGTTGATGAAGACTCAGAAATAGTAAGAGAGTTAGTGAGGAAAATATATCAGCAAGCAGAATCAATGAAGAGTACAAGACTAAGACTAAGAAGATAGTGTTTGGAAGAATCCTCACAAGGTAATAATTTAATTCAGAAAATTGATGATTTAGGGTAAATCACAAGTTTAGGGGAGGATTGTTAGGAATTAAATGTTCAAGGTATTGGTTTTGTATTAGTACTGCTGAAGATTAATACTAAGAGTACTAATGTAGTTAGTACTGCTAGTGTATGTTAAAGAATGTTGAAGATATAACTAACAGTACTAACTGCTGAGTTAGTACTGCTAGTATAGAAGATGGTACTGCTGGACTGCTTGAAGATTGAAGATTAATACTGCTCATGATTACGTGTAGAAGGATAAGTATAGAATAGATTTCATGTATATCTTATATAGTTAGAATTATATGGATATTCTGCATGTTTAGAATATCAATACTTATCTTGTAAAGGACTCCTTGTGTTATAAAAGGAGGTCCTAAGTTAGATGTTTATAATATATATATATATATATATATATATATATATATATATATATATATATATGTGTGTGTGTGTGTGTGTGTGTGTGTGTGTGTGTGTGTGTGTGTGTGTGTGTGTGTTTTGTTAAGCTTCAAGGTTTTGAAAACCCTAATGATAAGCAAGATCACTCGTATTATACCTAATAATATTGAAGCGTTTGGTGTTATTCATTGTTCATATAAACTGTCCATTACTGTTACATTAACAAATCTTCTAAGTATCAATTAGTAGATTCCGCATACTAGTTGGTATAAACTCAAAGTATCCTCAACACAATTCTAAGTGTATCTAGATCCTCTCAGTATTGCATGCTAAAGTCTACACTTTGCAGACTATATATCATACTTTGCAGACTATATACCACATACCCCCATAAAGTCAATTTATTAGATATCACACTTTAATTCGTAACTTTTTGTCACCCATAAAGTCAATTTATTAGATATTTAAAAAGAGTTTTGTACTTGACATTGCTATTGGTATTGCATGTGATTCTTAATATTATGATTCAATGGCATAGTAACCTGGATAGTTAGATGAAGATTTAGATGTCTGAATCAAAATTGACTTAATATACATAAACTTAGCATGCTTGAGAATATTTTAAAAATTGACATCATATACAAAGTCACATTTTTTTTTATCAAAAAAAAAAAAAAAAAAAAAAAACTTTGGCAAACAACAAATCAGAATTTTTTTAAACTTAACATCATATGCAAAGTCACATTTGTTTTTGATGTATCAAATCTTTGGCAAACAACAATTTTGGGGGTTACAACTTTCATTTGATTTCAACTCAGCATTACATCTTTTATTCTACCTAATTATAATCATTGTTTAAAAACATACTTTCATTTACATGGCTATTGTTTATTTGTTTTGTTTGCAGCGTGGATAGTCACTTGCACTATATATACATGGAGTAGTTATAACTTAAGAACCAAGCCTGGATATTAAAGACATTTTTCAGGTGTGTAACATTTATTCAAACTGAATCTAAATACTTTTATTTCTATTTTGGATATCTCCAATTGTCTGTCATGGTTTATAAGGATAAAAGTCTTTTTTTATTTTGAGAACGAAAAGTGGAAACATAAAACATTGCATTGGTCTAAAATACCCGGATCATATGCCGAAAAAACTGAACATAAACAAACTTGTTTTTGAATGACTGAAACACAAATTAACTGAAACACAAACTAAAGAATCCCATTTAACACTTGGGATTTGTAGCTACGGTGATTCTATTTTCAAAACAACTTATTCATAAAACACGGGCCTGATCACATCATTTAGCTTCTCCAGCGGTGGACGGCTTTTTTAAATTAGCCTCCTCCTCTTGTTTAGAGTCAGTCTTAATGTACCTGAGATAATGAGACATATAAATAACAATTGTTAATATTTGGATATATAATAAATCAGCTGGTATCAATATACTGCACACTGACCTTAATCGTCTCTTTCTTTCAGGAACAATTCCATCCTCACCTGCAGTTTGCTCACCATCTATGATTTCAATGTCTGAATCTTCATACTCCAATCTGTAACAATGGGACGTAAGATAATGTTTTAGAGGTAAGTAATTTTTGACACTTGAATGTAAAGTGTAGATGTTGTGGGATACTGGTTTTTAGTTTTCCCCTCCATTGGTTTCGAAGGAGTAGATACGCTTGGATCAAAAGTCAGCCTTTTCTTGCACGTCTTTTTCAAAACATTGCTTGGGGGGTTGGTGCTTGTCTCTAGGTTGCTTGAACCCTCTAGGTTTCTTGAACCCTCTAGGTTGCTTGAACCTGCACTTTCTCGGACTGGTGCTTCTGTGCTAAGCTTCCAACATGTGAAGCTTTCAAAAGTACCATGCTCATAGTATGAGTTGGACTTGAGCTCAAAGATGTGTGAAGTGCCAATAAGAGCCGATATTGGGTCGGGCAGGTTTTGGATTCCATTTTCCCCCTGTAATAAGATGTTCGGAAGATACTAATTAATTTGAAATAAAATTGTAACCGTACCTCTGAGTCATCTTCCAATAGTGATTCTGGAGAGCAATTCAACAACTCTCTTACAGTATCATCAAAAGCACAATCACAGCATGTGCTGTTTCGTCGGCAACATCAACCTCAAGCCTGAACCTGATAAGGACCTGGTGTGTATGCTATGTAAATGACTTTATTCTATTTCATTAAATTTAAGGGATGCATAAACCAAAAATATTTTTACCTTAAAACTGGGTACTCAACTGCCTTTTCGCACGAATCACACCAAAAGGTTCCATTTTGTCGGGTGGTCCCCTTTTTACACTTACTGTCACCACATTATGGAAAGTTCCATCCCTTCCTGGTCCTAATATTCTTATTTGTTGCTTTACAATTGTAGACCATGGCCTGCAAGGATGGCTACTTAGTAAATGGAATGCAATGTACCTACATGAAAGCATTAGTAGGGAATTTAAAAAGTACTTTACATTGTTCTTTCGATTACGACCCCAGATGAGCAAGTTCTCAAGGGTCCCATCCTTGGCCTCCGAGAAATCAACAGGGACAATCGCCTTGCTTAAATATGCAACACTGCTATCCATACCCATGTTTAACATTAGAGCAAGATAAGTATCCTAAGATTAATAAAAACAGTTTACAACATGTTACCTCATTTCAAGTTTAAACTCTTTCAATGTTGGAATTGCAGGATCATCAAAAATCAAGGTGGAGGAACCGCTTGAGAAATAAAGCTTATCTGCAAGGTATTAACATACATTAACCAATCTGGTAACAATCTAAACTGTTTGGAAAATTTATAATCCATAGATTCTTACTGTTATAATGCTTGCAATTAAGAGAAGTCACAACAACTGGACATAAGCCGATATTCTTTGTCTTTTTTTCTATCAACACATCACCCAACCCTCCCCATTAGAGTCATTCTAATTGACTACCCTCTGTTTTACAAAATAACACAAAAAAGTAGGATGTTGCTCATGTTTGAAATAGATGCTGACAAATGGTAATTAATATTTCAGTTATATGCACCCAAATAACCTCTTATTAGCAAGATAGAAATCCAACGTCATCGAGC
The DNA here is from genome assembly GCA_021014915.2 of Artemisia tridentata subsp. tridentata. Classification (NCBI taxonomy): domain Eukaryota; kingdom Viridiplantae; phylum Streptophyta; class Magnoliopsida; order Asterales; family Asteraceae; genus Artemisia; species Artemisia tridentata. Next base: position 330,472,992 of record CP139508.1, on the reverse strand, counting down.
CTGATTTCTGCTATATTGTTCTCCCGACATTTGTGATGTACACTGCAATATCTGCCAGGCACGCAATTACTGATTAGAATAATGAGATTGCAAACTTGACATAGAATAGTGTATATATAAAACATTGCAAATCAAGTATCAGTTTTTTGTAACCTCAATTTTTAGAAATTCTTACCAATCAAATACTTGCCATTTGTAGGTTCAATGTCCTCAATCTCTTCCAGCTCAAATGGATAGCGGTCAAAACCATCAAACTTCACTTAAGCTTTTCGGGTCGTTGTGGACCCGTCAAATTCAAGCATGAGTGCATCCTCTCTTCTGATGCAGTACTCTTCCTTATTTGGCTGTTTTTAATGGAGTACACAACACCTTCTTTTAGCTTCACAAAGTTGTGAGCTATGATACTTCTTGCCGTACAGTGCATAGCATTACCCTGCAAAGTATTAAATTAGAATTATAGGTGAAACTATTCTATTTGTGATGATAAATGTAATCCTATGATACCCTTGCATCAGACACAATGAAGTCGGTACTCAAATAGCGGCCAGTAGTAGCATTCACATTCCAAACTCTACAAATCATCACAACAATGGTGCCAGTGACACCCACATCCAGTTGGTCCAGGTACAAAGAACTGCTTGGCTAGGCAACCTCCATTGCCAAGCTATCTGAATGCTTGCTTGACATGTTATACGTTATGTTTAGCTTTAGTTATGCTGGAAGATCAATGACTTTGGCTTGGGTTATGAAAAATAAATGAGGGGCTATCTCTTTTATACGGATCAGAAAATGATCCATCGCATTTGTTTGTATTCCACAAAGATTGTAACTGCATATTAATTGCCTCCTGAATCCCTTAGCATGCTTGCAATTACTCAGGTTCATTATAATGACATAAACACTTTGCATGCTCGCCAATTACTCAGGTGCAACTCTTTGCATCTAGCAATTACTCAGGTCGAATCTCAATAACACGGTATTACTCTACAAATGCTGTCATGGATACTACACACTAAATGTAGAGACTAAATCTTATAGTATAATAGATATTTACTAATAATTATCTTTTTCCAAAGTCACAGCAAACTCATTTTTTTAACTAAATTTTTCCAACAGATAACATGATATAGTTTGATACTTAATTTTGTCGATGAAGATGAATGGATAGATGGTAGCTTTGGCTTGTATGGTATACGAAAAATGGATCCTATAACATGATATAGTTTGATACTAAAATTGTCGATGAAGATGAATGGATAGATGGTAGCTTTGGCTTGTATGGTATACGAAAAATGAATCCTATATCAGCTAAAAACAAGCTGAATGTTGAAGTAATTCCTTGCAATCACTTCAGACAAATAAAGAGGCCTTTCGGTTGAACTAGCTAAGTGTTCTTCCGAGAGGTTTGAATTAGTTAGTTGAGAGTAGTAAATGAGCTGGGTATTTATAGTGCCCAACCTTGGTACCTGAAATGGCGGCGCCGGGTTTTCAGGAAACATATCCCAGACATAATCCCGTAAATCCTGGGGCGGCGGCGGCGGTGTCTGCAGCTGCCATCTGTCAAAGGATATTGCCACTTGTCCTGTTGTTGACAGCTGGATTGTCCGAACGATCCATATGCCTTTCGGCATATCCGGATGGCTCTATGTCATCCGGACGGCCGGTCAAGACAGGCCGTCCGGACACATACGCCAACATGTCCCCCCCAGTATTGCATTATCGATTGAAAATTGATGATGTAATACTTTTAAAGAATGTCTTTGTTTCTTCCAACGTACGTCACTTAGATGTATGTACCTGTAATACTTCAAATAATATTTTATTGCCTTTCGGCCAACATTACTCTGTCCGAACACATGTGTGAACATGTCCCCCCCCCCAGTATCATAGTATCGGTTTTACCGATATTGTGATACTTTGAAAATTCCAACATTATCCCTGACATGATGACTTTGATGTACAGAAATTATCATTGCAATATTTTCTGAATCCTTTGCGGTTTACAACATACGCCTTGCTACTTATATTGACTTGCGGACCATTGCCCGGATACTTACGCCCCCTTTTTATCGTTCCCGAGTGATTCGGGTTGTCAACGACCATTTGCTTTTCCGAAGAATAACTGTTATGTTTGCTTGGTAAGTTAATGCACTTTTTTGTTTTATCCGGAGGGTCAGTTGTGCCGATGGCGTGATATTTTTAGACAATTTATGGATTCACATTTTACATTTTCCGGTCAATCCGGACCGCTAGGCTTGAGTGCACCTGGCGTTATTTTAAAATGGCCGGGAGTCGTTTGAAATATATTTTATTATTATTTGTAAAAGAATCGTAATCATAAATGGCTGACACGTGCGCATGTGTCCCGCGCGTGGGTGAGGGTGTTGCCATGTCAGCCCTTGATTGGACGCGATCTCTCACGCGCTTCTTTTTACCTATAAATAGCCTTTATTCGTGTCATTTGTTATTACCGTAATTTTTACACATTTCTTCAAGACGTCTTGCGGCATTGTTTTCCGAACAGTAATCGCGAGTTGATTCAAGCGGCTTTCATATTAGTCCTTCGTTTGTAAAGGTACGTTCGAAACTACCTATCTCTTGTATTTATTTTCTGTTCGGCTGTATCCCAATTTCCCCCGGTTGAACCATGTCGGATTCTCTCGTTTCGACCCCGGACGAGGATATTCAGGGGGTTGAGGTATTTCTTCCCAAGTTTGACATTCGAAAATACACCTCTCGGTTGGACGAAGAGGCAGTGCGCAAGATAACTGTGGACTATGGTATACCGACAGACCTGCATCCGCGGCTTCCCCCGAAAGGTATGACAATGGACGAACTACTGGACGATGCTATCGGTTTATACTTGGAACATTTTATTGAGGGTGGTCTGAGCGTGCCTTTCTCTAACTTCCTGTTGGGTGTTGTTAAATACTATAGAGTTCATATTTCTCAATTGGTTCCGCTGGGAATGCATCGTGCAACCTTGTTCGAAGTGTATTGCCGAAGCTTACATATCGATCCTACTACCCCTCTATTCCGGGCCTTCTACAAACTGAGTAAGCAAGGCCATTGGTTTTCCTTTGAAAAAAGGGTCGGTCGTGAGAAGAGGGTGTGCTTTCGGGAAATTTTGACTTGTTTGAAGGGTTGGAAACGTGATTTCTTTATGATAGATAGGCGAGCTATTCCGTTTGCCATGCCTTGGAGGCATCATAATTTGGATATATCGGATCCGTATCCGAAAGGAGACTTCGATGTTGCAGATGCCGACCGATTGGCTCAGTGCGTGATCGATCTTATCCAGGTTCCTCGGGCCTTTCTTTATGCCGTGGGGCTTACATCTCATTGGGAACATCCCGGCTATCAGGTCGCCATAAAGGATGCCGAGGGGAGGGGTATAGCCTTGCAGCCTTTGTTTTGTACTTCCCTGACCGATGTATTTTGCGCGCTTTCTTATCGGTTTAACGTTTTCATTTTTTGCAGCTATCACAATGTCTCAATATTTGAAGAAGCCAAAGGTCCGAAAGGACGCGTCTGTGATGCAAGGGGATAAGCATCCGGAGGGTCAACCTCCCGAGACGCATGTGACTATTCCCGCCACTTCTAATGCCGACATCCCGAAGAAGACGGCCGAATTGACAAGGGTCGAGGTTCCCGATGATAAGGTCTTGGAGGCCAAGAGGAAGAAACAGGAGCAGGACCTTGCTCAGCAAACGTCCCAGTCTCAGCAACATGGGACAAGATTCCGCCTTCAACGCAACGTGGAAGGCGGCGGCGAGTTCCAGTCGGTCAAGCGAAGCAGACCGAACGAAGATGTTAATGCGGCGAGGCTAGATGCTTCGGCCGCAAGAAAACAGCCGGAGGGCCAAGGCTCTTCGGCCGGAAGAAAACAGCCGGCGGGCCCCAAAAGTATTGGCGTGGGCTTCACGTCCGAGGCCGCTGGTGCGGGTATGCCTTTCGGGAACATCACTCCCTGCATTTTGCATTTACACTTAGTTTGACAATAACCATTGCTCATTCTTACTTTTCCTTATCTCTTTTTTATTGTAGGGGGTTCTTCCAGCGCTGGCCCTGGTCATGGGAAGGAGAAGGTAATTGACGAGGATGACCCTGCTGCTTTGCACGTTCCGGCGTGGAAAGTTCGCAAGGACGATCGTTTGGATGGTTGGGAAGTCTGCCGGGACTTGATGCTGAATCTGCCGACTCCGAAGGAAGAGTCGTTCCTAGAGAATCTGGGTGATGCTGAAGCTGGTCAAAGGGCCTGGAAGTTATTGGGAATGGGTGCCGTAGCTCAGTCGGACCTACTACTCCTGTTTGAAAATCTTCTTCATGAGCATCACGAGCTGTACCGCACCCATCAACAGTGCGGAAACCTCGGAAAGAACGGGGGTGGAGAGCTTAAACAGCTGAGGGCCGAGCATTCCACCTGTATGGTGAAAGAATCGGAGTTGATGGGTCAGGTTAAGGAGTTGGAGAAGTTGGTTGAGGACGAGAGGTTGGTCGCGGCGGAACGGATCAGTGCTCTGGAGGCTGATTTGGAAAAAGCCAAGACCAAGCTGGGTGAAGAGGTGAAAGACAATCTGGAACTCCGTAACATGAAGAAGGATCACGGAGGCAGAGAGGTTTAAGGTTGTCAAGGAAGTCATTCCGGAAGTGGTTCGCCGTCTCTTGGGTAGTCATGAATATAAGGAGCATTTGGGGGGCCCTTTCAGTTTGTCATCTCAATCCGGTTTCATGGAAGGAGTGGTAATAGGTCGTAAGCCGGAGGAGGTGGCTAAAATTGTGGCCGAGACGGAGAACCTGGATGTGGAAGCTGGCCAGAAGTTTGACCCGTTGTATGATGGGTTATTTACCGCCGAGTATCCCTACATCAGGAGGATTAGCAGCTCCTACCTTAAGTCTCCCGATGAATCTTGAAGATCTTCCCTGACCCTTCTCCAGAAGACCAACATGCCGGTACTGCCGCTGGATCCACTTCCGGTGTTGCTGAGACCGAAGTTGCGAACGTCCAGGGCTCTTCTGCTGGAGCGAATGAGTCGGCCTCCTGATCACCCCGGAATTCTTGTGAAGCTTACTTTACTGTTGCTTTGAAAAACATTTGTGGATGTAAGGCCTTCGGGCCAGAAATAATTTATTTGATTCGGATGACTGTAATAATTTATCGTACAATTTGCATGATATCTGTTTGTTTATACATCTAGATATGTGGTCGCTTTGCATAATTTGGCTTGTCGTGTTCCTTATTTTACACATCGCTTTAATTTACTTCGGAGTAATTTAGCCGTTCGGTGAACCAGGATGTTCAGTATTGCTTTGACCTCACGGGACTTCTACTTTGGTTCGTGCGATGATGCGCTTTTTTGAGTACTCAGATCGGACTATCGGATTTTATAACTTGTCATTATTGATGATTACCTGGTTTTTCCCCCTCCTCTTTTCTCCATCTCTTTTTTTTATGCGTGCGGAGCAAAGGATGTAACAATTTGACTTTCCAAATATAATACTTTCAGATTGCTTGTTCCACTTTTAGCTTTTGCGGACCATTTATTATCCCTTTGTTACACCTGCACTTTCGACCCCGAGCGTGTGCCGAACACTTGTTTGTTATTACCGTTACTGCTTGCGCAGTTCCGGAGGTACAAGCTGACATTCGGCTTACGTTCGGGTTATGAACGTACCACTTGTTTTTTATTACCTTCACTATTTGCATATCTCCGGAGGTACAAGCTTACGTTGGAGTTAAATTTTTCTTACGAATGTATAATACTTGTTTTTTATTACCTTCACTATTTGCATAGTTCCGGAGGTACAAGCTTATACGTTTTTGGGCGACACACGCCAACCTTTGAACACTGACCACGAAAATATCTGGAGGGCGCGAACCTCTCGGAGGGGTCACATTCGGCTTATGTTCAAAGTAAGATAAATGATTACTCGGTCACCCTTTTCTGGGTACCGTTATGGTAACCCCCTCTTCGGGAGTCCCATCTTTGAACATTGACCACAAAACTCTCCGGAGGGGGCCAACCTTGCGGAGGGGTCACTTTCAACTTATGTTCAGAAACTATATGGTAGGCCCCTTTTTTGGGCATATCATCTTTGAACATTGACCACGAAAATATCCGGAGGGCGCGAACCTCTCGGAGGGGTCACTTTCAACTTATGTTCAGAATGTCACTAGTGTTGCCACAACGTATTGTAAGAAAATTGCCTCCCTTCAATGGTGGGATAGCTGCACTTGTCATTCAGATAGTTAATATCAAGCCCTTTCGGGTGTTACATAAGATACATAAACCGAATATTCATAAAAACATTTTCAACGATCAATTGCCCGTCATATCATCAGTGCTTTCTTTTCCATCCTTGCGTGATTCGTGTTGTTCCGCTCGGCAAGTTTCCTTTCCTTCGGTGGATTCACGCTTTTCTCGGCTTGCTTTCCCATTAGTTTTGTTCCATTAGCATGTGAGATTACCTGCCTTAAGTTACGAAGGCATTTTCGTTCCTCCCGTTAGTTCATGATGAAAACAAACATTGGCAAGAATGAAATTGCAAGAATGAAATAGCAAATAACAAAATGGTTATTTCGTGTTAAGAGTTACCTGAGCCGTTATTCCTACCTTAGTTAACTCGTGAGGGTTCCTTCTGTTGCAGCATCGGATAACCTCTCCGACCGCGGGTTTCTTCCCATGTTCCTGTGCTGAGTCTTCCGAATGACGTACATTTCTTCTGGTATTCCCCTTTGTCATTTCAGAGTTCCAAGCTTCTCCCTTTACCCCCTTTTTCTTCATCCGTTCCTCCCTTGACCCGTGGTGTTCTCGAATCATTGGTCGTGCGGTCAGTGTTGCTATTCCGCCTGGAGTAGGGAATTTGACCATTGAGTGAATGGTTGAGGGGATGGCTCGTAATTTTCTTAGACCGATGCATCCTAATATGATGTTGTAGGAGGAGGGCGAATCAATCACGGCGAATTCCATCCAAACTTTTCGGGATTGGCCTTGACTTCCGAAGCAGATTTCTAAGGCTATCGATCCCTGCGGCTTAACGGGCTTCCCTGTGAACCCTACCAAAGTAGTGCTGGATTCTTTCATCCGGGCCTTAGTAGAAGGGCTCAACCTTTCAAATTGGTGTTCATACATTATCTCCGTAGAAGCGCCAGGATCCACGTAGACTCCTTGTATTGCCATCCCTTCCACCTCGGCTTCGATCACGAGCGGCTCGTCCGACATCGCATTCGAAGAGATGGGCGGGAAACTTATCGGAAGGTTCATCCATTCTTCTGAGTCCGCCTTTCCTTCCCTTTGACATGTTGTTGAGCTTCGAATCATGTTAATAACTTTTCCTTTGTTCCCTTGGTGATTGTCCCCTTGTGTGGCTCTTCCCCTTCCTCTGAGACCTTTCAACAAATGGTCCAACTTCCCTGTATTTAGTACGGCTTTTATTTCCTCTTTGAGTTGAAAACAATCATCGGTGTAATGTCCTTTCTCACCGTGATAGTCGCAATACCGGTCCGCAAAATCCTTTTCTATTTTCCCCTTTGTGGGAGGAGGTTGTGATAACTTCAGTTGGTGCTCAGTTGCTAATATCTCTTTTGGTGTTTTCGTCAGGATGCTTAGATCTATCGGCCTTGTCTCGTTTCGGCGATGATCCATGCGGCGGGGATCGATTCGGCTAGAGCGGTCATGCCTCGGGGGAACATAAGGAGGGGCATAGTAGTCTCCCCTGCTTCCTTTGAAATCAACCTTGGGGTTATTCCGGCGGCGATCTCCTCCGAAATCGGGCCTTGGTTGCTGATCATTTCTGCTGTGGTATGGGTTAGGCCGGGATTCCACTTTCTCTCCTTTCGGCAGTTCTGTTGTTCGGTACGCCTCTTCGGCTCAGATGAAATCATCAATTCTCTCCAACATCTCCTCGACAGTCTTAGGGATCTTGTCAGAGAACTTTTTTGCTAATTCCGGGTAGTGGTGACCGTTTAGAAACAAACCAATTTGCATAACTTCGGGAGCGTCTGGGAAGTAATTGACTTCGCACACCCATCTTTTCTTGAAGTTCGCGAGGCTCTCATTGGCCTTCCGGTGAATCTTGTTGATCTCCGTGAGGTCTTTAGTGCTTACTCTTAACATACTAAACCTATTCAGAAACCTCTTTTGAAGCTCGTCCCAACTATCAATGCTTCCCGTTGGGAGCTTATCAAACCATCCCTTAGCTTTCCCATCCAAGGTTTGTTGGAACATTCGACACCATACGGGCATCGGCCATTCTTCGTGATTTCCTGCTCTGGTAAAACGATTGATGTGGTCATCTGGGTCAGTGGTTCCTTGGTATAACTTTAGGTTCGTCGGTATCTTGTGCTTGGGAGATGAGAACTCTATGATCCTTTTAGTAAATGGGCATTTAATCACTTCCTTGAACGGTTTGCTCAAGTCATCGTCTACCTTTTTCCCTTTTCCGTACGGCGACCCTTCAACTTTCTCTTCTTCCGAATTATCATACTCGTCGCCAAGCCTCAACATTCTGGGGCTTACCAGATTGCGATTGCTCGGTTGCTTGAACAACTCTTTTAAGGCTGAAAGATGACCTGCGATTAGGGTTTGGGCATCTGAAGGATCTTGGTCTCCTCCAGATGTCTCGGCTTCTCCCGTGTTCCGGACAGGAGTAAAGAGGGGTGTAGAACCAGTTATTCCAAACGTTGGTGGAGGACCTGTCATTCCGGCACTCAGGTAGATCGAGCGGAAGGTCCCACGGATGGCGCCAATTTGTTGAAGTAATTCCTTGCAATCACTTCAGACAAATAAAGAGGCCTTTCGGTCGAACTAGCTAAGTGTTCTTTCGAGAGGTTTGTGTGCTAATCCCTTCGGCTTCTAAGGGTCCTTCGGGTATCTGCACACAACAACGCGCGTTAGGCTCGCCCCGGGTGTTATCCCAGGACCCACCTCCGGCGTGAGAGTAAGTATTTGGTATTCCGAGGGGCTATGAACAGTAATATGAAGTAAATGCTAATGAATTAGTTAGTTGAGAGTAGTAAATGAGCTGGGTATTTATAGTGCCCAACCTTGGTACCTGAAATGGCGGCGCCGGGTTTTCAGAAAACATGTCCCAGACATAATCCCGTAAATCCCGGGGCGGCGGCGGCGGTGTCTGCAGCTGCCATCTGTCAAAGGATATTGCCACTTGTCCTGTTGTTGACAGCTGAATTGTCCAAACGATCCATATGCCTTTCGGCATATCCGGATGGCTCTATGTCATCCGGACGGCCGGTCAAGACAGGCCGTCCGGACACATACGCCAACACTGAACTTTTGAATTATCTATGGAGTAGATCTTAATAACAAACTTCAACAAGTATTTTAGGTTTCAGAAACCAAAAGAATAGTAGCGTGAACAGAGGGTGTATTAATTGATGTGCAAACTGGATGAAACATATTAGATTTTGACCCTGTTGACCCCCAGAGGGCACTATATGTTTTGTAAGCAACCCTACGTGGTTGTCAGACCGTCTCTGAGGATTTATGGACCTAGGCCGAGCAAAAAAAAAAAGGGGGCCTGGAGGCTAGGTGGAACAAATTATATAATATAAACTAAAATATATAAACGATATGGAAGTGGGCTTTTTTATGTGGGTTAAGTTATATGGTTTAATTTTTTGATGATTGTTAAGATTTGTAATGGGCTTAGTTAATTACATATACAATTTTTATATATATACACTAAAAAATATTAAAAATCGGGCTCCTTAAAAAATTGGGCCTCGGTCGGTCGCCCACTTCGTCCCATGCCTAAACCGGCCCTGGTGGTCGTGTACCATGTTACAGTATGTGATGAGTGCACTATATGTAATACACGTAACCTTTTGTACCGTGTTATGGTATGTGTTGCACAATGTATTTTGTTGCCATGCTGGGAAGATACGATGTGTGACATGATATTTCTTCTGATAAAGTGCGTATCTTTGCCACAATCCTAAATCCTAAGGCATATCTTTGCCACAGTCGTAAGTCCTAACAACAAAAATGATACAGTTCTAACACTTCGCCGTGTTGTTATGTCATCTTACAGAATTAAAAAGTTGCTATGTCATAGGATGGTTGTGTGAGAGCTTAGATAATGTTAAAATTTTGAATTGTTGATTCAGATATTAAGCTTCTAAAGAAAGAGTTGTCACAAGTATAAAGGAAAAAAACTCCGTTTCCGGGACTTGAACCGGGCCTTTCGGGTGAGAGCCGAGTATCCTAACCAACTAAGATACAACGGACCGTTGTTATAAAATGTAGCTTTACTATATTTAAAGGTTTTTTTTATTTTTTATTTTTTAGTTTTACTTTTATTAAGAGGTTGCTATCAAAAAGATATCCACTGATTTTCCTTCTATTACTACCATTTTCTTCAATGGAATTTTTGTTAACAACGTGTACGTATAAGCATATCGTGAGCTTGAGATACATGTTTAGTCTTATTCGACCAACGAAGACGAATATTTATTTTCAAGATGAAAATTAATCAAACCATGGATTTTTCACTTATCAACCAACTTTTTCATACCCTCTTAATACCTCGAAAAAACTATGACAAAGTCGTTCATCTACGTTTGATACAGTTATAAGGTGCATTTCACTGTAACAAAAAAATCTGTGATATCGTGCGATTTAGGAAAAAACTCGGTAATTTTGACAAGATTTTACATCAAGCAAGAGAAGTCCATGTACCCGGAAACCTTCCTCTGTAGCCCCTAGTTTGGGAATTGGGCATGCAACTTAGTCAGTTTAAAATCATTGAGGTTGGTATTTGGTAATATGTCATTGTCTAATGGATCAATCAATTAATAACTTTGGGCTTCAAATTGTCAAACTTCTTAATCAAAGGTTTTGTTTATTTATCAAAGATATTTCAAAAATGCATTCTTTGGAACGTAAATGTCATTGTTGGTCCACTAGTGGACCATATATTCGCTTTTAACAATCGCTTAAAATTTAAAGAATAGAATGTGTCGTGTTCAATTCTCGATCACCCGATATAACCCTCATCTTATAATTGCACCAACATACTAGAATTCTTGCTTCGACAGGTGGTCAATATTGGACATCATATCGTTGTGAAACATTCTAATCTGAAAACAACTAAACAATTAACGAGACACACATAATATCTGTTACAAGAAGCCAATATGTATCTTTAAAAAGAAGCTCGAAAACTACGTTTGAGGGGTGGAAATGTACGTGGTTAAATGTTTATTGTCTTGTTTCTAATCATTTTCAGGACATACCAAATATGAAAACTAAATTTATTAAACGCATATAATCCAAAAAATTAATATGGATATCAGTAAATATATGTTGCACAAAAATTAAAAATATGGATATCAGTAAATATGAATATAAGTAAATATTTATTAGTCGGCCAAAAGATCGGAAATCATGGTTACGTAACCAAAAAAAAAGAAAGAAAAAAATAAAAAAATAAAAAAAAAAAAAAAAAAAGAATAAAAAAAGAAAGATTAGATAATAGCTTAACTACAAATGTCTATCAATCACATATTATAAAGCAATCAAATGACACATATATTACTATAGCCAATTTGACCTTGTCACCTTTAAGTCCACTTTGGGTATAATAATAGTTATCAAATAATATTTCAAACAACTTTCACGCGAAAGCATTTTATAAATTTGATTAACTATTGACTTTTCAGACATAAATTTAGTTGCACAAGATTTATCAAGTGTTTTTGTATACATGCTGTAGCATGTAACCATGTCAATGGAATAGACATTCTATATACTTTTCGTGGTGCAATATTTTCACAAATGATCTATATATAACATGAAACTGAACATTGAGCATATATATCAAGATTCATGTCTCTGTACCTAAGTATGAACATGAACCTTTCTATACTTTAATTTGGATTGTTATCATTGTATATACGTTTGGATGTTTACAAGTGTGAACATTATTAATTATAAGTTTCTAAATGTGAATATAATTTATTTATGTAATAAAAAAAAGAAGACAATGACAAAATTTTATTTAATGTTAGTTTATCTTGACTATAAGTATAAACATTTCACTTATATTTCTTATACGTATCAATATATATATTCAATGTAAACACATTTATATATTAGTAATAAGCTCTAAAAGTCTTTCTGATAATTGTTGGTCAAAGTTTTTAGCTCGTGAGTCTAGCTATGGTGATCACATGAACTAATTAAATTAACCATCACATACATGATGAAGGTATAAGGATGATGATATATGATTAAATAATCAATGGGGGAGAGTGAAGACAAACATGCTCATTCTGGAATGATGGTGTTGATCCGCATTAATAGGTGGTGTTTAACATATACCCATGCAAATTTATTTAAATAACCGTGGATTTTTGGACTGTTACTATATAAATAATTTGATTTTGAAAATTCTAAAAATAATGCATGGGATTGTCGAGAGTTGACCTTATTACTGGCATTATGCCCTTTTATAATGGTATAATCAAACAAAAGTTGTTATTTGTTTAATAAATCTTTCATGCAAAACCCTAGACTTTATTGTCTCAAGAAACCATTAAAAGAATGCTCATAGCGTACCATCTTCAATGACCAAGTGAATCTTTACGTGGTTGATTACTATGGAAATTATATATTTACTTTATTATTTTGTAATATATGGAATGCGATATCAAATGAGAACTTGTCATAGTTTAATTAATTATTTTTTATTAATTAGTGTTGATTCAGTGTATAATTGTATACTTATTATAATTAAGTGCATTTTCTTCTGTAAAATATTGTGTATATATGTACTAGATATCACACTTTAATATGGAAATTAAAAAAAAAAAAAAAAAAAAAACAAAAAAAACCGCTAGCAAAAGCGAAACATGATCAAAGAACTCTAGCAACAAAAGTCAATATACCATTCAAAAAAAAAAGCAACAAAAGTCAATAAAAAAGTAAATACATTTTCAAGATCAGCTACCAACACACACCTACAAACCCACATGCATAAACCTTTATTATAAATGAGTAAGCAAAAGTTAATACAAAGAACGTGCAATCAAGGAGATACAGAACCAGAAAATCATCACAACACCCTCGAAAAATGACATACGCAAATTCAGATTGTGTATCTAACAATGTAAACAAAATACTCCAATAAAAAAATATCATGTATTCATGTAAACTGGACATTTACATGTACACAACTTTACACAGCATAATTGGCATTTTGAGATACATCTAACATCTAAATATAAAATATTAAATTTATTATAAATTCACAACACAATGTATCATTCAAAATATTCACTATTCATAGATGATTTGTTTAAAAATAAGTAACAAATTTTAAAACACAACTCTACTGATTGAAAGAGAATGTCATTTTTCACAAGAGTTCAGTCCCTTTTTGATATTTTAGGAGTCGCCATATAAGATTGGCATGTCGTTTATAAATTAAATGAAATCCTGTAACCATAAGTTGGAATCCTGTGAAAAAAGAACCCTAACTTGTAAAATAAATCTATTGCACAAAAAGTGTTTGAAAATATTCGGTAAAAGATAAATTGCGTTTAGTTGTTGAGAAATTTTCTCACTTTTTATTGTTGGTTTCTTGAGAATGGAAGAGTTTTTCTTCTTTAGGAAATAGTTAGGTAGCGTTTAGTTGTAAATTTTTCTTATTGTTTATCCGTTTCTAGCTTCATTGAGAAAGAAATGATTTTTTTTCTCTATAGAAGAGCGGAGAATTTTGAAAACCCCTTTAGACAGAGTTATATTTTTTTCTTTTTAAAAAGATTTCATAGGATTGTGACGATGGGCGGTGAATGTGAGGATGAAATGTGATGTTACCAATGGTATTAAGGTTAGAATGATCGAGATACTTGAATGGTAGATTGGGAAATGTGAGAACGGTAGATTTTGGTTTTTTTTTTTTTTTTTTTTTTTTTTTTTTTTTTTTTTTTTTTTTTTAAGTGAAGAATGGTAGATTGGGGTTTTCAGTTTTCTAGTTAAAATTTGAAAAGTGATAATTTCACTTTTTTTTTTAAAAATTGTTGGAAAAAAATGTGACTAAACGATTTTCAGTTTTTCCATTTTCTTGGGAAAATTTCATAAAAAAAAGGGGTATTTTTCACCAACTAAACACGCTCTTAAGAACTTGGAAAAACTAAATAGATGGTGTTACACTTTTCATTTTCCAGTGACAAAAAAAAGTAAAAAAAGGTAAATTGTGTGTTTAGTTGGTGAGAAATACCCCATTTTTCTAAGAAAGTTTTCATAGAAAAATGAAAAAACAGAAAACCCATTTAGTTACAATTTTTTGAAATGTTTTTCTAAAATAATGAAAATCTTATTATTCTCAAACTTAAATTAAAAATCTGAAAAGTCCAATTTCCCCTTCTTTACTTTCTCTTCACTTAAAAATAAAAAATTGTAATACAATCTGAACAGATTTTCCAAGTTCTTAACTCCTTCCTAGAAAAGAAAAACCTTTCAATTCTCAAGAAAAACAAAAATAAAAAAGTGAGAATATTTCTCTACAATGGTGATTAGGGTTAGAGTTAGTTACTTGAATAGTGATTAGGGTTAGAGTTAGTTACTTGAATAGTGATTAGGGTTAGAATGAGATAATGAATGACAGATTGATAAAATCATATCTTTTTTTATTAGAGAGAAAAAAATAGTGAATAATAAATCGAGAATTTCACATCTTTTAAAAATTATTGAAAAAATGTGACTAAATGGTTTTTAAATTTTCTTTCTTGAAAAAATAAGATGTTTTACTATAACTAAATGATACCTAAAGTTTTTTAATTTTTGTTTACATGTCATCTACTTTATTTTATTTTATTTTATTTTATTTTTATTATGAGTTGAGTTCTTTTTGTAGAGTTAGTTTTACAATAAATAATTTATTTAGCAACATTGAACAAGAATTATATATAAATATAAAAATACAACTGCTAAAATTCCATAATTTAATATTACAAGCGAATATCGAATGGCTTATATGTCATGCATAATCTTATCCTATCATTTTGTTAATGTCACACCTGGCCCTCTCATATTAGTCACCATATCTAAGTTGATTAAAGAGTTAAAAGATCACTTTACAAAAAAGTGCAGTAATAAAGTAACAAAGAGGTTGATACGAGTATATCGAAAACACTAAAAAAATGTTGTTTGACGCCTTTTCTCCACAGCTTTTTTTTACTATCTCATATGGTCATTTACTCATTTGTTGATGTTCTCTTAAAAAATGTTAATTTAGAAGTACATAAATCATATATCGTTAGATAAAGGAACAAGCGAATCTAGCAACCATGATCCATTCAAGCCATTAACAATATAAATGTTTTTGCTTCTGTGATTTATTGAAAGAGTTATAATTTTTTCACAAGATTAGTATCTCGTCTTTCCCGACTTAATCCTATAACCAAACCTTTTTCGACACAAGTTTGTTTGTTTGGGTTTTTTAATTTTTTTAAACTGGCGGCTATGCATAAGTTGCTTTTCACTTCTGTAAAAGACTAAAAGCCCCGGATGAAAAAATGTTATGTCAAAATGATTTTTAACAAAATTTGGACACTATTTAATATTATTTGACGTAAAATGTAAGTGTGAATAAAAACAATAACACTGGTTAACCACGATCAACAAAGGATTTAAAGACTAAAAGTTAAAATATATTGATACGTAGTAATTGAATGTCTAAACAATGAACGCAAACCCTATATTTACATGAAAGTAAAACTTGACAAAAAAGTAATTAAAAAAAAGCAAGAACCGACTTAAACTATAATTGGAAGCACAACTATCGAGCTCTCTACGGCGTAGAGAGGGTTTTCCTTCTACAGCGTAAAGAGGTTTTGACGAATGAAAAATCTCTGTTCGAGAACTCTACAGCATAGGGAGACACATGCCTCTACGTCGTAGAAAAACCTAAGACAAAATAAATAAATAGACGTAGCTTATACGCCGTAGACGTGGAAATCTCTCTACGCCATAGAGAAAATTAAGCTATGTTTTTTTTTTTTGATTCGGGACCTTTTGATATGCTCCAAACGCTCCATGTACTCTTTAGCTAGTTCTTCGATCTTGTTCTCATCATTCCCCTACCCCCCCCCCCCCCCCTCCCCTCTTAACTTTAGAAGAACTCGTCCTCGAGTTCTTATCTTCGGGATGAAATTCATAAATATCAGAAACAATAAAAGTCTTTGAAATACTCATAGTATTTGGAAAATATACCACATAAGCATTATCATTGATCTTTCGAAGAATCTTGTAGGAACCATAATTCTTTTGTTGGAGCTTGCTATAAGTACCTACCGGAAAACGTTCTTTCCAAAGAAACACAATTACCTTGTCACATTCTTTGAACAACTTGACCCGAAGATGTTTATCCGCAACAGCCTTGTACTTAGCATTTGATTCATCAATTCTAGCCCGAACAACTTTATGCGTAGCTTGAACCTCTTCCAATATCTTTTTGCTTGAACATTCTTCTTGCCCGGTAAATCAACCAAACCCACCACTTGGCTTGGTGGAGTCTTTTAAACAATTTCAAATGGTGAAAACCACATTGAAATATGAACCACACTATTATAAGCAAACTCGGCTTGAGCTAAAGACACATCCCATAATTTAGGTTTTTCTCCACACAAACAACGTATTATATTTCCCAAGGTGCGAGTAACCACTTTATTTGACCATTAGTTTGAGGATAAGTGGTACTACTAAAGTTCAAGGATGTACCTAAAATCCTTAAAAGTGTCAACCAAAAGTGTGTAGGAAACTTGCTATCATGATCCGAAGTAATTGACTCTCGAACTCTATGCAACATAACCGCTTTCTTGAAAGGTCGTCACTTCTTGCTATCACGATCTGAAGTCTTGATACAAGGAATAAAGTGGCAATCTTGGAAAACCTGTCAACAACAATAACACATAGAGTTGACTCCTCATTAAGTGCGAGGAAGCCCAAGCACAAAATCCTTAGAAATATCAACCCAAGGACTCACGGGTATGGGTAGTGGCATATAATGACCCGTATTTTGTGCCTTACCCTTTCCTTCTTGACACAAAAAACACTTTTGTACAAAAGCCCCAACATCCCTCTTCAACTGAGGCCAATAAATCTCTTTTCCATGGAAGCAACAATATTGTCATGCCCCAAATGAGCACTTAATCCTACTGCATGTACCTTTTTAATCAATTGACTTCTAAAGGAAGTCTTAGGAATACCTAAACGATTTCCTTAAACAAGTAACTATAAAGAACAAGAAAATCACCACGATGTTGCTTGGTTTCAATCTCCTCCCAAGTATAACAAAAATCTTCAACACTTGCATATAAACCTCTATCCGTCTCAAAACCCACAACACCATTACTAATAGTCACTAAAAGAGTGGTTTTCCTCTTAAAGCATCTGCCACTTTATTACTTGCACCCGATTTATGTTTAATTACATAATTAAACTTTTCCAAGAAACTCTCTGGTTTGTTCAATTATAGTCCAAGGAATTGCACAAGAAAATATGCAAAACCCGAGTCGTTTGTCCCGACGAAGATTGAATGGAATAAGTGATTCGGGATCGTGATTCGTGAAGTGAATGTGAAAAAGAGTGATTGATTTTTGGATTACACTACTAATATTAAAATAACAAACAAGATTAACAATTAAACTAAGCTAATAGAACAATTAAACTAAACATTTAACCTAAAAACGAAAATTGAATTTAAAAACGGAACGCGGCGTAATTTAAAAACGCGAATAAAAGTGAAATGCTAAATTCTAAGACCTAAAATTTTGAAAATAATTTTCCTATATTAAAACTGATAAAAGAAAATTTTTGGAAAAAGAAAAATATTTTTTTGACTTTTTAATAATTTTTTGTGAATTTAAAACTAGTTAAAACTAATTAAATGATTTAAAAATATTAAAACTAATTGGAAAAATCTAAAAATTTATGAGTAATTTTAAAATCAAAGAAGCAGTCTAGGAAAAATAACAGCTAGTACCAGATAAGCAGAAATAAGCAGATTGGGCTTATTTGAGAATAAGTCAAAAAGCAAATTATAAGCAAATAAGCAAATCTCAGCACCAAAAGCTCAGGAATCATAAAGAAGCAACAAATAAGCAAAATGACACTTAAATAAGCAGTTATAGAAAAGCCAATAAGCAGATAAGCACAAGTTAATCAAAACAGCTTATTCAAAATTTGCAGCCTCAAGATGTCCTTTTCAACAACTTCTAAACAGCTCAATACTCAACCAATTTAAAAATCCAAAGCAGTTTTGAAAAGCTAACCAAGCAGAGATTTCAAAAATACAAAAAGCCCTATCACAATCACTTAATTGCTAACTCAATTTTAGACAGATTTAGATGGCCAATTAAGATCATGCAGCAGACATTCTTTCACAGCATACTTGTGATGATTTTAGACAACAAATTAAGTTGATCTATTGTTTGTGTTAAGGTTTGAGATTATACTACTGAGATTCTAAAAATCTAAAAAGCCCTAAAATTGAAAAACAATTGCTCAATCAAAAAGCCATTACACCAGATATGTTTCAACAACTAAGCTGCAAATTGGTATGAACAGCTATGAACAAATGATTTTCAAACAAGAATTTGAACCAGCAAATGATTAAGTTATGGCTTGAAATTGAACACAATTAATGCTAGTAGTATGAAATTTAATCAGAAGTTTATTCAAACAATTTCAACAATATATGATCAAGTAAATTCACTCATGAACTATGCTGTTTAAAACTAAGTGCACCAGATAAACAGATATGTTGACTTATTAGAATGAATACAATTGTTGACTATTTTGAATTTCCCAAGCTCAGAATTATCACTAGGAGCATATTGATGATGTTCTTACATTCAATTCACTAGCACAAACATATTAGCAACAAATCATCATGCTTACAGATCCTATATATCACTAAAACCAGCAGAATTGAAAGTTTAAAAGCAACTATGACTTTTACCAAATAAGCTACCAATAAAACACTTGAAATGAGCAACTAGGAACTATAGTAGTCTAATGGAGCAAAATAAACCACAACTAAACAACAAGAGCACACAGATTTATACTAATCCAAACACTCCATCAATAGCAGATTACTCAATAGCATTCAAAAACAAGATAAAACTATCAAGGAATATGATCAAACAAAGCTCAGAACAGAAAAACAAGATCAAATTAACTCAATTCAACAACTACTAACATCTAAAACTAACTATAGCATATTTACTATAACTATGCTAAACATAACAGATTCTATACTAATGCAACAGGAACAATAAGCAAAGCATAAACAATACTTCTACAACTAAAATGTTGGGAATTAAATATTCTGAAGTTAGAGTATTAGAAATTACTCTAAGTCAAAGGTACTGCTCGTACATCAAAGTACTGCTAGTACATCAAGGTACTGCTAATTCATGATCAAAGTACTGCTGCTACATCAAAGTACTGCTGATCAGTGACTCATAGGATAAGATCGAAAAGATATTTATTGTATTTTGGTCAAACATATACGGTAGATAATATCTTACTCCATGTGCTTAGTTAACAAGTTGTATACATAGATACATGTTGTATCTCATGTACTGACACAATATGCATAAGTTAAACAAGTAAGTCGGTCAAGACTTTTAGCAAATTTGTAAAGATCTTTTGCAACTATAAAAGAGATCTTAGACTAGTGATTTTAGAGAGACACACACACATGCATAATAATAGACTCATAACTGTTAGAACATAGAACAAACAAAAATCACAAGTTGTAACATAAGATTCAAGGTTTTGTAACCCTAGTGAAAAACTCAAGATCACTCGTATTATTTGGAATAATATTGAATCGTTTAGTGAAATACTTTCTTTGTTCATTGTTAAGTAACAAACATAATTCTTCCATTTCCATAACATACATAACCTTTTAAGTGTGGTTAAGTAAATTCCGCGTGCTTAATCATATTAAGTCAATATATCTCATACACAAAGATACAAGGTTTAACCACCTTAACCGTGTATACACAAGGTCCTCACAGTTGGTATCAAAGCTTAGAGTTGATATATTTGAATTAGAAGAAACAGAAATGGAAGCTCAGGATGTTCAAACAAATGTTGCTGCAAAGTTGCCCATGATCAAACCCAATGAGTTTGAGTTATGGAGGATGAGAATTGAGCAATATTTCATGGTCCAAGATTATACCCTTTGGGATATAATTATATATGGTGATTCCTTTTCACCAAGCTACTCAGAGGTTGTCCTAGAAGGTAAAACAAGTAGAAAAAGAAATACTGGACCAGTGTCAAATGAAGAGAAGATACTGAAGAGAAATGATCAGAAAGCAAGAAATTTGCTGCTCATGACCATTCCTGGTGAGCAGATGCTATCATTCAACAAGTATCTTGATGCAAAAACTCTTTTTGAAGAGATTTGTGCATATTTTGGTGGTAATGAAACTACCAAAAAGACACAGAAGACATTACTAAAGCAACAATTTGAAAACTTTACTGCTTTTAGTAATGAGCCTCTTGATAAGCTATTCTCAAGGTTACACAAGCTTGTCAGTCAGTTAGCTGTGTTGGGTGTTGAGACAGAGAAGGAAGATCTCAACATGAAGTTTTTAAGAAGTCTACCTGATGAGTTCCATACTCATGTTGTTGTCTGGATGAACAAACCAGACATTGAAACCATGAAGCTCAATGATTTGTACAACAACTTCAAAATTGTTGAACAAAGTCTAAAGAAATCTGGTCATTATGGCACTAGTTCTGGAAACGTGGCACTCTTGTCAGTTCCTAGTATTAGTAAGAGTGAAGAGGTAGATGAAGGTGAAAGTGCTCCTTCTACAAGTTCTCACAAGGATGTTGCTGGTCTTGGAGATTCAACATTCTATGCTTTTATTACTAGTCAATCTAATGGCTCTCCTCTCAACCATGAAGACCTTGAGCAGGTATATGGTGATGATTTGGAAGCTATGGATATTAAATGGCAGGTTGCTTTGCTTAGCATGAGGGCTAAGAAGTATTGGCAAAGAACTGGGAAGCAGATTACCATAAATGGTAATGATACTGCTGGGTTTGATAAGAAGAAAGTAGAGTGTTTCAACTGTCATAGGTTAGGACACTTTGCTAAGGAGTGTAGAAGCCCAAGAAAGCAGGAGAATAGAAACACATGGTATAAGCAAGATAGGAGAAAGGAAGTTACTGTTGAAGAGCCAAAGGCTATGTTGGCTATTGATGGTATAGGTTATGACTGGAGCTCTATGGCTATTGAAGAGGATGCACCACCGAATGCTGCTCTTTTGGCCAATGAATTTGCTCTAATGGCCCATTCTGATTCAGAGGTAAACAATATTACATCTTGTACTGAATCATGTCCTAATCTTAAAGCTTATGAAGACCTTAATAAGAGATTTGAAGCTCATAAACAAGAGCTGCTTGATTCTTTGTTTAATTTAGCTAATCACAAAAGAGGTCTAGGTGTTTTAGAAAAACAAGTTTTACATTTTAAAAATAATGAAATTCATTTTGCTGATGACATCAATATACTAAAAAATGACATTAAGATCAGAGATGAGTGTATTGTTGAGTTGAATGATTCATTAGCTAAACACAAAAATGAAAGAGAAAATGTAAAGGTTTCTGTGGATGTTTTAGCACATTCCTCAGAAGGATTCAATAAGCTTTGGGAAGCCCAAGTTATTGATAAAGTTAATTCTGGTGTTGGATTTAAGTCTGTACCCCCACCATACAGAGGTGTTCATTCACCTCCTGGTATTGATTTAGCACACACAGGATTACCTGAGTTTCAAGAACCAATCATGGAATATGGTTCTAAGGTCACTAAATCTCCAAAGATAGAGAAGGTAAGTAAAAGTTTAGATAAAACTTTATCTTATCAGGACAAGGTGTCCTTTATTAAGAAAGGAGATGCTATAGTTGTTGAAGATTGTACAACTGATAGTGATAGTGATGAAGAAGAACAGGTTATGTCTAAACCTGTATTGGTTAAGAAAGTAGGAACAAGTATTCCTAAGATAGTCAATCACAACACTAACAGACCTAAGTCAAATGTTAAGACAGTTAGGAAACCAGTTAGATATTGTGAACAATATAGAACTACAAACAAGCCCAGAGGTAACCAAAGGAATTGGAACAACCTCAAGTCTAACCAATTAGGTGATGACTTTGCATTTTATAATAAAGCTTGTTATACATGTGGTAGTTTTGACCATCTTGCAGCTTTCTGCAACCAAAGGGTAACTGGGTATGAATACAATAGGGTGAATTACAAAAGGCAAACTCCTCAAACTCTTTTTCACTCTAATACTCATAGATCTAAACCCAGAACAGTCTCAAACAAGTCTGGACTCAAAGGTCCTGATAGACAAAAAGGTCCTGTTAACAAAGTACTGCCGGTTCAAATTCAAAGTACTGGTAAATCTCAAGGTACTGTTAGACCTTTAATGACTGTTAACCCAAAATCAACAGCTAAGGATGCAAAAACAACTTTCAAACATGCATCTAAAACTGTTCTAAGGCCCATTCAATCAAAAGCAGTGGTCCACAAACAAATTTGGAGACCAAAGGGTGTGACTTCAAAGTTAGCAGACTCTGCTAAGCATGTTACTCACTCTGCTGCTAAGGGTAATAGGGCAAATGCTGTTAAGGCCTCAGCATGTTGGATTCAAAAATCCAATGTTGCATCAACAGTCCTTAAAAGATTAAATTACATTGATGCAAGAGGCAGATCCAAGTCAGTAATGGCTTGGATCCCCAAAGAAAACTAACACTCTTATTTGTGTGCAGGAACATTCTATTGATCATCAAGATCAAGGATACTCAGATAGTGGATGTTCCAATCACATGACAGGCAACATGTCTTATCTTTCAGATTTTCAAGAATTCAATGGAGGATATGTTACCTTTGGAGGTGGTTTTCGTGGCAAAATTTCTGGTAAAGGTACTATTAAAACCGGAAATTTAGATTTTGAAAATGTGTACTATGTACAAGAGTTAAAGTATAATCTTTTTAGTGTTTCACAAATGTGTGACAAAAAGAATAATGTACTTTTTACTGACACTGAATGTCTTGTTCTATCTAAGGATTTTAAGATGCCTGATGAAAATCAAGTACTTCTTAGAATTCCTAGAAAGGCCAACATGTATAGTGTTGATATGAAGAATATCATTCCTAAAACAGATTTAACTTGTCTTGTATCAAAGGCCACATTGGATGAATCAATGTTATGGCATAGAAGGCTTGGTCATATTAACTTCAAAACCATAAATAAAATTGTTAAGAATGGTTTGGTAAGAGGTTTACCTCACAAAAGATTTGAAAATGATCAAACATGCATTGCTTGTCTAAAAGGCAAACAACACAAAGCCACTTGTAAGCCCAAGATTTTTAACTCTATTAATCAGTCATTGTTTATGCTGCATATGGACTTATTTGGACCAGTTTCAGTAAGGAGTATACAACATAAAAAATATTGTCTTGTTATAACTGATGACTATAGCAGATTTACATGGGTTTTCTTTTTAGCCACTAAGGATGAGACATCAAGCATCCTTAAGGAATTCATTACACTGATAGAAAACCAAGTAAGCAAGAAAGTAAAAGTCATTAGGAGTGATAATGGGACAGAGTTTAGAAATAGAGTTATGGATGATTTCTGCAAAGAAAAAGGTATTAGGAGAGAATATAGTGTTGCTAGAACACCACAACAGAATGGAGTGGTTGAAAGAAAGAATAGAACACTAATTGAAGCTGCTAGAACAATGTTAGCTGATTCTAAGCTACCTATAATCTTTTGGGCAGAGGCAATCAACACTGCTTGCTATGTTCAAAATAGAGTTTTAGTTGTGCAGCCTCACAATAAGACATCATATGAACTCTTTAATGGTAGAACTCCTGCAATAGGATTTCTTAGACCTTTTGGATGTCATGTGACAATTCTCAATACCTTAGACCATTTAGGAAAATTTGATGGTAAAGCAGATGAAGGTTTCTTAGTTGGATATTCTCTTGTTAGCAAAGCTTTTAGAGTTTACAACTTAAGAACTGAGAAAGTTCAAGAAGAACTACATGTGGAGTTTCAGGAAAACAAATCCAATGTAGTAGGTCAAGGACCAAAATGGATATTTGATCTTGATTATCTAACAAATTCTATGAATTATATTCCTGTTGTTGCAGAAACTAACAATTTTTCAGGTTCACAAGCAACAAATGAGGTGGAGTTAGATAAAGATCATTCTGATGTCATTATGCCATTGTGGTCAAGTACCAGTGTGGATTTAGCTTCAAACAATGATGAATCTTCTTCTGGTAAAGCAAAAGAGGATGTTGAGGCTCAAAGAAAAGATGTTGGAACAGAGGAACAACTCAATATGTTGAATATTGAAAGTACTGCTGAGACAGAGCAAGGTACTGTTAGTACTTCTCAAGGTACTGGTGGTTCATTTGAAGGAACTGTTAGTTCAGCTGAAGGTCCTGCTGGTCCTTCACACTCAAAAGATGCAGAGTTCCAAGAAGATGAAGTGGATTTGACTAATCTTTCATCATCTTATCATGTTCCCACTACACCACACACAAGAATTCACAACATTCATTCCCTGGATAATGTGATAGGAGATATACAATCTGGTGTGAAGACAAGAAGACAACTAGACTCTTCAGACCAAAAAGGGGTTCTTGATGCCCTTTATGCTTCAAAACAACATGAACTTTCAAACTCATGTTTATTTGTATGTTTTCTCTCTCAAAAGGAACCAAAGAATATTCTTACAGCCCTAGATGATTCAAGCTGGGTAGAGGCTATGCAAGAAGAGCTTCTTCAGTTCAAGATTCAAAAGGTTTGGGTGCTAGCTGATTTACCTACAGGTGAGAAGCTAATTGGCACTAGATGGGTTTTTAAGAACAAAAGGGATGACAGAGGAATTGTGATCAAGAATAAGGCTAGACTAGTAGCACAAGGGTACACACAAGAAGAAGGAATAGATTATGATGAAGTTTATGCTCCAGTAGCAAGGATTGAGGCAATTAGGCTGTTTCTAGCTTATGCTTCATTTTTAGGCTTCACAGTCTACCAAATGGATGTCAAAAGCGCATTTTTATATGGTGAAATTGAAAGAGAGGTGTATGTTTCACAACCTCCTGGTTTCATTGATCCATTACATCCAAACAAAGTGTACAGAGTAGTGAAAGCTCTCTATGGCCTTCATCAGGCACCAAGAGCTTGGTATGCAACACTTGCTTCCTATTTATTAGAAAATGGATTTCAAAGAGGAAAGATTGATCAGACACTTTTCATCAAACAGCACAAGAAGGATCTTCTGTTAGTGCAGGTGTATGTGGATGACATTATCTTTGGATCTACAAGGAAGGAAATGTGTTTAGAATTTGAAAAGCTTATGAAAGATAAGTTTCAAATGAGTTCTATGGGAGAACTTACATTCTTTTTGGGTTTGCAAGTTAAGCAATCATCTGAAGGCATATTTATTAGTCAAGACAAATATGTTGCAGAGATACTTAGAAAATTTCAATTTGCTGATTCAAAAATAGCAAGCACACCAATGGACTCAGAGAAGCACCTTCTGAAAGATGAAGATGGAGAAAATGTAGATGTTCACAATTACAGATCTATGATAGGCTCCTTGATGTATCTGACATCATCTAGACCTGATATCATGTTTCCTGTTTGTGTCTGTGCAAGATTTCAAGTTACTCCAAAGGTTTCTCATTTAACTGCAGTCAAGAGAATTTTTAGATATCTCAAAGGTCAACCAAGGTTGGGTATATGGTATTCTAGAGAATCTCCTTTTGATTTGGTAGCATATTCGGATAGTGATTATGCTGGTGCTAGCTTAGACAGAAAGTCAACAACTGGAGGATGTCAATTCCTTGGGTGTAGACTTGTCTCATGGCAGTGTAAGAAGCAAACAAGTGTGGCAAATTCAACAACTGAAGCTGAATATATAGCTGCTGCAAGTTGCTCTAGTCAAGTTCTATGGCTTCAAAACCAACTTCTTGATTATGGGTACAATTTCTTAAACACTGTTATTTATATTGATAATAGTAGTACAATTTGTATTATTAAAAATCCTGTACAACACTCTAAAACAAAACACATTGAAATTAGACATCACTTTATAAGAGATTGCAATGAGAAAAGATTAATTCAAGTTCTTAAAATTGCTTCAGAGCATAATTTTGCAGATCTATTAACAAAAGCTTTTGATGTTTCAAGGTTTCAGTACTTGGTAGCAAGTATTGGAATGCTTAATCTTTAAGTTTTCAATATGATGTGTTTTTTGTACATAAATTTTTGAAAGTACTGCTGGATTTATAAGGTACTGCTATATCAAAATTTGAATTGTGTTATTCATATAGTTGATTTTATGATTATTCTAATACAAGACAAGTACTTTGTACATTGTTCTTTTGGTTTTAGACTAACTATTTCAGGTATGAATATGTGAACACAAAGGATATTTCAAGTGAAATGGGAACAGCAGAATGCTTATTATATTGCTGACCATAATAGATTTATGATGGACTGAGTTTAGGAATTAAACCTCCTTAAAACTTCTTTCTTGAAATCTAGTTATGATATTTCACATTGAATTGATGACTTAGTTGATCAGATAGTAACTGATGCAACTCACTTTCTATCATTTTATACTTTCAAGTATAATGAGTTAGTCTAAGGACATCTGATAGAAATAACAGCTAGTAAAAGTGAATCTAACACTTGTGTTGGAGGTAACAATTGCTATGAGCTGGAAACCCTGTCAAGAAAATCTTTTGAATAGATTTATCTTTTCACAGGCAGTTAGTGATAACTGAAATACATTGGTTCTCACACAACCAGAGGTTATTTTTAAACCGAAATTTTGATTAGGTGACTGTTATTCACTTGATTTCTTCAAAATGGTTGAAAGTAGTATGATTTTTCAATTCTAAAATCATGAGCATACTACTAAGTTAAATGATTTCTTAAAAGGATTTTCAAGGATTCAGAAAAACCATTCATTGATGGATTATGAATCAAAATGTCCACTGATTCACCTCTCATAGGAGTTAACACACCTAGAAGTGATGAGGACAGCAACTTAAACTCTTAAGGAATTGATGGCTTCATGTACAATATTGTCTGACAACAAATGTTACATATTGATGGATCAGTCAAAGGTACATAGTGAGATCTTCCAAACAAGGGGAGGAAACAAAAGTTATTTGCTTCAGGGAAGGAAATAATTGCCCAGAAAAGGAAGAATAAACCAATATATGGAAGGAGAAGACAAGAGCATACAAGATGATGATGTAGAGGTTGAAAATGATTAGAACAGATCAAATATCTAGAAGGGATGAAGCATTCCTAAAGGAGAAAGTTCTATCTAGATCAAACGAAGAAAAGTTTCAATTTCACTTCAAAGACATGCTGGTTAGATGATTTCACTTGTTGAAACAAGCATCCAAGATACACAGCATCATTGCCTCTTACAATTCCTCCATCCAAGGAAATTGCACCATCTTTTGGTACAATGTTTTGATATTGCTGAAGTCAAAGAAGAACAAAGCAGATGAGTTCAGAATAGAAGAATAGTTCAGATTCAAGAAGTGTTTGAAAGATCTTCACAAGTCCTCATTTAATTCAGAAAACATGTTTGAATTAATTCACATGTTTAGGGGAGGATTGTTGGGAATTAAATATTCTGAAGTTAGAGTATTAGAAATTACTCTAAGTCAAAGGTACTGCTCGTACATCAAAGTACTGCTAGTACATCAAGGTACTGCTAGTTCATGATCAAAGTACTGCTGCTACATCAAAGTACTGCTGATCAGTGACTCATAGGATAAGATCGAAAAGATATTTATTGTATTTTGGTCAAACATATACGGTAGATAATATCTTACTCCATGTGCTTAGTTAACAAGTTGTATACATAGATACATGTTGTATCTCATGTACTGACACAATATGCATAAGTTAAACAAGTAAGTCGGTCAAGACTTTTAGCAAATTTGTAAAGATCTTTTGCAACTATAAAAGAGATCTTAGACTTGTGATTTTGGAGAGACACACACACATGCATAATAATAGACTCATAACTGTTAGAACATAGAACAAACAAAAATCACAAGTTGTAACATAAGATTCAAGGTTTTGTAACCCTAGTGAAAAACTCAAGATCACTCGTATTATTTGGAATAATATTGAATCGTTTAGTGAAATACTTTCTTTGTTCATTGTTAAGTAACAAACATAATTCTTCCATTTCCATAACATACATAACCTTCTAAGTGTGGTTAAGTAAATTCCGCGTGCTTAATCATATTAAGTCAATATATCTCATACACAAAGATACAAGGTTTAACCACCTTAACCGTGTATACACAAGGTCCTCACAACTAAAACATAATCAAATAGAACAAACAAACAGCAATCAATAAAACTATAACAGATCTAAATTAACTAAATAGATTTGAGAGGAATTTAAATTGAAAATCTTACAATTGCAATCCCCCTCAGCTCAAATAGAGGGGGTTCACGAAGCTAGCCTATTTTTGGATAGGCCAAAAGCTTCCCTTTCTCCTTTGGACTATCAATCAAAACCAGCTTTCACTATATTAACCTTCTCAGTTGACTTTCGTTGACTGAGTATAGAAATGAGAGATTGATCTAGATAAAACTTAGTTAAGCATTCACAATAGCTAAAGAGCTAACATGAGCTTATATAAACTACACTAAAGCTTGGGTGCAAGCTATGATAAGAAAATGAGACATTATTATTTTATTTTTTTTTTTTTGGAATTTTTATTTATTTATTTATTTTGCTTATTTTTTTTGTGATTTTTGAATAAGAGTAAAACTGAAATTAAGAATGTGAAACACGTATTAGAAAGAAATCAATAAACTGATATATGAATTAAAAAGGCTTAACAATTAAATGATTTCACAACATTAAGTAAAGGAAAATAAAAAGATTTCATTAAACTTTAAGGTACGAATTACAAATAAACTAGTCTAAATTACATTGAGAAATAAAACTAGCAGCATAACTTTGCTCTAAAATCTACATACAAATGAAGGAGATGAGGTCCTCTATTTATAGCCCGAGAGAGATGGAATTCCAAGCTGGCAATCCGCGTGCCTTGTGCTTCGTTTAGCTCATCATCCAGCCCTTGATCGTACTCCAATCATTTCCCAATCAATCACAGGCCTAGGATCATTGATTGTGAGGTGTCGTGCCCAATAAGCAACTGCCACGTATCATTCTTGTGCTTCTTGACACTCTGACATCACTGACATCTTCTAGAACCCCATTGATTGTACGAAAGTGCCCTTAATTGTGGTAATTAAATTGGAATAGTAACTAGGGTTCTTGTGGGTAATTTGGGGAAGAACTGGGTAAAAGGCGGGGTGTGGGTTGTGTGTTTTTGTTTTGACTGAGTTTATTTATTTTGACCGGTTTTGTTTATTGGATCGGGTAAGGGATTTGGGTCGTGGGTTATGATAAAAGGGAATGGGCTCGGGTTATTATTTTGGGCTGGGGTAAGGAGATTATTGAGGTGGGTTTTAGTATGGGTTGGGTTATAACATGGTGTGGGTTGGGTTTATTATAAAGGTATCCGGGTTTTAATAAGGTTTTAGTTTTAAAGGTTTTAACTTTCTAGGGACTAAATGTGTTAATTGCTGAAAATCAAGGAACCTTTGCTGCCATTTTACAAAAGATGATCTACGGGCTGAAATTGACAAACTTTGATACTTGGAGGATCCTGGTTGACTTATTTGACCATATTTTCTTCCCGGTTCCGGTTCTGAGCCTTTTCCGTATCCAGTGCTCGTTTTCTCGGATTTCTTGTGTCTTTCTTCAATTTTCACGATATCCGTCCCTGCATATACAAAAACACAAAAACATAATATCTCTTGGCATTATGGTCGGGTTTTTGGTTAATTTGGTTTGATTTTGGTCAAGAAAAGGTATGTGTTTAAGCACATACCACTCGCTCACCGTGCATGAATTTTATTCAAGTGTCCTTGGGTTTGAGAATACTTAAGGGCTTGGCGATCCGAATTGACCATAAACTCCTGTTGAAATAAATAATGCTCCCACTCCTTCATAGCTTGAACAACCGCACGTAACTCTTGCTCATAAGTCGAACATTTTTGTCGAGCTTCATTTAACACCTCACTATGAAAAGCCAGATTCCTACCTTCTTGTGATAAAACAACCCCAATTTCGGTTCCACAAGCATCACATTCTAATTCAAAACTTTATCAAAATTAGGAAGAGAAAGTAGCGGTGCGGTTTTCAGTCTTTCTTTGATCACATTGAAGCTTTCTTCCGCCTCTTCTTTCCACTTGAACGGACCTTTTTTCAAGCAATCAGTAATTGGTGCCACAATACTACAAAATCTCTAACAAATCTTCTATAAAAAGCTGAAAATTCATGAAAACTCTGAACTTCGATCAAAGTATTCGGTGAAGGCCAATCCCTAACTGCCTTAACCTTGTCTTCATCAACATGAATACCTTCCGAACTCACAATATAACCAAGAAAAAGAAGCTTATTAGTAAGAAAAAGTACACTTCTTTAAATTAGCAAACAAGTCGTTTTCCTCCAAAGCTTTCAAAATCGCTCGTAGATGATCTAAGTGCTACTTCTCCGTTCGACTATAACAAAGTAAACTACAACAAATTTTCCCATAAATGGCCTAAGAACATGGGTCATTAAACACATAAAAGTGCTAGGTGCATTAGATAACCCAAATGGCATAACAAGGCACTCATACAACCTATCATTCGTCTTCAAAGCGGTATTCCACTCATCACCCAGTTTAATCTAAATTTGGTGATAACCACTCTTAAAATCGATCTTAGAAAACAACTTAACACCTGAAAGTTGATCTAACAAATTATCATGACGTGGAATGGGAAAACGACACCTTACCGTGATCTTGTTGATGGCTTGACTATCCACGCACATCCTCCAACTTTCATCCTTCTTCGATGAAGACGTGCCAGAACCACACACGGACTAATGCTTTCTTGAATGTGGCCCTTCTTCAAAAATTCCTTAACCTTATCGTGCAAGATATCTGACTCGTTAAGACTCATCTGATAATGAGGAAGATTAGGTAAACTTTTCCCAGGAACTAAATCAATTTGGCATTTAATATTCCTCAAAGGTGGTAAAGAATTCAGAGTATCTGCAACAACTTTTCTAAACTCTTCAAGCACGGGTTTAAAAACTTCAGGAATTGCATTCTCCATCCCATTTTCGACCCCTTTAACAACCAATGCATACAAAATTACAGTTTCCTTTCTTTCGTCTTGAAGCTCCTTTGGTGAAGAAAAAAAGTCACCATAGTTTTGATTTCCAATTTCTTTTCGGGAGAAGAGACACCTAGAGGTAACATAGCAATATTTTTCCCACTCCATTTAAATAAATACATATTAGATTTACCTCGGTGTGTAGCATCCACATCATGTTGCCAAGCTCGCCCTGACAAGATATGACATGCCTCCATATCCACAACATCACAAGTAACCAATTCATTGTAATGTTTCCCAATAGTAAGAGGAATCTTACAAGTTTCGGTCACCTTTATAGCCGGTCCATTCTTAATCCAACCAACTTGGTAAGAATTTGGATGAGGCTCAGTTGGTAGGCTAAAAGCTTTAACCAAAGCCCTTAGACACCAAATTCTTGCAACTCTATCCATCAATAATAATAGAGAAAATTTTTTCTTTCACTAAGCACTTAGGTTGAAAGAAATTATTACGTTGCGAAGAATCACTAACCTTAGGCGAACACAAATTTCATTAAATGACATAAGTAACTTATTCCATATCCCACCACGACCTCGGTGTATTCCAAACAATCTTCCTCTTGAAAAGCCTCATCATCAAACATTCCATTCTCGAGCTCTGCATAATAAGCACTCCTTTGTGGGTATACGTTAGACCTATGGCGGTAATCCATATCTAAAGCATATAGGAACCGAAGGTTTAGCATAAGGATTAGAATTTTCCAGTTGACTTTCCTTTAGATTTTCTACTCCACTTCCACTAGCTTTGGAACTTGAATTCGTAGTAGTAGTAGTAGTAGAAGGAAGGGTGAGCTGGCTTTGATTGGGCCGACCCCCCCTGACTAGCAAAAATACTAGAACTTTCTATGGTTGAACGACTATACCCAATAACGAATTTTGAAGCTATCTTCTCCTCTTTCATAGCCAAGTTTTGAGCTTGATCCAAGGACCAAACGAAAATCAATCTCAACTTATCTTGAATTGATGAATTTAACCCACTTACATATCTAGCCGCGTTTTATTCCCCTGTTTCTCTCAAATTACAGCGGGTTTTTAACCATAAAATTCTACCATATATTCAACTACGGTTCTCTTACCTTGAACACAATTATGATATTGATGGGAAATTTGTTTAATGTTCGGTGGTAAAAACCTACCTTTAATCATTCTTTTTATTCTTGTCCAAGTATCCACGAGTCGCTTTCTTTGTCTCCTACGGTTGTCTTGTTCACGTTGCCACCAAGCTTCAACCCATCCTTGCAATTTATTCGCCACAATATTTACTTTCTATTCTTCGGGGACATCCATGATAAATAAGAACTTGTTAACTTCATATAACTAATCCAACACCGTTTCAATATCAAGATTTCCAACAAAATTAGGAATCTCGGCTTTGACACGATACCCTTGCTTTTCACCATACCCATGCTGACTATCATTCCTCCTAGTAACAACCCTAGTCCCATGATTTGCTCCTCTCGGACCTCCAACAAAAACCCCATAGTCTCCATCCCCTTCTTCATCTAAAGACCCGAAATCATTTCATCTCCAAACTTATTACGCACATGATTTTCAAAGACACCCTCATTGTTAGGACGGTATCTATGATTACCATTACTTTTACCCTCACGATTTGAGTAATTACCATCGTCTACAATCTCATATCATATCTCGTCAAGAACATTGCTCGTGGATTTAGATGTGAGATCGTTGATCACACGATCCATGTCTTCAGTCGACCGTACGCCACTAGTAGTATCGTTTTTTAGAATCTTTGCATTCTTCGTCATCCGGATACCAAAAGGCTCTGATGCCAACTGACGTAGAACGGAGGCGTAGAAAAACCATAACACAAGTTAACCAAAATCACAAAGGATTTAAAGACTAAAAGCCAAGAATGTATTGATAACTGAATGCTTAAACAATGAACGTAAGCCCTATATTTATAGGGAGGTAAAACTTGAGGAAAAGTAATTAAAACAAAGCAAAAATAGGCTCAAACTATAATTGGAATCACAACTATCAAGCTCTCTACAGCGTAGAGACGGTTTTCCTTCTACGGCATAAAGAGGTTTTGCTGGATGAAAAATATCTATTCGAGAGCTCTACGACATAGGGAGAAATATGCCTCTACGCCGTAGAGAAACCTAAAACAAAATGAATAAATAGACGTAGCTTCTATGGCGTAAACGTAAAAATCCCTCTACGCCGTAGAGAAAACTAAGCTATGTTTTCTTGATTAAGGTCCTCTTGCCATGCTCCAAATGCTGCATATACTCTTCAGCTAGTTCTTCGATCTTTTCCTCATCACTATTTAATATATGTATATGTTATATAAATATTAGTAATGGTTTGTGTGCTTGCGAACTCTTTTTGAGAGCTTTGCAATGAGCTATAAAACGCTTAAAATGAAGTTAATATAAATGATATATCATGTATTAAAGTAAGTCCCTTGAAGCACAAAACTGAAAAACAAAGATATGTATCTCACATCGCTTGGAGATGGATAATTTGATGGTTTATATACAAGTCTTTGTATTGCCTAGTCAAATTGTCTTAGTTGGTTTTATTTCAACACCTACACACACGTGTAGAAGGTGATGAAAAAACCAAATTTTCTGGGATTAAAACGGGTTTCAAGCTAGTGAACTCATGCAAGCTCACGCGACTTGCAGACATAAATGCAACTTTAAAAATTCATGCTTGTGCACGAATTTTTTTAGCACAGGTTCAGATATTCTCATATGTCTTTATCAATTTATTTTAAGAAATTATTGAAGTTTATTCACGAAGCATATATAGATTCGGTTTTCTGTTAATGACAAGTTTTCAACTCATTTTAAAAAGGAAAAAGATTTGCGTATCATTTTTTATTTATTGGTGATTTTGCTTGGTGACCAAGATAGGGTTTCACTATAAATATAACTTATCTTCCATTGGATTTTCACAAACAAAATCGCAACTCTACCAAACGTTTTTTGGAGCATGCGTCAATCAAGCACGCCATTGGTTCTCTGATATCTTAGGCAAGTTTGTCACCTATGATTGTACATAGGCTTTGGGCGATATACCCTAGAAACAAACGACAAATCTATTTTAAGAAAATTGTGTTAGACAAGAGTCTCGACCGTTTACTGCTTTCT
This sequence comes from Artemisia tridentata subsp. tridentata, assembly GCA_021014915.2. NCBI lineage: Eukaryota > Viridiplantae > Streptophyta > Magnoliopsida > Asterales > Asteraceae > Artemisia > Artemisia tridentata. The sequence continues at coordinate 330,438,517 of CP139508.1, read as the reverse complement.
TTAAATTTCGTTTATAAAAGTATGTATTTTACTTCTACTCTTTTCTGTTTATATTTAATTTTATTTTTTAATTAGTGTTAAGTTATTTACTGTAATCTATTTTTACTCAAAAAATGTAATAATTTCCCTAAAACCCAGTTGTGTATGACATGTGCATGTTAAAGTGTAAACTGGAACTGCAAATGGTATATCTTTACGGGGCTAATAAGCCAAAAAATTATACACAACTTGTAATTATACACAACATCCAGGACCAACTAGCTAGAACGAATATATATTGACATAGTCACTAGAATAATAAAATAATGAAACATACTTTTCTTTTTTTCTTTTTTTGAGCAAAATTAAACATACTTTTCAATAATTAGGTAACCAAATATACAGTGACATTATAATACACACATCCAAGAAAAAAGAAAAACAGCTATATAACTCGTCAAGGTGAAGTTATTAATTTGATTGTATTCTATGGTTATGCAATGATCACATGTTTCACTGGCCAAAGTTGTGACCGAACCAAGACCTATTTCTCTAAAACTTTCTTAACCGGGTCAACCAGCTTTGCGGTGAAAAGTGATACCAATGAGACAACGTTAAACTTTTATGCTCGAAACCCTATAACAAAACGCGGGTAACATATCCTCATTGTTACAATGCATCAAGTTGGGTGTGTTAGAACATTAAAACCCGTGGGTTATAATTATTATTCATGCACATTATATAGAGGTTACATGAGTAAACCCTAATGGACCCTAAGCTCACAGACCGGACTTGGGCCAACTATCTATCGGCTAATACTCCCCCGCAGTCCGAGCGACGAAATCGTGAAAGCTCGGACTGGAGTAGTAAACTAGACAAGAAAAAAAAAAACATTAACATAATAAAAACATAACTTTTGTCGACTCGTAACAAAACCGTACCAACGGTCGACTTTAGTCAATTGGTACCAACGGTCGGCTAAGTCGACTGGTAACAAAACCGTACTAACGGTCGACTTTAGGAACTGGTATTAACGGTCAACTTTAGTCGACTGGTAACAAAGCCGTACTAGCAATCGATTAACAAACAAACAATAAACCGGATAAAACAAATTATCCTGAGAATCAAAAATAAAAACATTTTTTTTTAACTGTAAGCAACAAACATCATTACTGAACCCAACATGACAAAGTTACTCGGTCAAAACGAATTTACAAAATAATTCAGAAAAGTAAAAACGCATCAATTCTTAAACAACGCCTGCATCAACAAATACTTCAGAATTTTTAAACGTAGATTGCTTCCTTCAGCCGTAACTTTTGACTAAATAATTATCCAACTAAAATTTAGTCAAACCACAAACAATACGATCTTTTGTAGTACGGAAGTGACGGCTATTTTTTATATTAAGGTTTGACGGGGCGGCCTAGGTAGGCGGCTCAACATAGCCACCTAGGTCTGAGACCTGCTCTGATACCATGTTAGAACATTAAAACCCCGTGGGTTATAATTATTATTCATGCACATTATATAGAGGTTAAATGAGTCAACCTTAATGGACCATAAGCCAACAGACAGGGCTTGGGCCAACTATATATCGGGTAACAGGGCGCATGTCTCCTAATAGGCATAGTAAATTAATTAACGTTAAATTGAGTTGAGCAGTTTGATAATCCTTGTAACACTCTTCTAGCTACAATGTAATCAATTTTTTTTCGCCCCTAGCTAGCTTCATGTTAGGCTGCTTATTGCAATTGCTGTTCCCAAAAAGTTGAGTGCATGTTTTAATTTCTAACGCATATATATTTTCTAATTTATCCACCATGAAACAAATTAAAAATATTTTTACAAACATTATTTCACTGGAAAAAAAAAATACTGCAAGAGAGTAAGAAGCTAGCAAGCAAGAGGAATCTTATGGGAAAATGGAAGAAAAGTGGAAAAAAGAAGAAATTTGTTTGTATCGACGGAGAAGAAGGAAGTCGTAACGGTTACCCAAAAGGAATCCGTCAACTACCGACATACTGGCATCAACCTCAGAGTCTTATTTTCTACCTTGGGCCCCACATCAATTATTTGTAATTAATCTCACCCACATTTAGACATAAATCATGCATTTCAATTTAGTAATTTACTAAACGGACCATGTATTCATGTTACTCGATTAGGACAAGTCTTTTTTACTCAGGGGTATGCAGTTTTATCAGGTTAATCTCGGGGCTGTTTCTGATCTCTTTTTTAACATCCAGATGTACACACCTAACGAGGTTTAAACATTTTATGAGAAAATCAAAAATCTTGCCATCAAACCATTCGATGATGATCCATTTGGATTTACTAGTTTACCATAAAATGAGCGACCCATGTTCATGAATCCGTGTAAGTCCTGTCACTTCATATAAGTCATGCAAATTTTCTTTGAAAATGAGTTTTTGGCCAGTTAACTTGAGCCAACAAATTTATTTCACAAAAATTCCATACCTTAACACATTTGCATGATGACATCAATCATTTTCAAACCTATCGTACATATAAGGTAATATGTGAAGTTCCAAGTGCAAGCAATAGTGTATGAGTAATGATATATATATCTTGCTTTAATATAGGGTAGTTCATAGAACGAACTTGACAAGTCTGATTAGAGGGGTCGTACTATAATGTATTATTTTTAGGGGGGCTAATTTACATTTTTATTTAACATTCGTAACAATAATGTCTACTACTACAAAATGTACTAGTGGCTAAAAATTTTGGGGGTGCCACGACCGCTCCCGGTCCTCACTAAGTTCCGTTCCTGTGGTAGTTTATCTATACAACATAGTACCATACTACTTTTAGGGAATATTAAACATATATGAATGTGTATTCATACAGCACTGTTACATGTAATTCGTTTTAAGAGTAATAAATGAAACATCTATCTAAAACCAAAAACTTAACATGCTCTATATATTGTTTCACATGTGTCTAAAACATTCTTTCTTTATCTAAACACTTTGGTTTAAACATGTATATAATAACCTCATTTTTGGGTTTATCAACCGTTCCTACATTCCGTATTTAGAAGAGCTCAGCTCAAACCTTTTAAATGTAAACTATAAAGAAAATAAAAGATGTTGTACTTTACTTACGAGCGTATTTAGGGGTGTTTGTCTAAGCTTATTGAAAATTTGAGAAGATACTAAGCTCATTTTTATAAGCATATGAGCTTATAAGCTTTATAAGCATATTAGCTGATCAATTAGATAAGCTTATAAGCCCAAAAAAACTAAGCTTATTAACTTATAATATTATCAATAAATTTATAAGTCAATCAAATAAGCTTAGACAAACACCATTTAAGGTAAACATGATTACGATTTGTAGTTAAGAAGGTTATATTAAGACTACGGATGTCGTATTTTCCTCCCTACCGAGCCATGTGAGCTAATGAATGAATAAATACCGTAAGAGCTATGCATCGTAAAAGAGGAACGTACGACTACTGGAGTTAACCATTTGTCTTCTAGAAATTAAATACGAGTAGCATTTATTAAGATAGAGATCGAATAGGGTGTGGAATGGTGAAGAAGTCCTCTATGACTCATGGACAATTTCCCTCTTTGAAAATGTAGCCCTAGCTAGCTGACCTTTCTTCATGCTTTAATATACTTGATCTATAGTTTTAAGTCCATTCTCTAGTCTTACAAACCATGTCCACACATAGTACACAATGACATGGTCCCATGCATTTATTGATCAATGCATGTTATGTATGTATGTACATGCAATTAGAATAGAATATTTCATTTATTTATTCAAGCATACATATAGACAAGTTCATCCATAGACTTTTAATAAAAGGGGTCTTAGTCATCTTTGGTCATTTAGTTCTTACATTCAAAGCTAAATTTATCAAGCAAGACTTGCTTATTTGAAAAAGTAGATAGTGTTCTCATTATGATCCTTTAAATACTGATGAATTCTACGAACATCGACTGATCTTAAAATCTTGAAAGGATTCAATAAAGATGATGGAAGATGGTGATTGTGATGGTTCAAACATGAATGATGAGGGAGATGATGGTAACAAGACGAAATCGAGTGAGAGTTCGGGGAATAATAGCATGGTGGATCAAGTCGAGGGTGAGAAGATGGATTCATCTACTAGAGTTAGGCAATATGTTAGATCCAAGATGCCTAGATTGAGATGGACTCCTGAGCTTCATCTTGTATTTGTTCGAGCTGTAGAGCGACTTGGTGGTCAAGAAAGTAATTTATCGGTTCAATCTTATTTGAAATTCAATTACCTTTTAGGGTTTTCGATTTTTTAACAATCTTTCTTTGAACTGCTTTGTGTTTGTGTAGGAGCAACTCCTAAACTGGTTTTACAACTTATGAACATGAAGGGTCTCAGTATTGCTCATGTGAAAAGCCATCTACAGGTAACATAATTTACTACTAGTAATTATATAATTTGATTGCAATTTCATAGTTGTTTACCTTTGTTTATTTCGTTTTTCGTACAAATATAGATGTATCGAAGCAAGAGGATTGATGATCAAGGCCAAGGTATGTTTAAATTTTAAGTAGTTTAATTAACAATTATTTATCAGTATTACTTACTTCTTTTCAAATTAGGGTTTTCAAGATCCTTGATCCTTTTTTGTAACTTTTTCTCTTTCTGCTTTTAGTAATAAATGATGGAGACTACTATGCTGGGAGAAACAATCATCATGTTCACAGTTTGTGGCAGCTTCCCATGTTTAATCCAAGATTAATTAGGCCAAATCAAAGGTAATTACTATTTCATTTTCTTTCATAAGTTACTTGTTTAATTCTTTCCGTCCATATATAGCTCACATGACTCAGTCACATTATCGATGCAGTAGTTACACAGAAAGCTTGATATCGAGAAACAACATGAGTACTAGAAGGACAGATCATGGCTTAATCACTGGTAATGGAGCTTATTGTACTACCAAGATTTTGAACTCATCCATGGAAGAACAAAATTGCAATAGAGCCAATCATGAGTATGAAGATCAAGCAAGATTGATGCAACAATGGGTAATCAAACAAGCTATAAACAACACTAGGTCAGCTCTTTTAGACCATCAACTCATGAACAGTCACAGACTTGATAATCCAATCGAAACAAAGAAGAGAAAAGCAGTAGATAATGGTCTTGATTTGAATTTATCATTAAGTACGAAGGTAAGATCACAAGAAGTTGAAGATGAAGAAGTAGATAGCTCATTGTCTCTTTCTTTATTCCCTTCTCCAAAGAAGGGAAAGACTAATAGGGATCCGCACGGTTCATCGAGGTTTAGCTGGTTAAAAGACAACGAATGTGCAAAGAATCCAAGATTGGCGAGTACTCTAGATCTGACTATATGAATTCGAGAATTCTAGTGAGATGTTGTTGGTACTCGCTTAAATTTAGGGTTTTAAGGTTGATTTAATGATTATTATTGTATTTCTAAAGAACTTATTAGTATATTAGTTTGTATGAGTTTCATGAGTTCATCATTTTGCCTGATGTTCGTATGAAACTATTGCTGCTTGTTCGTGATATCTCCTTTAAATATCACACTTGAAGTTTCTAGTTACCTTGCATTGTATAAGTAGATGTTAGTACTCATGTCCATGCTCAATAATCCCTTAGATCTGTTTATGAAGCCAAAATAGCTGAAGAAACACTGCAATAGATTGTTTTATAATAGTTGAAACAGAATTGGTAATATTGCTTAAGTACGTTAACTTGATCAAAATTATCCTTTTGACTGATAAGGAATCATTTAGTGACATTGTGTTGTATTATAAACATATAAATCTTATAAGATGATGCATAAGCATCTTAAGAGAATATATTGAGTTACATTAAAAAAGAAAAAATAAATCAAAGAATATGTTTAGCTGGGCTTTGTTCATCCAGATCATTTAGGTTACTAGAACTCAGTAAGCTTTAAATCTTAATGTAACAACTTGCAATAAAGTCAATCGGGTAACTACAGCTGACTTTAAGTCACATTTGTGATTACAAGCTTCTTACATCTAAAAGATGTTACTCACATCAATATAACAGAACAATATATAATTATGTTTGAGCATGGTGCATGGTGCTCTGTGGCAATGGTGCAGTATTGGTGAATGCAATCAGTGTTTATTATAGTTAATTAAGAAGAGCAAACATTCTTGCCATGCATGAACATGGATCTATGGTAAATCACATTCTCCTAAGATTAAGGTGAGCACGTTGTCTTTACTTGGTCAGTTCTTGTTGTTTACAAAGACTTTCAAATCCATTATATTTCCCTATGCATTATGTTTTTTAAATCTTGGTACATACAACTAGTACATACTTCAATGTCCAATACTGTTTTATATTGTCCTTATTTTTCTTCAAGGAACTAATAGTTCCCATGATCCAATTACTTTTACTTTCATCTCAAACTAGCAAATGAAAAGGAAAGGAGACAAATTTGAACAGATTGTTTCTATAAGTACTTGTATTACCACAATAAGTCAATAATAAACTCCAAAACTTTTCACAACATGATCTATAAACAAACAGGTACAGTAATTGTCTTTTCAAAGGTTTTCATATTGTATATAGCATGAACACGAATGCTATGTACATATATATAATACATGTTATTTGTACACGCAAGAGCGGGATTATATATATCAATCCACTCAAACCAAGTCGGACATTAACTCAGGAAAAACCACATACATTTGTACATAGTCTTTTGAAAGCTTTTCTTATTGTACATAAAGAGAGTTATCATGAACGTAACTCGAGTAATATGTACATATATGGCACATGGTCAATAAACTAATGGAGGATGACTCTGAGAATTGGATGAATTTTGGGTAGATATGATGCGCATACATAAAGCAACCATAAAGCTGTCTTTTTTCGTTAGTCTTTAACAAGCTTAAAAGTATATACGGAGCATATATATATATGCAGAAATGGAGCTAGGATTATAAGTTAAGGGGGCCGGACCGGGATAGTCGTCGGCATTTGGCACTAAACGACAAAAAACACGCTTGACCGAGCCAAGTATGCGTTGAATTTTTAAGTTGATAAAATCCCGACGACGTGTCGTCGGGATAATATTGGAAACGTTTGACTTTTCTAAACATGGTGAAAAACTAAGCGGGAATTTGCCCCGCCAATATGTTGTCGTCGGCAACATATAAACCGAAAAAATAATTGCAATTAGCGATTGATTACCGTTTGATTAACATTTATTTTGTCATTACTGTTATTTTCCCGACGACGTGTCGTCGGGATTTATTTACACGTAATTTTTGTTTTCCACCGCGTGTGAATAATAGCGAATAATTGGGCGGGGGTTTTTCCCCCCTGTTTTATACCAACGACATGTCGACGGTATTTTCTTCCCAAACACATTATATACACTCTTATCCTCAAAACCACTCAACCTCACAACCTCTTATCTTCACACCAATTTCAAAACCTGAGATGCAGCGATATAATCCTTTTATGTGTTCTTGTGGAACAGGAAATATAAAACTAAAAAAATCACATAAAAAAAAAAAAACACATTTGGATGGGAATATTATGCATGTCCTCTTTCGAAGGTGAACAATCATACATTTCTTATTTATGTAAATATACAAACAATCATAACATTTCCTTATTTATGTAACAGCCAAGAGAAAATGATCATGGATGTGGATATTTTATGTGGAAGAGTGAATTTGATGACCGGTTACGAGTAATCTCTTCTGCTTTAACATCTCAAGCTCAAACTGTAATGCCAAAGTTCTTAGGATAAACATGCTGGAATCACAAAAACAGGTGCTAGAGACAAGAGTAAACATGTTGGAATCACAAAAACAGGTGCTAGAGACAAGAGTAAGGATGCTGGAGGCAAGACTTGAAATGGAAACGAATCCCGACGACCACGACCACTCATGTCAGTCGGCTGCAATACTCCGTGAGCTGTTAGGTGACTTGGACAATCTTCATATGTAATATTGTTGTTGTTGTTGTTGTTGTTGTTGTTGTTGTTGCTGTTGCTGTTGCTATTGCTGTTGTTGTTGTTGTTGTTGTTGTTGTTTGTGTTATTGTTGTTGTTTAATAAAAGCGAAGGTTGGTTGATGTTGTTGGTGAGTGTTTAGATGAAGAGTTGGAGTCATGGGTTCGATGTATAAGAGTTTCCGAGTTTTTGGTTTTCTTTTGACCTAGATCTGCATTAGTCAATGAAGATGTCTTTCTAATGTGTTCTAATGTGATATTGTACGTACGTTATTAACTATGTTTAGTTATGCATATATACGTTATCAACCTGTATTTGAAGACGGTTTAGATCTGAATATTGATGAAATGGATGTTGATCGGACTGGTGACAAATCAACTTGGCCGAGATGATATGGTTGTACATGAGATGTTAAACGAATGAATCAGAAAGATGGAATAGATGTGTACAACTTGGTTTCACTAACCCATAAACATTAGTTTACCAGCAAAGTGAAGCCAACTATAATAACAACGCATACCCTTGCGCTCCCCAACTAGAAAAAATTTGACTAGAAAAAATTTTACTAACTCATAAACATTAGTTTAACAGCAAAGTGAAGCCAACTATAATAACACCGCATATTATTGCGCTCCCCAACTAGAAAAAATTTGAATTTCTAAAGCCAAGTATATAACGCTGCATGGAGCATTGCAGCGTTATATACTTTCCAAATATTAATGATAGATTATAAAAATGTGAATTTGCACTTGTGTTGTTTTTGGTATACTTGTGTTGGTGAATTTTAAAGACTCATCCCTATAAATGAAAGTTATTTATAGAGATGTTGTTGGGGGCATTGATTGTTGTATCTTCTTTCTCAGTCAAGGAGGACCTTTTACCGCAACGAGACAAAGGCTCGATATCTTCACAGCGGATGAGCAAGAGATTATTAACGAAATTAATCCCATCATTCAGTCTATTACATTGTTGAGCAAGGGATTTTAACAGCTTAAAAATTCAAGGCATCCTTGGCTCGGTCATCCGCTGTGAAGATATCGTTTAGTACAAAATGCCGACGACAAAATGGAATTCAACAATGTAATAGACTGAATGATGGGATTAATTTCGTTAATAATCTCTTGTTCATCCGCTGTGAAGATATCGAGCCTTTGTCTCGTGGCGGTAAAAGGTCCTCCTGGTCTACATCTAGCTAAAACATCAGTAAGGGTTTGGTAAATGTATCCAAGAAGAGTCTTCTTTTGGTTTCAACCATAACATACATCTAGAACACATAAAAGGATTATATCGCTCCATTCTTTATGCATATATGTAATTTTCAGAACAACAACATATATATGCATAACTAAACATAGTTGATAACGTACGTACAATATCACATTAGAACACATTAGAAAGACATCTTCATTAACTAATGCAGATCTAGGTCAAAAGAAAACCAATGCAGATCTAAGTTCACATACATTTACAGTTCAATTTGTGGTATAAGCTCACTTTCAACAAATAAATCAAAATGTATCAATGTATAAACTCTTTCAGCGGTGTTGCATGTGGTCAACCCTGATCTTTTGAATTTACATGAAACAGGAAAAAGTGAGTTGGTGTGATTACTTAATGCACAATCAATTAACAGCTCCACAACCATCGATCCAATGCAACTACATTGTCCACAACCATCGCTCCATTCTTTAAATTAAATATATATTTTTTAATTTTAAATTAATGTATTTAATTTTCAATTAAAGTATTTAATTTTAATTATATATTAAATAAAAGTATTTAAATTAAATATTTTTTTTATTTTATAAAAGTATTTAATTTTAAATTAAAGTACTTAATTTAAAATTATATATTAAATAAAAGTATTTATAAGAAATAATTTTTTTAGTATATGTAATTCATACCAACGACTTGTCGTCGGTATTTATGTGTTAAAAAACCCCCCAAAATTTTCATTTATCCCGCCAAATCACAAGACGACAAAGTTACTTTATTAGTCCTGACGACATGTCGTCGGGACAATTAAAATAAAAATAAAAAGTAGATCTGGTCAATACTTAGTCACATATATCGATTATACTCAATTATTCACTCTCGCCGGCGATCGACACCACCACAGCAAACCACCAACACCACTAGCATCTCCACACCACCACCACTAGCATCTCCACACCACCATTACACCACTATTAGCATCTCCTCTTCTTCTTCCCCACTTCTTCTTCTTCAACACCACAGCAAACCACCACCACCACTAGCATCTCCTCTCTACACCACCACCACAGCAAACCACCACCACTAGCATCTCCTCTTCTTCTTCCCCACCGTGGTATTTTTAATTTTACTATTTTTGTTTTTATTTTATTTTTAATTTATGTAATTTAAGTGTTAATTAATTTTGCTTTTTTTTTTTTTTTTTTTTTTTTAAACATCCGAGAGTTAGAGTGAGCCGAGAGTGAGAGTCGAGAGCTGAGATAGCCGAGACATAGGTAATGTGGTCCCTTTTTTATTTTTTTTTAAACTTTTGGTATCCTGACGACATGTCGCCGTAAATAGTTTTAGCTCGTGTATTAAGCAACCGGTATAAATGTGCTCTCTTTTTATATTGCCTAAGCCCGAGACCGCAGCCCGAGACTGCAGCCCGTGACAGCAGCCCGAGACCACAGCCCGAGACCGCAGCCCGATAGACCACAACCGAGACAGTATGTTAATTACTTGTTTTAATACACGAGTATCGAAAATTCTGAATGTGTATGAGTTTGTTAAATGTTTATCGAACATGTGAAATCAGTTGTTTGCTATGTTAATTACTTGTTTTAATACGCCGTCAATAGTATTTGCTATGTTCACTAGTAGTTGACAACTGTGTTACTTACTCTAGAAATGCAATTTGTCGTAAAATCAGTTGTTTGTCATAAAAGCGGTTGTTAGGTATATATCGAGTATCCAATATTCTGTATAGGTTAATTTTTAAACTAACCTGTGAAATTGTCATCCTTGACTTGACTTGGGCTGTTAATAGTTGAGGTGATCATATACTCTCATGAAGTGGAGCTAGATTCTGAGCTTCTTTGATCATGGAATACTTATATGATCAAATGACCAATAGGAATACGAAGTGTTAGTGTGTTGTATGGAACTAGTACTTAACTAGTTTGCTGTTAAAGTATTGGACCTGCTAGAACATTTCATGCTGGCTGAAATGTGTCGGGTCTGGTTGGCTCACCAGCATTTTGTTTAACCCTTTTAGATTGTGGTGTTGAACTAAATGGATTGTGTTAGTTTAAGAATTAATGGGATGAAATTCCTACCTGTCAAATATTCCGATTGTGTTATTATTTATGTATGTTAACTTGTGATTATATTCTATTAATTGTATATGTGATTGTTAGTCAATTTGTGTATTATTGTGATTTTTGTGAATGTTTTAGGATTTTAGTGATTAATTTCGGAAAGTCCCCGTCCGAAGTTAATCATCCTATAGAAAACCCGTCTGGAATTAATTTATTAGAAATTAATTTTGGAAAGTCCCCTGTTTGGGACTGCTTTTTGAATGTTTTGTCTCATTTAGGATATGGATGCGTATATCGGATTTACTATTTGAGATGATTTCGACAGTGTTTCTCCTTTACTCCTACGAATATGTCTTTAATGCACATATTTGGGGAGTTGAGGGGAAATGCTGCCGAAATTTTCTCAAATAGTAAATTAGTTATACGCATTCATATATGAGACGAATCATTCAAAGAGTGGGTTAGGATTGCCTTCCATAGTTGCACTAGGTGAACAAAACAACTCGTAATCATTAATTAAGTGCATATAATAACCGATTGCATCATAAAAAAGCAGTTATGATAATTGATAAGAGTTGGACCCGTTTAGAGAGTCGTTGTTCAAAACAATTTCTTGATGGTCTTGCCGCATTCCTCGATCATTGCAAGCCGTTATTGAATAGTTACGGAAACATAAAATGTCCATGTCGTCTTTGTCGTAATGTTGGATGGGTATCTCTTGAAGGTCTTAAAAACCACATAGGCCAAAATGGGTGGGACCCAACTTATACACAATGGCGCGATCACGGTGAACCGGATCCTCCGCCGTTAGTACATAACACAACACAACGTGAGATGAGTGACATGGGTGCGTGCCTTAATGATATTCTTGATATTCCTCCGAATAATGAACAAAATGATATTCTTGATATTCCTCCGAATAATGAGCCGACTCATGGAAATATTGGCGAGACAAGTAACGAGCCGACTCAAGCAACGACACCTCCTCTACTTAACGAGTTTGAAGAGTTACTTGCAAGTTCCAACCAGGCTCTGTACCCGGGTTGTGACTTTATGACAAAATTGGATTTTATGGCAAAGTTTACGCATCTCAAGGTCAGCGGTAAATGGAGTGATACTTCATTTAACAAAACGCTAAAATTTCTCCAGGAGGTATTTCCGCCCAGGTTAGGTTACAATCTCCCACCGTCATACTATGATATAAAGAAGACATTTAAAAAGATCGGGTTAGGGTACGAGTCGATACATGCTTGTGAAAATGATTGCTTTCTATATCGGGGAGATGATGCCAAAGATTTGGAGTATTGTCCGGTCTGTAAAACGAGTAGATGGAAAGACAAGAACACAACGGGGAAGAAAGTTCCTAACAAGGTGTTGCATTACTTTCCTATCATTCCTAGACTACAACGTTTGTACAAGTCTATTCACACTGCAAAACATATGACTTGGCATGCTTCTGGAAAGTCTATGAAAAACGGTAAGATACAACACCCGGTTGATGGTAAAGCATGGCTGAAGTTTGACAATAAATATTCGGATTTTGCTATAGAACCAAGAAACGTTCGATTAGGGTTGGCTGCTGATGGTTTCAATCCGTTCGGCAACCTTAGTCAGACTTACAGCATGTGGCCGGTCATATTAACAACATACAACTTGCCTCCGTGGTTATGCATGAAAGAGACTTCTTTGATGCTGACGTTGTTGATTCCTGGCCCTAAATCACCGGCAAAGGACATTGATATTTACTTGAAGCCCTTGATTGATGACCTACAGGAATTATGGAAAAAACCAGGTGTCTTGACTATGGACGCTGCTATAGGCACTGAATTCCACATGAGAGTGATGCTTTTATGGACCATCAATGATTTTCCTGCTCGAAGTAGTTTGTCTGGTTGGCAAGGGCAAGGTTACTATGCTTGCCCTACATGCAAAGTAGACACTCCGGCTACGCGTGTGATAAGCAAAACAGCTTATGTTGGTCATAGAAGATTCTTAAAAAAAAAAAACATAAATGGAGGAGGGACTATACGACATTCAATGGTGAAACCGATGATAGAGATCCTCCTAGAAAAGATACCAGGGCTGATATCTTGACTCAACTTGCGACATTGCCCACACGTGTGCCGGGGAAACATCCAGATTATGGGGGTGGGAAGATAAAATGTAATCATACAGTCAAACTGAACTGGACTAAACGGTCTATTTTCTACGATCTTGAATATTGGTCTTTTCTTTCTCTACCACACAATTTAGATGTCATGCATATCGAAAAAAATGTGTTGGAGAGTATCTTGAACACTTTGTTAATGAATGACAAATCTAAAGACACCGCTAAGGCAAGACAAGATTTGCAAGCTTTGGGCATTCGACAGGAGTTGTGGCTCGGAAACAAACAAAACGGGAAGTGCTTGAAGCCTCATGCTAAGTACTCCCTCACACCCGATAAAAGAAAACTGTTCTGTCAATACATCAAAACAGTTAAACTACCAGATGGGTTCGGATCCAAGTTCAAGTCAAAAGTGACCAAAGATGATAACAATATAACGGGCATGAAGTCTCATGACTGTCATATAATGATGCAACGGGTACTTCCTTATGGACTTCAGCAATACTTGGACGCACAGACTTATACACCATTGAGTGTGGAGTGATAGGGCACTTCAGAAGTAAATGCCCGGAGCGGAGGAACCAGAATGAAGGAAGAACTCGTGAAAACGCATACGCAATAGAAAGGGGAGAAGCTCGCCAGAACCTCAACAACGACACCGGTGATAACAATGCTTAAGGAGAGAGTTCCCTACTTCGCATAAAAAGACCTACACCTATATTCTCTTAGATCGTATTCCCCTGAGTATTTGTACCTTCTTAAAGAACATGTTGTATCAGTACTTTGTATGAATTTCTCCGTGATGAATTCTTAGCTTTTGAAATCAAGATATTATGATAACTCTCCTCCTATCCCCATCACATTTGAAGTTTTTAGTTAATTAGTACATTCTTGTCATATGAGGTGGTGCACCTTTAAAAACCTGTTGTGATTCTGAACCCATAGAAACCCTATGTCATTATGACCAAACCCGGCATAGCATCATCAGTCCTGAACTAAACATAGCCTGATCACCTATGCTTAGTTCAGGGAGGATCATGCCATGATGGGAATAGTCATCGTGAAAATTCCTGTGCTCTAGAACTTTCACTATATATCTCGATTATCGAAGTTCAATCATCTCTCACAAAACCTCGAATTCACATGGAAATGTGAAAGATAGAACCAAAACACTAGAACCCTCAAATTCCCAACCAATCAGGTAATCCTAAGTGAAAACCGAGGACGGTTTTCGTTCCTAAGACGGGGAGGATGTGACAAATGGTAAATTTCCCCTAAGTATTAAATTCATAACAGTCCATTTATTATGACTAAATCACCAGATTAGGCATTTATATGATTATCACGAAAAACAGACCTGCACACTATGTCACCCAGAAATTTCACCAAGAACAGTGAAATTATCTCATCTCACATTTTTCCCACTATATTGTAGTAAAAAAAATGGGAGGTTATCCCAGTTTTACTCAGATGACACCACACGCGTACCAGAGTCTAAACAGAAATAAATCTAAAACTCAAGAATTATTGTGAATACATAAAACCCAAAATATATTCTAGTACCATATAAACGTCCCTAAAAATCCATTCTTCCATATTTATGACGGTTTCGGGAAGGACCCGAGTTTGACTCAGTTTAGCGAGGCGCGTGTATAATATACCCACTCTTTTAACTAAACTTATCACTAAATACTTATAACTAAACTTATCACTAAGTACTTAAAATAAAAACAATCTACCCACCCACACTTATTCCCAAAACCGGTTTCTTCTACCCTAGGTATTTCCCCATTTTTGTCCGCCCCTCCTTCTTCCCCAAATCCCATTTGATACATCCCCATCTTTAATCCCTGCTAACACTTTTTCTTTTGACCTAGACGCCCTATCATCCTCACAGATCTTGAAAACCACCCAAGTCAACCCTAGGATATCATAAAAGAAATAGAAGCGACACTCGAATGGAAAGATTATCCCTCCCAAATCCGAAAGTAACCATGGAGTTACTCTCCAAAATCATCCTTTTAAACCAACGCTCCAAGGGAGATCGAACCACATCTCAACAAATACATACAACGGTTCTGAGAATCACTCGAGAAAGAACAAGAGTTGTGTTGATTGTGGTTCGGTTTGGAGCAGTTAGGTTTTTCGGATTGGAGTTTTCATTCGAGTTCATCACCTCTCAAAATCACTGTAAGGATTGAGTTCATGTTCGAATTCTTTTCAAATCCATTTATTTTAGATCTTTCTGATTATCTTAGGCCGAATAGTAGTTAAGTTAGGTGTTGATTTTATTTAGTTTTGGTTGTTAAAAATTTCCCGGAAGATATAATTGATATTGTAGAAAATCTTGTTAAATGTTGTTGTCATTGTATTAATGTGGCGTAGGAGGATAGAAATCCAAGAACTCGATTATTAGGTTAATAATCTCGTTGATTATTGTGGCTAAGTGGTGATTCGAATGACTCCATGAGTCCAGGAATTCGAGTAGTAAATTTAGTTTGGTGTTAGTCGACAATAGGATTAGAGTATAGAACATTTGGAAATGATGCATTCTTGTTGGATTAGTGTTAGTAACTCGGATGAACCCACATTCACCCTTTAGTCGAATAGATAACCACCCCAAAATGAGGTGTTTGGTGATAATCTTAGGCTGGGAAAGATCACCCTGCGTAGGGGAGATTCTGGCCAAGTTTTCTTGTCAAGTTAAACCCAAGACCTTGAGGGTTGTACCCTCGGTTCGAGTCTTGGATGTGCCCACTCAAACTCAAGATCCAAACCCCAATAGAGTAGAACCATTTTCGCCCAAAACAAACCCACCAAGGGCTGTTAGTACTCGAATGGAGTACTCCCTTTTAATGGGTAATTTTAGGTTCCAATACGAGAGGTATAGGAGCACTTTTGGTCATAAGAGCTAAGTTCCACTCGAAATGGTTCTTGTTCCTTGTCGAAACATGGAGATGTGCCAAAACCAAAGTCCCTTGTTAACACCGAAACTCCTAAGCTTCGGAGTTGAGTAGTACTCAACCCAAAGCATAGCCGAGAAGTGAGCTTCTAGTCCCTTTTGGTAGCTAGTTTCGGTCAAGAGCAATCCCAGGAAGAAAACACATAAAGTCTTTTAGACTTGTATGTGTAAGACTTGTGTATCCATTTCCAGGCCAAATCTACAACATATAAAGCCCACTTAGGACTCAAAACACAAGCCCAACTATAAGCCTTTTCTTCTAGTCCGTTTATGTAGTCTGCTAGGAACACCTTCGGCCCACCAGGCCCAATGTGATCACGAGTGAATCAACCCAACCCAATAGCGACACACTCCCCCTCCTCCTCTAATCCAGTTGGGCCGCAGCCTAACAAATATTAAGTATACCAAAAATTCGGTTAACACTTATAAGAATATTTGTCGCAAAATAAAATTCGTATAGCCGGTCACGCAAACATCTATGTAGTAAAATAACAAATATATATATA
>CP139508.1:330250704-330421573 GCA_021014915.2 Artemisia tridentata subsp. tridentata | reverse complement strand
GAAACTAAGCTAGATGTCGAGTGCTAATCTTAGCTAGCACCAATCTACCACGATCCACTTGATCCTTTACAACTTCACACAAGACTCGATCTACCCGATCTACTTATGATCACACTTGATCAAACACACAAGCCCAATGGCTTCAAGAGATCTCCAAGATCTCGACACGATCACAATGATCAACTCTCACTTCACTCAACCTATTTTATCTATCTATGATCCTCTTGATCAATCACACAAGCCCAATGGCTTCAAGAGATAATCAATATCTCTATAAGATCACAATGATCTTGACTCACTCTCTCACAAAATAAAAATGATCTTGATGTATGCTATGATACAACAAGTGTGTAACAAATGTTACAAGACCTAACAACTACAACTCTTGTATCTTCTTGGATACCTTGAGTTCTTCTCTTGCAAATGAAGAGGAATGACAACACTTTGTATCAACTTGGATACTTTGTGTTCTTCTCTTGCTAATGAAGAGGAATGATAACACTTTGTATCTACTTGAATACTTTGTGTTCTTCTCTTGCTATTGAAGAGGAATGAAGAGGATCTCTAAGTTGGATGATTGGATCACTCTTGAACAAAAGAAAAACTAACTAAATGATCAAGGAAAGAAAATGTGAAGAGTGTAATGAACTCAGTAGTTTCTGTGTGCTAAAGAGTTGCCAAAATCTGTGAAAAGGGTTGGTATTTATAGGCAGAAAAAATCTGGCCGTTATAGGGGGACGGCTCCACTAAATCACCCACGGCTCCACTAAATTTAGTGGAACCGTGGAGCCGTGTCAGACAAAGACGCTCCATTTTTTGTCTTTTCTGGTGAAAACTTATTTTGGGAAGTTTGGAGCTGATTTTGGAGGGGGGGGGGGAATAGTTGTTATGTATTTTAAACTTATTTTTCCATTAAAATATTTCTTAATTATTCAAAAATAATTTGTAAAGTATATTTTTGAAAGAAATGTTTTGTCACATAAAAATGTGATGTCTAAAACTTAAATTCACTTCTTTGATCATTAGTTAAGTTGTAACTTTGTTCTAGAGTGATTTGTGTAGAAACGGGATCTTCCGATTAAAAACTTGTTTACGTTAATTTTAACGTAACGTGATTTCACATTTTGTCATCCTCAAAACGTGAAGTTATCGAAAGATAGAAATAACGTTTTTAGAACATTATTTGCATCAACAAGTTACAAATTATATAGATGAGTTTATTTATAAAGGAACCAAGTGGTTGGCGGTTTCCGCCCCGAAATCGGAAACTTCTGATATTAGATCAGGGCAACCTGCACTTTTTGGGCAACTAAAATCTACAAGTGACAAGTGTCACTTTTCTGACTATTTTTTGGGCAACTTGTGTATTTTTTGGGCAACTGGAGGACACTTGTCATCGTATGGGTCGAGATGCCTAGTTCTAATATCATAAGTTTCCGATTTCGGGGCGGAAACCGCCAACCACTTGGTTGCCCGGTCTATATCGGTAATTATCCCATTTATAAATATATAAATTTGCAGATCGGAACAAATTACAAGGTTGCATTGATTCCGCAGAGAATACGAGACACGATCCATGGATGGGGAAAAGAAGCTAGAAGGAGAAGGTGGTTAGGCATATATGGATCGGAGATGATTCAACGGTTCACACAAACACAAGCACTGTGATATCTGTTGAGGAATATGACCACCATGAGCTTGATATTCCACGAGCTGAGACCTGGCGAGGGTCTAGAAATCGAGTTACAACCACATACTGTCATAATGATCACGGGTGATAATTCCCCATTTAGTGCTAACGAAAACTCAAGTCGGGCTGGTACACCTCTCCTTAGACCTTGTGCATATGTGTCTACTTCAGTTTCACCATGTTTTCTGCTAGAAATTGCCACGAGATCATCTGAAATGCCAGCTCGGCGAGAATGAAGGTAAAGATTAATACTTTTTATACGGGAATTTTTTTCTTGTTGATATCTTCAGGGAGGTGATTTGTGATAATCTGTAGGAACTTAATTACAAAACAATTTGTGATACATTATGACGTAAATGTAGAATTACAATCCCTCTTTGTGATACACAAGAATTTCAATCTTGTGTAAAGAGGGATTGTAATTCTACATTTACGTCATAATGTATCACAAATTGTTATGTAATTACGTTCCTACAGATTATCACAAATCACCTACCTAAAGATATTAACAAGAAAAACAATCCCGTATCAAAAGTATCAATCTTTACCTTCATTCTCGCCGAGCTGGCATCGAAGATGATCTCGTGACAATTTCTGGTAGAAAACTTGGTGAAGCTAAAGTAGACACAGATGCACAAGGTCTAAGGAGAGGTGTACCAGCCCGACTTGAGTTTTCATTAGCACTAAATGAGGAATTATCACCCGTCATTAAGACAGTATGTGATTGTAACTCGATCGCTAGGTCTCATCCCGGCTTGGGGACTATCAAGCTCATGGCGGTCATATTCCTTAACAGATATCATAGTGCTTGTGTCTGTGTGAACCATTGAATTATCTCCGATCCATATATGCCTAACCACCTTCTCCTCCTTCTAGCTTCTTTTCCCCATCCATGGATCGTGTCTCTTATTCTCTGTGGAATCAATGCAGCCTTGTAATTTGTACCCATATGCAATTTATAATTCGTCACTCAAGATACATCAAACTGAGTCAAATAAATATAGAGAGTTTATTTATTGGCTTGCTTATGATCAACAACCACTTATTGTGTCATTTAATATAGGAAGTGAAGAATTTTCAGAAGCATACCTCCCAGATAGTTTAATACGAAAGCCTAAGCGTTTGTATATATCTAAGCTACAGGGGTCTCTTGTTGTGCTGGAAAACAATCATGAGTCCAATGTACCTGTATGGATGATGAATAAGGGTGATCCAAATACGTTTACACATATATTCACCATTAGCACTCCAGATGCAACAATAGAACGTGTGCTTAGATTTAGAAAGACCGGGGAACATGCAATTGAAATGAAAAAAGATTACAATGAGGCTGAACTTTTTGCTTGTGAACCCGACTCAGGAAAAATCAATGCTATTGGGATTGCTGGACGAGTACATTCCTTTATTGCAAGTTCCTACATGGAAACACTACTTTTGCTTGATCATTAAGGTATTGATGTTTATCAATCTAAATTGTTGACAAAGATAATGGCAACGTTGCAAAGCATGGAGCATATGAGAGAGTTTGCTTGGAGCAGGAAGGAAGGTATCGTTAAATCCTAGTTTGTAATTTTTTAAACTCTGGTTTTCATCGTTGTTTAAGTAAAAGCATTTGACTTAGATTGATTAGTATGTTTCTTTTGTTAATAATGGAATATGTGTTTGGCCTATTTTTAGAATTTGTGTTCGTGTTTTAGGTTCTCTGTTTTTCCTTATGATCAAGTGATGTTCAGTTCCAGTTTTTTAGTTCTTCTCTTAAGACGATATTTTAGTCATTCTATGTGTCAATTAAGTTCGTTTTTCAATCTGTCGTCAAATATTACCTCACCAAATCTCATTTGCACTGCTTGATAAGTCTTACACATAAAACAGTCTTTGTTCTAACGGTATAACAAAAATTTGTGTTTATGAGATATTAGTTGCGAGTGTAATATTTATAATCTTTCTAAAAAAAAATCAAAAAGCTTGCATAGCTTATTTGGTATAGCTTAATTGGTAAATAATATTTACCAATTCAGACAATATATTGCATAGCTTATAAAACCAGCTTAACAATGAGTTTAATCGATACACATTTGCATTTTGTATAGATTGTAAATCGCTCGGATCACCTCCTCTTTCCATATTCAAAGAGGTGATCCGAGCGATCTTACAATGAAAGCAAAATGCAAATGTAAATTGATTAAGCTCATTGTTAGGCTGGTTTTATAAAGGTGTTATACCACTGTTTAAACTGAGACTCATGATCACAGCCCTTTTGGTCATCTGCATACAATTACATAGGATATGCTCGGGCTGATAAGGAGGGGTGGTTGGTAAATACCCGGGTGTATTTCTTAGCTCCAAATTAAAAACAAATCAATTCCAAGAAAGAAAAAGAACTATTTAGTTATTTACATCATTTCTGTTCATTTACATGTACCGTTACAAAATCTAAAATAGGATATTGTGGCATCATTCCTCTTTGACACTAAGATAATGTTTCTTCCTGAGTCCAACTTCCATTACCAAAGTTAACAAAGCCTCGCACACCTGAGAAGCATCTGGTTCTAAAGGATCATCATTTATTGAAGAGTAAACCATCCAAGCATGGTCCAATTTCCGCTTAGGGTGGACCACGACTGAGCCCGGGACCTCTGCATCCCGACATGTCACAAGCCCATCACTCTTCTCACCATATCTGGTTAGTAGCAGCTGAGCACAGGCAGCCAATGTGGCTCCAAGAGGAACCACAACAGGGAGTACAGTGGCTGTTGAGTTTTCGGATAAAGGGGAAAATGTTGGAAGCTCCGCATGTGCAACGCGAGAAAGTGTTGCTAAAACAGCTGGAGATATGTTGGCTTCGGTATGAAAAGAGACCACTGGGAGTTCTTTTGGTAAGTGGTGTTTCTTTAAGAATTCCTTTCGCTTCTCATAAGTCAAATCTTCAAGTGATTGAAGATCACCCTTAAAAACAACAGTACAACGTCTTAGTACATACATAAAGAAACTGCATTCAATATGATATAAGGGTTGAAAAAAAATAGGTTTGACTGGACACACTAAGGAGGGTAAGGGCTTGGCTTGACCCTGTGTTTTGAGTCTAAAATACCCATCAAAAGGGTTCAAGAATCTGGTTTACCCAGATTAATACCATCAATCTTTTCGTAACAAGCAACTGCTTATCTACTTGAGATATGTAAATAAGCAAACCCAAACACCCTCATAGATTACAACAAAAAGTATTATTTCATAGTTATATTTGAAACATTAATCGTTTATGAAAACAATAGGGTTAAATCCATCTAATAGCAAGAAACTTTTCCAAATGCTCACTTATCGGTCACGAACCGAATAAAATACCACAATACCCAACAAACTTTATTGATTTTGTGTTGATATCATCAAACACCCGTTTTTAACTTGTAAAAAACACGTCATCCGCCAACTGGACATGCCACGTCATTTCTGGTCATCTTCCTCAATTTTTCCGGCTATATTTTCCGGTGATGTCTCTAATTTCTGGCTATTTCAAAAACCACACAAAAATCGACTCAAATCTAAATCCATATTAAAACAAGAAAATAGAGCCTTACTAAAATACCCATTTAGTTCAAAACTCCTCTTTTTAAAAAAAGAAAAGAAAAACATTCCCCTGATGGTTTTTGGTCGTTCTGTTATTTTAGGAATTTGGGGGTTTTGATATGCTTTCGAGATATGACCAAAACGAGGGGATGCAGTGGTTGTTCATATATAGGATACGCTTCAAAATCAGATCGTGATTTCTTATTCGTGTTTGGTGGGTGTTGTGGTTTCAGAGGTGATGGTGGCTGCCGGAGGTGATGGTGTTTGATGGAGATGACAATGGTGGTTATTTTAGATGAAGAAGAAGATGACTAATATTATAAAGATAATACAAAATTCCATATAATAAAAAAAAATAATAATAAACAAAAATGAAAAATAAGCAAAAATTTACCTGTTAACAGGTCATGCCACATCAGCAAACGTATGATAACGACACAAACATTACAAAGTTTGAAGGGTATTTGCGGTAATTTTTGGGTTGATATCGGATATGTTAACATTTGGGAAAGTATGTTGTTATTAGACGGATTTAACCCAAAACAATAATCGTAACTTTTGTTAGATTAATGTGTTTGGGCCAACACAACCCGACCTGTACAAAAACAATCTATCTTAAGTTCTTAACCCAAACCCATTGCCCTACCTGCCCATTTGTCATGTCTACATGCCATTAATGATGACAAACAAAAAGGAAAAACATCTATGAAAGTGAAATAGAAAGAAAATAAAAAAGAGTGCGTACCTTTATCACTTTACAGATCAAGATTTCCATAAGTTTTCGAACATTAAAATAGTCTCCTAATTGCCCTTCTCTCATAATATCTGAAGCTATTGGGCTACCACCATATGGGCTCTGTGCTAAAGCCAGTCCCGCAACTTTATCTCTCAATTCTGGCCAATACATTGATAAAGCAGCAGCTGCATCTACTCCTCCTTTACTATGACCCAAAATCAGAACACGCTTCTGGGAGCCCCAGTACACCTCTTCTATCACCTCCTTTATTTCTCTGGCATTCTTTTCAACTGATGCCTACAATGAGTGATGTTATGATAATTTTCAATACCACCACTTGGACGTTTGGAATTTAGTGTGATATGTATTAAACAGGAAAATAAATTGGGAATATATCACAATAATAGCAATACCTCACTATGAATCTTTGCAATATGACAGGTCAGTCCCATTTTTGAGAAAGTAGCCTTTGTAGAAGTAAAATAAAGTGGTCCATGGTTACTAAAAAGACCTGCGTGCCAGCATAATAAAAGAATACAATTAACCGATTCAAAGAATACAAAACAGACAGTACTAAATATATGAATCATCGAACCAACTACAATTACGTGGATTACCTGGAACCAAGAGATATACCATTGAATTTGGCAGCACGTGTATACCGTGCCTAGTATAGAGAAAAACAACAAAATTAATATTTTGTATAAGAAACACTAGCAAGTAACAAATAGCTACGATTGTACCTAATATTGTCAAGAATATTATTAAATCGATCTGTCCCGTCTTCAATAGGAGGCATATCAGGAGCACGTTGTAGCCATCCAATGTCATCAGATGAACCATGAACTGTTCTTTTAACCCGCTCAACAAGGCTGAAACATAACTTCATGTCAGTTGTATACATAAAAGGTATATCTTAATTATTCAAAATAGACCAAAGGTTACAATTACCCTTTAAACATGGAAATCCCAATCCCGCTTTGACTGGTCTGATTAGATTGTACGATTGCACTATTATTATTTCGGAAACGATCTTGAACTGAGTTCCTTGTTATCTCATCACAAACAGGTGGTTCATTATTACTCAACAAAGGTTCTGTGAGTTCTTTAAATCCCACCACTTCCTGCCCATCAGAGTTTAAAGGTGTGCCGTCTGTTCAAAGAGAATAAAAAAAGAGAGAATAAAAAAAGAGAGAATAAAAAAAGATATAACTTAATTAACGTGTTTAAGATGCTGAAACCACGAAAATCTGGCATATAAGATATCTAACATCTTTATGATAGTGATATCATCAAAAATACCCTATACCTTCACCCAAAATGTGTTTAGCTCCTCAATTTTTATTTTTTTTTATTTATTTATTTATTTTTTTTATTTTTTTTGTGGTTTAATAGGGAATATCTGACTTAGTCCCTCAAATTTTGAATAAAACACAAATACTTTAACACTGCGATCAATAAAAATTAAAAAAAAAAAAAAAAATTGTTTTTCTTTAGATTTGAGAAAAGAAAGGACAAGGAAGAATCTGGAGGGGGAATTTGAAGGTTTTTTGTTCCAAAATCTTCCTCTCAAAATTGAGAGGATTGGGAAGGAAAGCTCAAACAAAATTTATCTTGACCAAATTACCCCCGTCTTCTCCACAACAACAACAATGATACCCAATCCCGCATGAACGGAGTACCCCCGTCTTCTCCAAATCTGTTATATTCAACATTGTCATTACCTTCATTTGCTTCAAAATTATAAATCAAGTAGCATGCTTTTGATCTTACTTAGATGTGGAAAACACCTTATAGCATACTAACTGCACTTTGATGTGATCGAATTTCACAAATAAACTTTTTCCTGAAATCTTAATTTGGTTAAAGCAGTCTCGTCTTTTGAGAGGTTGTATAAAATTGTTTGGTCCTGCTACATATAATACTAGGGTTTCAAATTTTAATCTTCTACGATTTCTTACTGGGCTAGATGTAGCAAAATACAAGTGCCTTTTTGGGCCTAATATTATATTATTATAGTTAATGGTTTTGAGAAAACTTGATTCTGCAGATTAAATGACAGTAGGCTTTTTTTCCTAATAATTGTTGATTAACGATATTATATACTTTCTTATGAACGTTTCGTGCCGAAGGGTAAAACTGTAAATGTATATATCTCTTACATTTACTTTCTTTCCTTCTTTTTCTAACTTAAGAACACCACTCAAACTAGTAACTTAATTTCAGTAACCTTTCTTTTCTTTTCTCTAGTTTACTTTATTGACTTGAGAACACGGTGTATAAATATGTAATCGTTACATCAATAACAAAGGTTGATGATGACTTAACCACTCACTGTAAAAACTTTTTTGAAAAAAGAAAAATCTTTTAAAAACTGAATTAACCACAAAGATACTTAAAGGGACTTCACCGCATATGTTGTGAAAATATGTATCGTTCTTTTTTTACAATAACCCTACAAAATATCTGGAACCATTCCATTCAAACTAGTAGTTCACTGAATAAGAGAACTATGTTGGGTGACACATAACAAATGACAAGAAGCTACTGGAATAATTTAATCTTCACATAACATAAAAATCTCATCCGCAAATAACTAAAAACAGAGTAGCAACAAGTGCATGCGTGTGAGAAAGAAGGCTGACCGGAAGTAGCAGGGAAGCAGCTAGTCAGATATGAAGTTGTCTCAGCAAGATAAGATGCGGCTCCATTTAAAGCTGGTACTGATGGAAATAGTGGTGGAGATACCTGGCCGTTCCTCATGACATTGGTATTTGCCTGACAAACAAGCAGCTGTTAAACTATTTGCATAGAGTAAGAAGAGTGGATGATTATCATCCTTTAACGAAATGACAATGATATTAACTCAAAATAAAATGTGACCCTGAAGTATTATTCACCTAAAACGATTATTAAAATTAGCATTTTAAAGAGGGAAAGGTTCATTACCGTTAGTCGAATCCTTGGTTCTTCCCTGTTGGTATTTGTAGCATCCATTGTTGGCACCAGCAGCTATCGAAAACACACAAATGATCAAACAAGCACCACATATCGGAAACTAATTATTAATTGTAACATTATCAAATAAGAAAATGTTTAAGATCATGCAAATCCTATAGTAGTGAACCGCGGCCGTGTTAACAAGTTGAGTGTATAAGTTACATTAATCAGGTCTTCTGGGTCAATTCAGTCCACTTCTACTTGGTTCCTGTTTTACTGCCAGATATATTTATTAAAATCTTAAACCCCACACACATATTCTTAGATAATAGTGAAGCATCTTTGATGTAACAAATCACAAATTGTTTGGCCATAATATAAAACTAATAAGGGCTGTTTGGTTGCAAACTTATTTTCCTAGTATTCCATCTCTAGTTTTCCAGAAAACTGGATGTGTTTTGTGTCTCCAGTAAACTGTTGGAAAATCAAAAATCAAAAAGATTTTCAGTTGGTGTAGTTTTTTTTAACCAAAACTAAGTAGATTCAAACTCAGAAACAAGCTGCAAAATAACTGTATGGTTCACAGACAATCGTCAACCACCAAAATTAGCCTCAAATTTTCAGTGTTCACTGCATAATTTGCCTAAATTAGTAAACTGTACCAAACAAACAAATGAGATATACAACACATAGCTACTAGCATTCTAATTGTTAATCTTCTCGAGCCAAAACTGATTTTATTGATGTATAAACACAGTTTTATTAAATGATTAACGACCCATTGAACTCGGCAAACATAAAAAATAAAAACATAGGTCAAAAGTCAATGAGATCTAGTAATATAAGATTTGCCAATTTTCATGTTCATTTCCAATATCAGGTTCTCTATTGACTTCTAACAAAAAGTTGGTTTGTACTCATCGAATGAAGAAATGAAATAAAAAAACAAGAAAATGAATCTTAAATTCGAACAAAACTGACATCTAAAGCATCACAAGAAGCAATAAATGAAGCCCCAAATCAATAGTAATATACTTTCAATAAAAGAGAAAATATAGTAGCTTCTGATGGAGACAATGAGAAGACAAAACCATTGCTCCTGACTTGTTTGATAGTAATACTTTTTTTTACCATACAACGGCTATATCCAGACAGAAGAGAAGATAGAAGTATCAATCGAAAATGATGATAAGATAGAATCGTACAGGGTTAGTCAAGTATGGGCAACCATGGGAGGTGAGTAAAGTGATAGTTGAGATGGTGGAATGGGCAGCTGTGAGAAAGAAAGAACTGATGGAATAAAAATTTACACCTCTCCATTTGCAAATGAGAGTTTTTTTTATTTCCACGAAAACATAACTATCTAATAATCGTTCATTCCTATCATTCTCTTCTCTCTTGCTACTTCATTTTCACCAACCTAATGTATTGGATTTTACTAATCAATCCCACAATTGAATTTATTCAAGGTTGTCATTAAATTGTTGAAGTGGATTTCAAAAGTTCAGTAGCTACCAAAGTACAGTTGCTTGTTCATTGCTAATTGGTTCATTTTATACAATTTATTCCGTCTATTCTATTATCATAGTTGTTAAAGGCGCTCGCCTTGTGCGCCTAGGCAACAGGCGAGGGCGAGGCCCACCTTCACCGCCCAAAACCCTAGGCCCAGGCCCACATAAATATTAAGCGACATATTCCAGTTTTCAATATAAACCCTTCCGGTGGTCGGAAATGGTCGCCGCCGACGGAGACTGAGGCGGCGAAGATGCTCGGATCTGCCTCGGAAAAAGGTGGGGAACCACCACTCGCGGGCAGTGGAAGTCCTAGCAGCCGGAAATTGGCCGGAGAGACGCCGGAAAAACAAGAAAACCACCACGAAGGGGTGGCGCGTGGGGGCGCGTGAAAACTCCAGCGGAGGTCCGGTTTGTGGGGTTATGTTCCTGGTAGTGTGGTGAAGATGATGGGAGTGTTTAATTTAATTATTAGAGATGTTGGTGGTGGTATTAAATTTTAAGAGAGAGAGAATATAGAGATGTTGGTGGTGGTATTATTGATGATGGCATAGTCGATGGTTCTAATTAAGTTTTGTCAATGGTTTTGAACATTTTAGTTGAATGCATTATGGGTTTTTTGGCATTTGGTATTTGGTAATTTGAACATTTTAGTTGAATGCATTATGGTAATTTGGTATTTGGTCTATGGTTTTGAACATTTTAGTTGAATGCATTATGTATTGAACTTTTTGGTTAAATGCATTATGGGTTATTTAAATGGTATTTGGTAATTTGAATGGCATTTGGTGTTTTTTTTACCTAAGTGCGCTTTTTTTTTTTTTTTCGGGCCCGCGCTTTTTTTGCGCCTCTCGTCTAGGCCACATTTTGGGTCTTTGCGCCTTGAATTCGCCGTCGCTTTTGACAACCATGTCTATTATGCACCGATAGTATAGGCAAAACACGCTTCTCTGAGAAGATTCTGTATTGTGCATCTGACGGTTTAGAAGTGCATGAGACGGTGGAATTAAGTAGAAAAGACGAAAAAAGAAGGAAAATTGGGTTAACAGTGAAACATGCAAATGAAGCCACCCCCACACGTTATGTGTTTCAAGTTTCAAACAGGGAACCAAGTAACCAACAACGACAGTGTTTTAATTTGAATGTGTAACATTCTCAATTTACTTTGATTCCCACAAAGTTTTCTTGGTTCACGTTAGTCTTGAATAATCTTTAGTTCTAAACAATCACTCAATCATTTCTCTTGCTTTTCATATAAAATCACTTGGCAATGGATTTACAACCCTTAACCTCTCTTGCTTTCAAAATAAGTCACTTAGGAATAACTCCTAACCCTTAGCTCCCCTAAATTTACCATACATACGACAGCTAATTAGGATATTTAAATCCTACAATGGCATCATTGTCCGAACTAGAGATGAGCATTCGACCCGGACCCCAGCACCGAACCGGTACCGGTCCAGTACCCTAATTCACCCCAAAAATTACGGTACATGATATTTTTGGGTATACCCGGATTGTGTAGAGGAATTTGAAGGGGTGAGTTGTTTTGTGCGCCATAATGGGACCCATATGAATTCTTCAATCTCTAGGACCAGCATGCTTTAAAACAAATAAAAAAATGCAGGTAAAGGATAGAAGTATGTTGTCACATACTCACATGTAAGTCTTTAACGAGGGCCACATTTGCATTTGTTCAAAAAATAAAAGATTTCATGACACATGCATGTAACGTCGTATGAGTTACTATATGTTCTATCTTTCGTTAAATGTCACGGGGCATTGACATGCTGCTAGAATGCTATAATTGTGTTTGAAGCTATGGTTGTGTTAGTGTGTACTTATAATATTTATTGCTATGGCTTACCTGAACGCCAGCCTTTATGGAAGATAAATCCTAAAGAAGACTCTTTCTCGCTGCTAAAAAGTTCAAATATTCTTAAATGCCGTCTTTCAAGATTACTTATAAATTAACTATTTAACTTTGAACTCCATTAACCATTCCCAGAGTCGCGTACTTAATCGTTAGTGTAATCCAAGATCATAAGTTACTTATTCGTTTTCTTAGACGTCACTTTTCTCTAGTAATCCAGTTTCATTTCCTCCGTCTAGAACGAGTTACCTCATCTCACCCTCGGCTAAGATTAGAACTCCAAAATAAGAACCAAACAGGCACAATACCACTTAGAAAAACGGTAAAACCTTATATATTCGTCTACTAATCAAAGAACATCGTATCTAATAAGAAACCTATGGGTAAGGTATAAGAAAAGACAGTAAAACACGTTATCCTTAACAAAATATAATTTATCCTAAAAAAATTCACTAAATTTGGGGAAACTATATATTTTTCATAATTTCTAGGGTTTAAAAACATGTTAAGAAAATCAAAGTATGATACCATATAGCATAGCAGTTATAATATTAGATGAAATTAAAAAATTTTAATAGGTCAAATAATAATAAAATATAAAAATTAATAGGTCAAACAAACCTGTTTATAAATCGGCAATTGCTAGGGTTTGGAATGAATATAAAAATTTTGGGATAAGGGTAGGGGGGTGAAGCAAACGGAGGATTCGACGATTGGAGGCTGGTCGCGGTGGAATAGAATATTGTTACCGGTTATTGAAATGTGATTAGGAGTGTTTGGGAATTCGGATTGTAATTTTTATTTTTTTCAAGATAAGTAGAGTAGTTTTGAAAGCAAGTAAAGCTCTTATTTGATTTGAACAATCATGTTTAAAATAACCATCTCCAATTTGGCATGGTGTAAGGGAACTCAAAAAATTTTAAAAGATTAGGGTGCGTTTAGTTGGAGAAAAAATTATCTTGTTTTCTATTTCTAGTTTTGTAAAAATTTTAAAGGGAAATTTATCTACACAAAACACTTGAGAATATAAAAAACACGTTTAGTTAATGTTTGTATTTTCTATTTTGAAGAAAGGGAGGGAGGGTTGTGGGTTACAAAGGAAAACAAGGTAAACAACTAAAATTTGTTTTGTAATTTTCCTTGTTAAGTTAGGAAATAGGTTGTTTTGTGTTTTGCAAAACATTTTGTTTGAAAACGCTGATTCGAACGCGATCTCTGTTTTCCTTGTTTTCCATAAAACATTTTGTGAAAAACAAGTGTGTTTTCCCCCAACTAAATGCACCCTTATTGTTCGGTTAAATACTTTTGGATTACTGTGAAAAAAAAAAAAAAAATATCACGAAAATAAGTTTCTCAATTAACATGAACATCTTTAACTAAAAGGGTGCCACTCGAGAGATTTTGTGGATAAAAGGTCAAGGGTTCCAATCTCGGCTCGTGCTCACTCCAGTTGGTGCCTCACGGGGTCAAGAGAGCTGCCGGAGCTATTCCTTGTGGGGTAGACAATGGCTGGTGTCAAAGGGCACTCAAGATTAAGGTATTCCCGCCAATTCACACCTTTTGTGGAATATGAACATCTTTAGGTTCCTCAAGTAAAATGAACATCGTTTTTATGGTATTCAAATAGAAACAGGAAAGCATCGAAGTGTTGGAACCAAAGTCACACGAAACGCGGTTCGCTTCGGTACGGGAACGCGGTTCGCTAGGTCTCTAAAATATGGTACGACGGGGGGTAGGCTCATTTCGGAACGCTACGGTACGTTCTGGTTCGATGTACAATAAAATTTGGTACGATGTACCCGATTCGGTACAATGTACCATATTAATAATAGTATTAAATTTATACATTACAATAAGTATAAGCCAAATATCTATATTAATACTCAAAAGATTGTTTGGACATATACCATAAGTGAATGTTTGAAACACATTCCAAAAGATTAGATCATCAGACATTACATACTAAATGGATAAATAGAAATGACAAGAAATTCTAGTCTTCATCTAGATCCTCCCATTGCATGTCTTCCATTCTTGAAGCCGAGCCTTCCAAGTATGCACTTTGAGGATTCATGTCCCACTTTTTACTCGGTCCCTCTTTGTAAGATTCCGAAAACCTTGATATTAGACGAATATTTGAATGAACAAACACCAATTTATCGGCCCTTTTAGTATTCAAGCAGTTTCTTTTCACACTATGAATGAAAGAATACGTACTCCAATTTCTTTCCAACGAAGAACTACTTACCGGTTGTGAAAGAACTTTCTTAGCTATCTCGGAAAGTTCTGGAGTTTGTGAACCGTAAGTTGACCACCAATCAATTGGTTCCATTGTTACCGCATCAATTTAAGCCTCGGGACGAGAACAAAAACCTTTTTTCATGTGAAACTTTGCGTATTGTGCCCGCAACATTTGTGTTTCTTCTTCGTTTTCTGAAATTCTTTTAAAGGCATCTATAACACCAACCATCACTTCCTTATCAAGATTTGGAGCCTTTCTAGGAATTCCACCAGGCGCTTTTGTACTAAGATAGGTTTTGTCATAAAACCTCAGTATTAATACGAACCCGAGACAATGTAAAGGGATAGTCATTTTCTCCCACCTAGCTAAAAAAATATTTTCAACTTGATGGAAGTATGAATTGTACACATTTTTCATCACATCTTTAATTTCTTCAACCATACTATCCATCCTTTCATATACTTCTCCCATTTTCGCTCCCTCCCCATCACAAAATTTAATCAACAAAAAGATCGGTTTAGTTATTGCAAGGATACGATCAACATCATCCCAAAATTCGTCGCTTCTAATTGTTTCACAAACAATCTGTCCATTCTTTCGAGTGTTCTCATCCCTTTTTCTAACCCAATCCCTCCACGAGTTAAGGACAATAGTAGTCGCGAGAGCTTCCATACCATCCTTTAGTCTTTTCAACAAAATGTAGTGGGAGGCGAATCGGGTTTTAGCTACTTTTAACAATTCCAAGGTTGAATTTGCTCTAAAATTGATAATGTTTGTGAATGATTCAGAAAGTACTTAACAATCATCTTACCTCTTTTGTATGTATTTGATAACCAAACTAGTTCTTTGGCTAACTCTTTAAAGAATAAGTTTAAAGTGTGAACAACACATGGAGACCAGAAGATGTGTTTGTATACCTTTTCCACCTCCTCTCCAGCAGCCTTGCAATTTGCAGCATTATCCATTACAACTTGAAGAACGTTACTTGGTCTAATTCTTTCAATAGCTTCGAGTAAAAATTTTGAAATTTCCAGCCCTGTTTTTTCCACTCCAGAAAAATCCTCAATATACATAAAAGTGGCACCACGGCTATTAATAGCAAGAATATTAATCAGTGGCTTATGTTTAACATTCGACCAACCATCAGATACAGTAGATACTCCTTGTGTATACCATGTATCTTTAATTGGTGTTAATTCTTTTTCTACATCCCTAGCACATTCATCAAGTAGTACGGTCCTTGTTTTCTCACTTAAAAGACCATTTATGTAACTTGGATAGTTAAATTCTGATTTTTTTTTTCGCTACGTGAAACACATATTTGTGTCAAGTATGATGCTTTTTCAAAGAATATCCCCTCCATTTGCACATAGACCCCACATGATTTTTAAATCAACTGAGCTTCTTTCCATTATACCAAATGAATGTTTGATTGGTCTTTTACTCTGTTTTTTTAGAGATAACAGAATTTTTTAAAGCCTTTGACACACCAACCTTTTCTGCATTGCTTACCTTTCTCCTTAAAGCCTCATACTTCTCTCGATCCTTGATTAACTCACTACACCTTCTAATTTCAGTTTTTTTTCCAGGTGGGGGTCCAAAAAAATGAATGTGTATTCTTGAGTATGAGCTTGTAAATTGCACCTTGCAATGATTACAAACCCAAACTTTTGAACAGCCTGGGTTTTTGCTATTAGCAGTAGAAACAAAAATGACTTTATTAAGTAATGGCTTACCATCATTGGTGCGAGATTGTGTTTGAGTTTGAGTTGCACTTTCGTTATTATCTGTGCTCTCTTCCTCGCCACCAACATCATTAACTTCTTCATTATTTTCTTGCTCATTCATAACATCATGGTTTCCTTTTTGACCAAAAAATCATTTTGAAGAGTTTTTTGATCAGGTAAGTTTTTTTATGAAGATAAGAAGATGTTAGGTGAATGGTTTGAGTGGTTAAAGTTTGAGATAAGTGGAAGTAATTAGTGGTTAATGTTAAATATGAGTGGATGTAATTAAATGGGGTGAAGTACATTGGGAATAGAAAGAGAATTGATGGATTTAATTAAATTATATGAAAAACCTGGTTAAAGATTGATACTTTGATATAAGTGAATAAAATTAAATTAGTTGAAGTAATTATTGGTTAAAATTTGGTTTATTGTACCAATTCGTTTAGGTACGATGTACCAATCCATTTTGTTACGCTGTACCGATCCATTTTCGTACGTCGAACCAGTAGAGTTCGGTACGGCGATTGATAATGTTTGGGAACGCCGAAAATAACGATCTGGATCGCGATTTCGAGCGATCCGGATCACGATCGTACCACGTTTGGGTACGAACGATCCGGAACGTGGAACGCGGCCAAGTCAGCGTTTCCTGTGACTTTGGTTGGAACAACGTTTTTGTGGTATTCAAATAGCAACAGGAAGTGTTTTAATTTATACTTAAGAAATTTTTTTAATTGCCTTTCTATGCATATAAATATATAAAAAATATATATACTTATATGAATTCACTTTTATCAAACCCATATCTATTTCGGTTCGATTTGGTTTTGACAAATTCATTTCGGTTACAAATTCACATTCTAACACTCTATATCATAAAGCGGCGTTAGAAAGTTAAACATCTGAGACTCGTACTTCTTGGATATAAAGCTATAAACTGATGAAGCCATAGTTTTGTGGTAGGTAAATAAATATTTATTGCCAAGTCCTCCCTCAACCATAAAAACAAAGACATTTTGCTTACATTGCTTAGTGAAGAGAAGATATACATTGAATATAAGTTCACCCTTTACACGTAAATTAATTATTTCTTATAATGTTCATATTAAATAAACAACTCAATGACTGGTATAATATATCAAAACAAAGATTAAGAAGCTCTTTAGCATTGGCAATACGTC
Organism: Artemisia tridentata subsp. tridentata; assembly: GCA_021014915.2. NCBI lineage: Eukaryota > Viridiplantae > Streptophyta > Magnoliopsida > Asterales > Asteraceae > Artemisia > Artemisia tridentata. Next base: position 330,404,106 of record CP139508.1, on the reverse strand, counting down.
AAAGGTCTTGGCACAATGGAACTAGTACCAAAAGAGGTGACTTTATATATATAAACACATTTACACAATTACACCCATTCATACCACCCAAAAGATATATGTAAATTTATTACTCAACCATAGAAACACAACTACACACACCTACTGTAACACTCCGCCTTATATAACACAATATTGTCCGCTTTGTCCGTAGGCTCACGACTTTGCTTTTGTAGCCCTTATGTGAAGACTTCCCGGCAGGTCACCCAAGCCAGTACTACTCTCACACGAGTACGCTTAATCGTATGGGCGATTAACCGTTAGACCACAAAACGCGTTGTTGGTATATAAGGCGAATATTAACATATGTCCCAGCATAATTCCAAGTCATAGCCAATGTGGGATTTGCCTATGGTGTTACATTCAAGCCACCCCCCTCCCCCGGGGAATTTCGTCCCGAGATTCAGTAGGGTAACAACCCTGCCTAAGGGACTCATCGTCCTCGATGAGGTTTGCCCCAAATCCCGAAAGGCTTGTAATGGCTCTTTTACCACTTGTAACACCCCGCCTTATAGACCAAAATATTGTCCGCTTTGCTCTTTTGGCCCTCATGTGAAGACTTTCCGGCAGGTCACCCAAGCTAGTATCACTCTCACACGAGCACGCTTAACCGTATGGGCGATTAACCGTTATACCACAAAACGCGTTGTTGTTGTTGTATAAGGCGAATGTTAACTTATGTCCCAGCATCACTCCAAGTCACGACCAATGTGGGATTTGCCTAAGGTGTTACATTCACCCCCCCCCCCAATTTGGGGAATCTCGTCCCAAGATTCAGTTGGGTAACAACCCTACCTAAGGGACTCATCGTCCTCGATGAGGTTTGCCCTACATCCCGAACGGATTAGAGTGGCTCTGATACCACCTGTAACACCCCGCCTTATAGAGCACAATATTGTCCGCTTTGCTCGTAGGCTCACGACTTTGCTTTTATGGTGCTCATGTGAATAATTCCCAGCAGGTCACTCAAGCCAGTACTACTATCACACGAGCACGCTTAACCGTATAGGCGATTAACCGTTAGACCACAAAACGCGTTGTTGTTGTATTGTTAACTTATGTCCCAGCATCACTCCAAATCACGGCCGATGTGTGATTTGCCTAGGGTGTTACATTCACCCCTCATTAGGAGAATCCCGTCCCAGAATTTAGTTGGATAACAACCCTGCCTAAGGGACTCATCATCCTCGATACAAGAATAACGCATTTTGTGGTCTAACAGTTAATCGTCCATACGGTTAAGCGTGCTCGTGTGAGAGTAATACTGACTTGGGTGACCTGCCGAAAAGTTTTCACACGAGGGCCACAAAAACAAAGCCGTGAGCCTACGGGCATAGCGGACAATATTGTGGTCTATAAGGCGGGGTGTTACAGGTGGTATCAGAGCCACTCCAAGCCGTTCGGGATGTAGGGCAAACCTTATCGAGAACGATGAGTCCCTTAGGCAGGGTTGTTACCCAACTGAATCCCGGGACGGGATTCCCCTAATAGGGGGTGAATGTAACACCCTAGGCAAATCCGACATCGGTCGTTACTTGCAGTGATGCTAGGACATAAGCTAACATTCGCCTTATACAACAACAACGCGTTTTGTGGTCTAATGGTTAATCGCCCATACGGTTAAGCGTACTCGCGTGAGAGTAGTAATGGCTTTGGTGACCTGCCAGGAAGTCTGATTCAAAGGAATTATATTCAAGGGATTACACAAGAAATATGTAAAACCCGGTTCGTTGTCCCGACGAAGGATGAATGGAATTGTGATTTCGGGATCGTGAAACGTGTAGTGAATGGGTAAAAGAGAGATTTTTGGGATTTATAAACTAAGATAATGAAATATTAACTAAAAACAGTAACTAAGGCAAGGGAAATCCTAGTCTAAGGCAAGCATAAGTGAAAACGTAAAAGTAATCCTAAAAATGCGTTTAAAACGGGAAATAAGGAACCTAAAACGACAAAATAGTGAAATTCTAATCCTATGGGTGCAAATTAATTTTTCCTAAGTGCTAAATACTAAAAGAAAATTTTAGAAAAAAAAATTATATTTTTTTGGTTTTTATTTAATTTTTTATGAATTAAAAACTAATTTATAGAAATTAAATATTTAAAAGTATTAAAACTTTTCAGAAAAATCCGAGAATTTTATAAAAACTAACAGATGTACTAAGGATTTTAAGAAAAATAAAAAGATGGAAAAAACAGTTTTGAAAAAGCAGGTATAAGCAGAAATGGGAAAATAAGCTAAAGAGAATAAAGAAGGGCTTAAAAGAAATAAAGAGGGAAAGTAGGATAGAGAAATCCCAAGGGTGCTAGTGGTAGTGTGTATGTGTGTTGAGCTGGGCAAGGGCTGAGACCAGGTTCGAATCTGGTTCTCAGCTTTTTGGCTATTCTATTTTTTTTTTTTTAGTTTTCTTTATAAAATCCTATCAAGTACCAAATATTAAGCAACTTTTATAAAAAGAATACTTTTTCAAAACTTCAAATAAGCTCAGTAAAAGCTATAAAGATTAGATCAGAGGTATTTTTAGGCTAAAAAAGAAGATAAAACAAATAAGCTCTATAACTAAAAAAACTACTATAAGCTAGATAAAATACTAGAATAAGCTAAAACAGACCAAAAGTGAATTAAATAGACTCAATAACCCAGAATAAGCTAAAATGAAAAGTAAATAAGCACTTAGAGTTAAAAGAAAAGAAGTAAGGGTCTGTGGTGTGCAGGGCAATATGGGGCTAACTGAGGCAATTTAGCAGGCAGAAAAAGCTATCAATAAGCTGTTCTAAAAATTCAAAAAAATGGGAATAAGTACTCTAGCAACCAAAGATTCTAAATACCAAATTTCAGCTACAATGGGCTTGTCATGAAGAAATGAAAAATGGAAGAAAGAAGCTAAAAACCCAATTGGGCTGCTGAGGCTACTGATGTAGCAGTTGAGGTTTTTCAAACTTAATGCATTCAAAACTTAATTACATACCACCAAATCTTGAACATTCACTACAACCACTATATTTCACCTAAGGATACCAAAAATTATGGCCAAATAAGCTTAAGCTTATAAGAAGCTAGTGTGATTAATTAGAGCCTAAATTCAACTATATATCAAACAAAACCTACTTAAACCTTCAAAATAGCTCTAAACAACCTACCAACAGCTTATCTAAATCAACATAAGCTAGATCAAACTTATTCTTATGGCAAATGAACAGTGAACAACCATTTTTACCCAGAATAAGCTTAAACCAAACACTCCCTTAGATGACTGTGGTGATCAAAATAGAACTATAAGGACCAAATTAAGCTATACTGAAAGCAGATTAATTACCAACTATATTCAAACCTTAAAGATAAACACTAAGCAATACCAAATAAGCCTACATTAAGCAAATAAGCATTGTGACTATTTTTTGACTTTTTTGAGATTTTTAAGCAAACTCTAACACAAGCTACCTTAAACTAGGAAATAGTATCAAAAGACATTATAAGTACAAATAAGCTGAAACTTCTCTAAATAAGCACTTATAATATAGAAATAAGCAGTGTTGACTGAAGGTTGACTTTTATTAAAAACTTAAATTTGAGTACAAATTGAGAACTGATAAGGAAGATTACAATAAGCTAAAAACTTTAAACTAGAATAAGCTAAACATTGTCTACTCTAAATTAACCCTACTCCTAAAACCCTAATAATCTAACCTAACAGCTAACCCCCAATCCGTGAGTGAGTGGGGCTTTTTATAGCCAGCTGGGGTGAGCTCTAGGGTTTCCAGATGCTTCTCATACTCTCACCATAGCCCTTGATCATTTCTTGGTCACCACTTCATTAATTTGCAGCCGTTGATCATGTGTTGAGGTGGCTTGACCAATAGGAGTGCTGGGATTTGCCACTCTGGCATTCCTTGTCATGTCAGCAGCCTTCTAGAAGTTTTTAAGGTAGGTAATAAATGTGGATGCAGGGTAATTTGCTGGTAACGAAGGTGAACAGTAAATTGGGAGGATTTGGCGGGTAAAATGGGGAAGGGGTTGACTGGGTATAAGGTCTGACCTTCGGGTTATATTAAAGAAATGGGTGGGAGTTGGGTTAAATTTGATCCGGGTTTTAAAATAAAATGGGAATGGGCCATTGGTGGGCTGGATGGTTGGATTTGGGTTTTATTTTGGATTGGGTTGTAGTATTTAATATAAGTCCGGATTTGATATTAAGGTAAGGTTTAGGATTTAAGGACTAATCTTGCCAACTTGTGAAACTTCAAGGGACCAATGTTGCCATTTTTGAAAAGTGCTTTCAAGGGCTTATATTGACAACTTAATGATTCTTCAACGTAAATTTTGACTTTTTGAGCATATCATGATCTAACATTGCAAATTGCTTCCCCGGCCTCGGCTTTTGACATTCTTTCCAAATCTCGTGCTCGGTTTTGCCGGTTTCTCTTGATTTTTGTCCTTTTTCTTAATATCCGTACATGCACATGCATAAACACAAAAACAACATATATGTGGCATATTTGATCAGTATTTGGTCTTTTTGGTCTGTTTTTTGTCAAGAAAAGGTATGTGTTTAAGCTCATACCAAAATCCCCCATACTAAGATATTGCAGTGTCCTCACGCAATGTTATAAAAACACGTTTTTGAAACCAAAAATTTTCAATCTCTTTTTACTAACTTTGAGAAGTAGCAAAATTTTCAAAAGAGATTAAGAATTTCAAAGTTCTAAGAACTCCCCGTTTTTTTTCTTTTTATTCTATTTTTGTATTTTTATCATGTGACGGCTTTGTTGACAATCATTATCTATCAATAACTTTTAGGGTCAACGAGTATGAAACACGACTCATAAAGAAGTGACCATATGGATAAAATTCGTCATCCCTGATTTTTCACGAGTCCCCAAACTAAGCTTAAAAACGAAATCATTGTTATTTACAAGTTAGATTGCCAATACTACTCATGGAAGTTAATTGTGTAGAACTCTTTGCCCCCCAATTCTTATTTTCCTCTATTTATTTTATTTTTGGTGAGACATGAATTTCTTCATATTCTCGTTTCAATAATTTTTAGTCCGATAAAAGCACTTTAGTTTAGACTCTAAATAGTTTCAATTCCTTCCCTCGAGAACCGTTGCAAATAAAAATGAGGTCCACATCAAGGTGATTAAAAATGGGGCTTATTATTCTTATTTCTATATTTTTGAATTTTGCATTTTTTTTTATATTTATTTATTTATTTATTATTATTTTTTTATATTTATTTATTTATTTATTATTATTTATTATTATTATTTATTATTATTATTATTATTATTATTATTATTATTATTATTATTATTATTATTATTATTATTATTATTATTTTAGAGAACAACATCAAAACTTGTGTACCATAAGCTATGGAGCTTCACGGGGTAATTCCAAGATCTTAAACCTTCCGGAATAAAGGATCCAAGGACCGTTACAACGGAGAGTTCCAAGACTTTAACGCCTTTTAGAATTAAGGGTCCAAGGGCCGGTGTAAGAGGGTAGCCAATACCTAAATACCTTCTGAAAATAAGAATCCAATGACCGATCTCGAATCCACAACTTATAGCACATAAATTTAAGTTTTATTTATTTATATTTATCTTAGTGCCCCTACTCCAAATCTCGTATACCATAAACTAAACGGAACTTTACGGAGAATTTCAAGACTCTAGACATTCCTGAAATGAGGATCCAAGGGTGTTAGACCAAGACCTCACACATTCCTGAATTAGAGATCCAAGGGTCGCTTTATGAACCGTTGCTTATGTCACACGACACTTGGAGTAACCTTGATGTGTACCCAACTCTTACAAGCAAGGATTCTTTTAAGAAGGAATAAAAACTAATTATCGCCAAAACCAAAATACTTTTAATTAGATTATTATTATTATAGGGTGAAACAAGCTGATGGGAACAAAAAGCCACAAATAGCTTCGATGAGCTTTAAAGAGAACTAACTACTCCACGTTTAGCAGTCTAACTTATAAATGACTCTATCATTTCCCGTTCCTCGCAAATTTAAAATCTTAAATAATAAGATCCGCGAATGCTTAGCCGAATGGTTTAGGGAACAAGCTAGGGCTCAACACGCCCGATCAAGTCAGAATTTTATTCCTACTCTCACCAGCGGAAAGTCAACAAAATGTCAAATTTTATTATATTTTTGCAAAAAAAATTTAAATTTTTCTCATTTTTTGGATTTTTTTCAATTTTGGAGGAAAAACGGGGTTGCATGAGTAAACGGCAAAAAATGCAAGGCACAAATCAAATGCACAAATCAAATCGAAAGATCACCCCCCCCCCCCCCAAAACTAAAACGAGACATTGTCCTCAATGTCTCAAAGGTAAGAGTTCTCCTACATAAATCTAAGGTCGTTTATTAATTATGCCAAAAGATAAATGTTAAACGATAAGATTAAGGATATCGGATAAGCAACTAATGATGAAACTCGAGTGGAGAGAAGCAAACCACGAGCACGAGAGTCTTCATTATTCGGGCAAATCCTGGACACACTAACAACCACAAAACACGAAAAATGGAAGAGGTAGACATCCTCACGTCACTTATTAGAAAGAAAATAGAAAGAAGATAGAAGGATAAGCATGAGGTGCCTCCCACGAAGCGCTTGTTTTTTATCGAGTCGTATAGCTTGACTTGCCCCGAATTTAATTGTTCTTGGGGGAGCAAGTGGAAAATAAAATCTCCATCGGCCTTTCATTCAAGATGTTTGGATAAACATTGAAGCATACGAAAGTTCCACTCCGATGAGATACCCACGGCTTAAAAGAATGAGAGATGCCGGGGTCAAAGATGGTATCCTCACTCCCGAAGGAGTGAAGGAGATGAGAATTAACCTTATAGGTGAAGAAGGGGAGAAAGATCATTATCAGAATGGAAATCCATTCTTCATCAACAAAAACCTCGGGCGGGAGAGTCGGGATGATATCATCGACAAGCAAACTCTTAGGATAGAGTACATCTCCCCCCGGGTCATGATCTTCCTCAAAAGCAAAGTAATCATACTCCGGAGGAGGTATGATATGAGTGAGTTCACCGGAGAACTCCTCATGAAGAGATTCAATCATACGAGGAGAATCTGAGAGCCTCGGTTCCGTCACGGACTCATCAAGATTAGAAACAATAGAGTCCTCTCCCTCAACGTTCTCTAACACCCCATCAAAAAGAGGATTAACGGAACTAGAAGTGTACTCTTCCTTATATTCAAAAAGAGGGTTAGAGATGATCCCGAAAGTAACCTCGGAAACGTCAAGAGAATCTCCACAAAATTGCAAATCACATTCACCGTCGAATATTTCCTCAGACTCACTTGGGATTGGGACGAGGTTCTCAGCACTAGACTTTTTGAATTCGTTCGATTCCGTTGCCAGAATAGTGTTTAGATGCTCGTCCCCCATTTTTAGAGAGTCCTCGAGTTCTACGGGAGGAAAGACGGGTGCTATTTGAGGGAAAACGTTTAACGGAACAAGTCTCTCCTCGTCATCATCGGAATTATCGTCATAGTAAATTAAGGCCTTTCGAAATTTAACCGCTCTTTCCTCGGCAAGTAATTCTTCCATAGACTTCTTATGAGGATCGGGAGTATAAGTATTAAGATTAGCCAAAAATTGATTAACCGCTTGCTCTCGATTACGAACCTCTTCGACAACGGATCCTAAAAGTTTTACAATTTCGAGCATTCCATCTTGATTTTGATAATTGACGGGATTTTGTGGGGGTTGGTTAAAACCATGAGAATTGTAACACAAATTCGGCTCATAATGAAAATTTTCAAACGATCCCCCACAATTTTCAAAATTTGATGTAGTTTGGAACGATGTATTATTGAAATACGGTTCTTGCTCATAATAGTTTTGAGGAGGGTGATTGAAATTGTTTTGAGGATAATCGGAAATGTTCGGATTAAAATCATAAGTGTATGAATTTTCAGCTTCCGAAGCACAAAACGAACAAAATCCATTGATAATATTTCTTCCACACCTCTCGCAAGTACACCGTTGACAATAAGTCGATGTCGGGTCTAACGGATTTCCACACCCATCACAACAACGTTGATTGAACGAAGATAAATCGGGCTGTGGTGGGTAGTCGGAAAAATTTGAAGAGTCGTTGAACGAATTCGGATTTGGATCATAAGCGAATGAATTCCTCGAACCACAAAACAAACAACTCCCGTCCCGAATATCATTACCACACCGTTTGCACGTACACCAATGACACGGTAAACCGAAAAGCGGCTCTCCACAACCGACGCAAGGGATAAACGTTTCCATCATAATTAAACATATAGAGGATTAAGAAGATAGAATTAAACGTTTAAGAGGAATGAGAGATAAAGAATTAAACGGTATAAGAGGGTAAAGAGATAAGAATTAAACATAAAAGAGGATAATGAAGAATCTTTTTGAATTTTTATGATTGGAAAAACAAATTAAAATAAAAGTAAAACAAAAGTGAAAACCAAATATGAAAAAGAAAATATTTTTGGGTTTTTAGAAAAATATTCACAAAGAAAACGATAACTTCCCGGGAGAAGGGTCTTCAAAACACGATTCGATAACGGAAATCACAAATTCACTTCAACCTTCCCCGGTAAAACCCGGTTCGTTGTCCCGACGAAGGATGAATGGAATTGTGATTTCGGGATCGTGAAACGTGTAGTGAATGGGTAAAAGAGAGATTTTTGGGATTTATAAACTAAGATAATGAAATATTAACTAAAAACAGTAACTAAGGCAAGGGAAATCCTAGTCTAAGGCAAGCATAAGTGAAAACGCAAAAGTAATCCTAAAAATGCGTTTAAAAGGGGAAATAACGAACATAAAATGGCAAAATAGTGAAATTCTAATCCTATGGGTGCAAATTAATTTTTCCTAAGTGCTAAATACTAAAAGAAAATTTTAGAAAAAAGAATTATATTTTTTTGGTTTTTATTTAATTTTTTATGAATTAAAAACTAATTTATAGAAATTAAATATTTAAAAATATTAAAACTTTTCAGAAAAATCCGAGAATTTTATAAAAACTAACAGATGTACTAAGGATTTTAAGAAAAATAAAAAGATTGAAAAAGCAGTTTTGAAAAAGCAGTTATAAGTAGAAATGGGAAAATAAGCTAAAGAGAATAAAGAAGGGCTTAAAAGAAATAAAGAGGGAAATTAGGATAGAGAAATCCCAAGGGTGCTAGTAGTAGTGTGTATGTGTGTTGAGCTGGGCAAGGGCTGAGACCAGGTTCGAATATGGTTCTCAGCTTTTTGGCTATTCTATTTTTTTTTAGTTTTCTTTATAAAATCCTATCAAGTACCAAATATTAAGCAACTTTTATAAAAAGAATACTTTTTCAAAACTTCAAATAAGCTCAGTAAAAGCTATAAAGATCAGATCAGAGGTATTTTTAGGCTAAAAAAGAAGATAAAACAAATAAGCTCTATAACTAAAAAAAACTACCATAAGCTAGATAAAATACTAGAATAAGCAAAAACAGACCAAAAGTGAATTAAATAGACTCAATAACTCAGAATAAGCTAAAATGAAAAGTAAATAAGCACTTAGAGTTAAAAGAAAAGAAGTAAGGGTCTGTGGTGTGCAGGGCAATATGGGGCTAACTGAGGCAATTTAGCAGGCCGAAAAAGCTATCAATAAGCTGTTCTAAAAATTCAAAAAAATGGGGAATAAGTACTCTAGCAACCAAAGATTCTAAATACCAAATTTCAGCTACAATGGGCTTGTCATGAAGAAATGAAAAATGGAAGAAAGAAGCTAAAAACCCAATTGGGCTGTTGAGGCTACTGATGTAGCAGTTGAGGTTTTTCAAACTTAATGCATTCAAAACTTAATTACATACCACCAAATCTTGAACATTCACTACAACCACTATATTTCACCTAAGGATACCAAAAATTATGGCCAAACAACCTACCAACAGCTTATCTAAATCAACATAAGCTAGATCAAACTTATTCTTATGGCAAATGAACAGTGCACAACCATTTTTACCCAGAATAAGTTTAAACCAAACACTCCCTTAGATGACTGTGGTGATCAAAATAGAACTATAAGGACCAAATTAAGCTATACTGAAAGCAGATTAATTACCAACTATATTCAAACCTTAAAGATAAACACTAAGCAATACCAAATAAGCCTACATTAAGCAAATAAGCATTGTGACTATTTTTTGACTTTTTTGAGATTTTTAAGCAAACTCTAACACAAGCTACCTTAAACTAGGAAATAGTATCAAAAGACATTATAAAGTACAAATAAGCTGAAACTTCTCTAAATAAGCACTTATAATATAGAAATAAGCAGTGTTGACTGAAGGTTGACTTTTATTAAAAACTTAAATTTGAGTACAAATTGAGAACTGATAAGGAAGATTACAATAAGCTAAAAACTTTAAACTAGAATAAGCTAAACATTGTCTACTCTAAATTAACCCTACTCCTAAAACCCTAATAATCTAACGTAACAGCTAACCCCCAATCCGTGAGTGAGTGGGGCTTTTTATAGCCAGCTGGGGTGAGCTCTAGGGTTTCCAGATGCTTCTCATACTCTCACCATAGCCCTTGATCATTTCTTGGTTACCACTTCATTAATTTGCAGCCGTTGATCATGTGTTGAGGTGGCTTGACCAATAGGAGTGCTGGGATTTGCCACTCTGGCATTCCTTGTCATGTCAGCAGCCTTCTAGAAGTTTTTAAGGTAGGTAATAAATGTGGGAGCAGGGTAATTTGCTGGGAACGAAGGCGAACAGTAAATTGGGAGGATTTGGCGTGTAAAATGGGGAAGGGGTTGACTGGGTATAAGGTCTGACCTTCGGGTTATATTAAAGAAATGGGTGGGAGTTGGGTTAAATTTGATCCGGGTTTTAAAATAAAATGGGAATGGGCCATTGGTGGGCTGGATGGTTGGATTTGGGTTTTATTTTGGATTGGGTTGTAGTATTTAATATAAGTCCGGATTTGATATTAAGGTAAGGTTTAGGATTTAAGGACTAATCTTGCCAACTTGTGAAACTTCAAGGGACCAATGTTGCCATTTTTGAAAAGTGCTTTCAAGGGCTTATATTGACAACTTGATGATTCTTCAAGGTAAAATTTGACTTTTTGAGCATATCATGATCTAACATTGCAAATTGCTTCCCCGTCCTCGGCTTTTGACACTCGTTCCAAATCTCGTGCTCGGTTTTGCCGGTTTCTCTTGATTTTTGTCCTTTTTCTTAATATCCGTACCTGCACATGCATAAACACAAAAAAAAAACATATATATGGCATATTTGATCAGTTTTTGGTCTTTTTGGTCTGTTTTTTGTCAGGAAAAGGTATGTGTTTAAGCTCATACCAAAGTCTTCACATGAGGGCCACAAAAGCAAAGCCGTGAGCCCACGGGAAAAGCGGACAATATTGTGGTCTAGTAGTTGGGAATCAAAGGAATCAGAATATGGGAAATTAGAATGGGAATGTTGCAGCTCAAGTAATTGGGAATATGGGAAATGCTAATCAGGGTAATCATATTCGGTGTTATAACTGTAAGGGTATCGGACACTATGCTAGAAATTGCACTGTTGAAACAATTAGAAAGGATGCTAGATACTTCCAGGAAGCATTGCTATTGGATCAGAAAGAAGAAGCAGGGATACAACTCATTGCTGAAGAACATGATTATTTGGCACTAGCTGACTGTGAAGAAGACACAGAAGAAGTTAATGCAAACTGAATCTTCATGGCAAACCTTCAAATTTCATCGTATGACAACGAGGCAGTCACACCTCCCATCTATGACTCAGATGGACTTTCAGAGGTTATCGAGATATGTCTTTGGATCGTCAACTCGGGTTGCTCCAAGCACATGACCGAAAATTTGAAGCTGCTGATCAATTTCATGTGAAAATTCATGGGCATTGTACGATTTGGAAATGATCACATAGCAGCTATTCTTGGTTATGGAGATCTTCAATTTGGAAACTATTTGATAACACGTGTGTATTATGTCGAAGGTTTGGGACACAACCTATTCTCTGTTGGACAGTTTTCTGATGGAGATTTAGAAGTCACATTTAGGAGAAATACATGCTTTATTCGGAATTTGGAAGGCGATGACCTACTAACAGGCGATCGCGGCACCAACTTGTATGCAGTCAATATTTCCCAAATGGCCTCTACATCACCAATTTGTCTCATGACAACAGCATCCGAAACTCAATCATGGTTATGGCACAGACGTTTGTCTCACCTCAACTTCGACACACTCAACAAACTTGCAAAAGACAATGTTGTCAACAGTCTTCCAAAGTTCAAATACACAAGAGATCATTTATGCCCCTCATGTGAGTTAGGAAAGAGCAAAAAGGCATCATACAAACCCAAAACCGTACCTAGTTCGGAACAAAGGTTACATATGTTGCATACGGATCTATGTGGTCCAATGAGGATTGAAAGTTTAAACGGGAAGAAGTACATTCTAGTAATCCTCGATGATTATTCTAGATATACTTGGGTAAAATTTCTGAGATCAAAGGACGAAACACCAGGCATCATCATCTCCTTCTTGAAACGTATATAAGTCCTTCTACAAGCTCCAGTCAGGATAGTTAGAACGAACAATGGCACATAATTCACCAATCAGGATCTACGACAATACTTTGAAGAAGTCGGCATTACACATCAAACTTCGGTCGTACGAACACCACAACAAAATGGAGTCGTTGAACGAAGAAATCGTACTCTTGTCGAAGCAGCTCGTACAATGTTGATCTATTCTAGTGCACCATTATTTTTATGGGCTGATGTTGTTGCAACTGCATGCTTTACTCAAAACCGATCTCTAATCCATACCCGTTTAAACAAAACACCATATGAACTAATCAACAACAGAAAGCCTGATATCTATAATCTTCACGTGTTTGGCGCCTTGTGCTATCCAACAAATGACAGAGAAGATTTAGGAAAACTGAAACCTAAAGGTGATATTGGAATCTTTATTGGCTATGCAGAAAACTCACGGGCATTCAGAATCTACAATCGAAGAACAAGAAGAATCATGGAGACAATGAATGTGAAATTTGATGAAATTTCACAGATGGCTTCTGAGAGACTCGCTCTAGAACCCGTGCTTAACCCGATGGCTTCTAATTACAACAGATTAGAACCCGTGCTTAACACTAAGACTTCTGGATACATCAGTTCAGGACTCGTACCTAAAGAAGCTCCAACAACAAATTGTGATAAGCCTAAAGATCAAGAACTGGAAAATTTCTTTGAGTTAATGTTTGATGAACATCAAAGTGGAAATTCGACAGATGCATCAAGACATATGTCACACCCCGCTAAGAGCGGAAACACAAGGTGCAATGAAAATGTAACATCGCATAAGATATTAGAACAACACCATAATTGATTTAGGAAATAAGTTACAATGTTACAATAAGATTTTTAATACAAAACTGGATAATGAAAATAAGTCTTAATCTTATCAAATTTAAGTCTTTAGAAAAAGGTCTTGGCCAAATCACTCGGTCTTTAATATGAGAAAATGTATGACTTCAATATGCATGCTCCTCCAAAATACAACTATTGATCACCTGAAAATGATACTCTAAAATGTCAACATAAAGTTGGTGAGTTCGTAGGTTTAAAGTAAATAAAACCAGATTTACGGTGCATGATATATAAATAGGACAAGTGTGCAAATAATATTAATAAAGCGTAGGGCAAACAATTATATCATAATCATCGGGCTAATCAGGTAACCACCCATCGGGCTAATCTGGTAACCACCCATTGGGCTAATCCGGTAACCACCCATATAAACCACCATACTCTTTATCTACAAATCTTCATCTCCGAAATATAGTGTTCTTCCATTTATAAGATGATAATTGTTCTACACAGAAAACCACTAGTGCACCTAACGCAATTATATACACACAACATTGTCCAAAAGTTCTAAAGCAAACATTTAAGCACGACATAAAACTTGAAATAACTTTGAGTATCATTTTCCCCCAAAGAAAAATATAAGTAAAAAGGGGCCACAAAAACTCACCTTAACACGGATGAGAAAAATGTTACAAGTGCAATCAAGAAATCGAGGAAATCACAAGCTACTCCTTCTTCAACGTATCCACATAAATTATGGATCCATTATTATTTAGGAGTCCGTTTTAAAGGTTATTAATTGTCATAATTGATTCTTAAATACTTATAGTTATTCATTATTTGTGCTTAGGGTTTCATTACTGAAATTAGGTTAACATATGTTTAAGGGTATCCGTATTAATGTTACAAATGTAATTTAGGTCAAAACACATTAAATGGAGTTAGGTTACACTAAATCCATAACTTATAACATAGTTCAGGTTTTATCTTATTCTGGTCTAGATATTTATGAATTTTATACCATACTTAAGTGTCTACTAGGAAGCTAAGATTTTTATCAAAGATACCTATACATGTTGAGCACCTACTGTAATTTTCTTAGATTTTATTTCCATTTGATAGTACCCTTTCAAAAATCATTTTCCCAAACCTGCCCAGAAAGATAACTGCACAGACACCCAGAAATTTGCATTTGGCTACCCCATGAGAACCCTTCAGAAAAATTTATAAAAATTCCAGTAAGTCTCATACATCCTATATATTCTACCTGTAAAAGGAGACCTCGTAATTTATCACTGATTGGAAATTAAAATTCAAAAACACCAGCTGAATTTCCAGACTCCTAAACTCAGGATTGACATCTAATGTTCTAAAAATCAAAAAGTCACCTACCCGACCTCCAAAAGTTATGAAATTTTATATCCAGATAGCATACAACCTGAACTTAGTTTTAGACTCAAAAATCTTACAAAAACACATTGTAATCATCAAATTAGACCCCTTTAATCCGACCCAAAAATCTGAACAGCATGCAGTGAGACAGAAAACAAGTTCTCAACCCATTCTTTTAATCCGTTTTAAGTGCACAATTTTAAACAAGTCTTAACATGATTCGACACATGATGTATACACCCGTACACAAACACCAACCTTAGATTTCACGACACCACAAGGGACCATAAACCTTGAATCCTTTATCCCGATTGGCAACCAAAATCTACATATTAGTTTTAGGCCTTTAACGACATATGATAAATACTCTAACCCATTTAACCCATACTCACACAAACACCAAATAAATGAGACATGACCTATACCAAAACCATTCATACGAGCACACATAAATTCATAAATTCCAAAACCCCAAACCCTCTAATGCCCTCGTTAGTTTATCACTTAGGGTTTCCAATTTAAGGCCTCATTAAATGATTATTAAGGACTAATTTTAGGGCTTGCAGATGTTTAATATATATCAATTAGGGCTGTGTTATAGGTCGACATGAGGCTGCCAAAATGATACAAAATAACACAACATCATACGACACCAATAAATCCAATATAGGCGTATAGTTTGTGATTTCATGTGGCGCCTTTAAGTGATTATAGATTATCAAACAATAGCCATTCAAACTGATCATACGAGTATGTTATCTGATTAGTTTAAGGTGTTATTAATTCAGATCATAGGTGTGTCGAATGGAAATAAAACAAAAAGGAATAATCGTGATACCTCTTGAAGAATCAAATCAGACAAGAACAAGGATGAGAACTACACGAACCAAACCCTAATCTTCGATCAATTAGAAACAATTACTCACGATCTCTGCCACTCTTTGCACTCCATGAATTAACACCAACAGCAAGACAACTTCGACCTTGGTTTTTGAGAGGAAAAAAATATAACTGACTATATGTGTTTGTGTTTTGTCGAATGGTAGAAGAGGGGGAAAAAAAGAACGCATTATAACTAGATAAGGGAGGAGAGGGGTAGCATATAAGGTAAGTTTTTAATGTTAATAATTTTGGTTTGATTGTCTCATAATTAGGATTATGGTACCGAAATTTAAGGGATTTGATAGTAACCAAATCGGGTGTTAATAGCTACAATGAAACATGTGATGTAGGTATTGTTAGAAAAGTTTTATTTATGGGCAAACATTATTTATATTAGATATAAACTTAGGTTAACTAATTATTAATTTGATTATTATACTTAACATATAGTTTAATTATCATTTATTATTTAACTAACTTAGGTTATATTCAAAATGAGCAAGTAAAAATATAATCCAGACTTTAGGGTGTAATTCAAGTATTGGGTCAATGGTCATCGTTGACTAATCTGATTTTGTGAGGGTTCTCACAGTATCACCCCGTTAAAAGAAATTTGTCCCCAAAATTCAACTGGGTCTACTATTGGAACCTTGCACAATAAACAAGTGCGGGTATTTCATTTTTTATATAAACAATACGTTCTCAAGTATACATATGTCCACTGTTCAAGCTTCATTAACTTCTAAAATCAGAATCTTTTTATGTGTAGTTTGTTAATCTTTTCCAGCACTAGCATTTAGATTGGTTCTTCCCCAAAGTGAAATAAATCATCCGTCATAACATTCTATTGGAATGGTCATCAATTATTCCTTGTCTAAGCTTTGTGACTCAGCACCTGTTAACCCCTAAGATTTTGAGAATGTACTAACAAGAAAGGATATTCTTATAAGTGAGTTAGGATGAATAGTTTGCTAATAAAACTGCTAATCCAGATCAATCATCCTAGTCAAATGAATTACGCCGGCCTCTCTCAATGCAAAAATGAATCAATGCTTGAATGAAGAACCCATTGAAAGTCAGAATTATAATGTGAGGACTAGAAATCGAACTAGTACTCCAGTGTTGTGACAAAACTTATACACCAAGATGTAAATTCTACTAATGAAATATGAGATCCAATTGCAACTATCGGGTGATTGGATTTCATGGTGTAAGCATTGCCCATCCTTGAGCAAATTTGTCAAAAACCTTAAGTTAGGTAACAACCTGACTCCAACTCAACCCCACAATTCATCAAACAAGAACTGTCATGGAATTAAGTTAAGAGCTAAGAGTTGTTATGTAACTTAACCTTTTTGAGAAATTGACTCAATTTTGGGTGTTGCTCCAAAACAAAACAACAGGTAGGTATTAACAGCTCAAATTGATGAGCTGAGTGAAGAAGTTTTTGTCTACGAAGTCACACAGATAAGCTAGAGGAAGGTTTCCAAAATTTGGAGTTACGAAACAATCCAATTAATATATATATATATATATATATATATATATAAGAATTTTATTTTTATTTATTCATTTATTTATTTTTATTTATTTATTATTTTTATTATTTATTTATTTATTTTTTTTGTGAGGTTGGTTCCGATTAATATGAGTGGATTTTTTATAGTATTTGGTATCGTATTATTGGCCAAAGGTTGAGGCAAGGATCATATGTGACAAAAAGATTTATTAAATCTGCATTACCGAATGAAAGATCGGCCGCCGTCTATGAAGATTGAAGGAGTAGAGAATTAAGTAAGCGATAAGTTATGAAAGTTACCCAATATGTAATGAGTGAAAAAAAGAAGAGATTCCATACGTGCTTATCATGCAGTTGTGTTCCTCTATATTCTGTGTTGATTTACCAGGTATGCCATGTGATCGTCAGGTGTGTACCAAGACAAGAGGTCCGTACATTCTAATCATGTTCCTTAGACCATATTGTAAAAGTTGATGGAGTCAAAGTAGTCCCTAAAGGGTTTTGTGACACATCAAGAGGGTCTTGATTGTATATTGATGTGACGAGAGTAAGTTTATTGGTTATGGATCATTGCAGTATTTGTTTTATACTTAGAGTCTTGTACACAAACCACAAAAGTCTTATGCACGTGATTTAAAAGGAGGATCTCATACTGAGATGTATAAAGTGGACAGGGTTTGTAAGGAGTTACGAGGATGATACCCTCAATCAACCAAGAACAGTAAAGGTAATTTCCGTCATTATAAGCTGAAGAATAAGTAGAACTAATTAGAGTTCGGACAATGAGAATAGATATCACTACGAGTCTCATATTCGCTATGGGAGAAATTCCGGGAAAACATCAAGGACGAACGTGCAGTCGGATAAGTATGACCAATGGAAGTTGATGATCAATGAATAAAAAAAAATGATATTGGACGGGATTTGACCGCCAATGTCTAATAATATTCAATTTATTGTTATTAGATGAAACTTACAACTCTAAGTATTTAACTCACCTCGATAGTACTAAAAGGTGTGATGAATTGAATTGTTGTATTAGTGGTTTGAAAGTGAATAGATCAATCAAATACTATGTCAAGAGTTGTAGGACTGGATTACAAGTAACAACTGGGCATCAAAGGTTTTAGAGTAAGCTACAACCTTAATGTGAAAAATGAGATCATATTGCTACGACCAAGTTATTTATAGCTCAGACAGGGTCACGATGCTAGGTGAGTCATCGTATTTCGTTTAACTAAATCAAAGCATTTCTTAACTCTACAAGAATCTTATCATACGGAATGAGTGAAGGAGGTTGTATATCGTAGGAAAAGTGTCAAAACCAGATATACCGCTATCGACAGTCTCAGACCGAGGTGCTCAAATCACTTGCAAAATCCAGGATAGTTTTCAATGAGTAATGGTATTCTGATACATCTTAAGACCTTAACGGCTTAGTACTTCCATCTAAGGTCTAGTTAAATCAGTTGTCTCAATTCTTGTGAAGCATAATGGTCGTTTCCGTGTGTTCCTTCTTGGAGACATAGTTTTACACTTGACTTCAAGCATTTATTCATGTTAAAAAAAAATTTGACCAAAAAGAGGTATTTATAAATGATGAAACTATTACGAGAATAACCATAAGAACAAGGTTACTTCAAAAGATTTATAATTCAATACAACAAAACAATTTAAACATTATGTAAAAACAAATTTGTCATTCTTTATGAGGTTTGCAAGGAAATATTTCACTTGCACAAAATTTTTGACCAACAGATTTTGTCTTATCCAAATTAGCACCATCTCCGAAACACTAACACTAAAGCGAACACTGTCATCATGGTCAACACAAATAATCCAACAAAAGGACTTCTCTTTCTTACGGGTCCAACAATTCTACTTATAGTTTCCAAGGCCCTAACCATGTGGTAAAACCACCAATTACGATTACGCTAGTTAGCGGGTTGTTCCTAGGTTGCCTAATGATGTAATTCGACTCATTGGCTTAGAATGCAGTGTATTCAGGCTTGCTTACAATGTCATGACGACACCCGACGCAAGTATGAAACTTATATCATGGTTAGTCAAAATCGCAACTACATGATCATATATTAAACCAAAATAGTCTCCCAAACTGGGCAAGATCCCAAACAATGCAACGTAATTCGAAATCGAATTGTGAATGTCTCAAATAGAAATCCATGACGCTTATGGTCTCACTCTAAACCATGCAAGAATCAATTTTTCTATCATCTCATAAAATAATCCACCCAAAACAATCCCTTATAAAAGTAAATTCTTATAAGAAAGAGAACAAATGAGGGTGAAATAAGCAGTTTCATAAATAGATGCACACATAATGATGCATGCTATATCTGGAGAGACGAGGCATATGACCTAATGGCATAGGGAAATAATTACGTGGTCATGTATCTAAATTAGTATCCAGAATAGCCAAACCAGCATATTCAATATGGCATTTTAAAAATATAACCAATATGACTTTCCCACAAGTCAACTATCAACGGGAGCTCAACTCTAAGCTGGAGCTAAGACCGTTAGCATGAACCAAAATAACGTATCCAATATTGATCTTCCAACAACACACTGTTGGGATGCATCCAAAATAGTGTTCTAATAGTATGAATGATACAAAGCCATACTAAGAAGCAGAGTGTAACAAACCATGATAGAAACAAAGCATCCTTAAACTCTAGTAGTCGTCTTAATGCAACAACTGTATATATAATAGCACGTATAGCAGCACAAACACAAACACATGAATTATATAATGCAAATACACATGCACATGACTAATGAAATTTTCAGGTGATCTAGGTTTTGGGTCCAACCAAACATGATTCAAGGTATCTACCCCCATCATTCCATGATTCCTCCTGAATTAGGCATAGTTGATCAGGCTATGCATAATTTAGGAATAATGAAGAAATGCTCAGGCTAGCTGACTTGTACCATGTTCGGGGTTTTACGAAAAGCTTTAGTTTGGTTATAGTTGAGGTTTTTATTTTTAGAAAACCGGCATTCTCTATAACCTTAGGCTCCGATACCATTCTCTCACACCCCGCTAAGAGCAGAAACACGAGATGCAACGAAAATGTAACATCGCATAAGATATTAGAACAACACCATAATTGATTTAGGAAATAAGTTACAATGTTACAATAAGATTTTTAATACAAAACTGGATAATGAAAATAAGTCTTAATCTTATCAAATTTAAGTCTTTAGAAAAAGGTCTTGGCCAAATCACTCGGTCTTTAATATGAGAAAAATGTATGACTTCAATATGCATGCTCCTTCAAAATACAACTATCGATCACCTGAAAATGATACTCTAAAATGTCAACATAAAGTTGGTGAGTTCGTAGGTTTAAAGTAAATAAAACCAGATTTACCGTGCATGATATATAAATAGGACAAGTGTGCAAATAATATTAATAAAGCGTAGGGCAAACAGCTATATCATAATCATCGGGCTAATCAGGTAACCACCCATCGGGCTAATCCGGTAACCACCCATATAAACCACCATACTCTTTATCTACAAATCTTCATCTCCGAAATATAGTGTTCTTCCATGTATAAGATGATTATTGTTCTACACAAAAAGCCACTAGTGCACCTAACGCAATTATATACACACAACATTGTCCAAAAGTTCTAAAGCAAACATTTAAGCACGGCATAAAACTTGAAATAACTTTGAGTATCATTTTCCCCTAAAGAAAAATATAAGTAAAAAGGGGCCACGAAAACTCACCTTAACACGGATGAGAAAAATGTTACAAGTGCAATCAAGAAATCGAGGAAATCACAAGCTACTCCTTCTTCAATGTATCTACATAAATTATGGATCCATTATTATTTAGGAGTTCGTTTTAAAGGTCATTAATTGTCAGAATTGATTCTTAAATACTTATAGTTATTCATTATTTGTGCTTAGGGTTTAATTACTGAAATTAGGTTCACATATGTTTAAGGGTATCCTTATTAACGTTACAAATGTAATTTAGGTCAAAACACATTAAATGGAGTTAGGTTACACTAAATCCTTAACTTATAACATAGTTCAGGTTTTATCTTATTCTGGTCTAGATATTTATGAATTTTATACCATACTTAAGTGTCTACTGGGAAGCTAAGATTTTTATCAAACATGCCTATACATGTTGAGCACCTACAGTAATTTTTTTAGATTTTATTTCTAAGTGATAGTACCCTTTCAAAAATTGTTTTCCCAAACCTACCCAGAAAGATAACTGCACAGACACCCAGAGTTTGCATTTAGCTACCCCATGAGAACCCTTCAGAAAAATCTATAAAAATTCCAACAAGTCTCATACATCCTAATTATTCCACATATAAAAGGAGACCTCCTAATTCATCACTGATTGGAAATTAAAATTCAAAAACACCAGCTGCATTTCCAGACTCCTAAACTTAGGATTGACATCTAATGTTCTAAAAATCAAAAAGTCACCTACCCGACCTCCAAAAGTTATGAAATTTTATATCCAGATAGCACACAACCTGAACTTAGTTTTAGACTCAAAAATCTTACAAAAACACATTGGAATCATCAAATTAGATCCCTTTAATCCGACCCAAAAATCTGAACAGCATGCAGTGAGACAGAAAACAAGTTCTCAACCCATTCTTTTAATCCGTTTTAAGTGCACAATTTTAAACAAGTCTTGATATGATTCGACACATGATGTACACCCCTGTACACAAACACCAACCTCAGATTTCACGACACCACAAGTGACCATATACCTTGAATCCTTTATCCCGATTGGCAACCAAAATCTACATATTAGTTTTGGGCCTTTAACGACACATGATAAATACTCTAACCCATTTAACCCATACTCACACAAACACCAAATAAATGAGACATGACCTATACCAAAACCATTCATACGAGCATACATAAAATCATAAATTCCAAAACCCCAAACCCTCTAATGCCCTCGTTAGTTTATCTCTTAGGGTTTCCAATTTAAGGCCTCATTAAATGATTATTAAGGATTGATTTTAGGGCTTGTATATGTTTAATATGTCGATTAGGGTTGTGTTATCGGTCGACATGGGGCTGCCAAAATGACACAAAACAACACAACATCATACGACACCAATAAATCCAATATCGGCGTATAGTTTATGATTTCATGTGGCGCCTTTAAGTGATTATAGATTATCGAACAATAGCCATTCAAACTGATCATACGAGTATGTTATCTGATTAGTTTAAGGTGTTATTAATTCAGATCATAGGTGTGTCGAATGGAAACAAAACAAAAAGGAATAATCGTGATACCTCTTGAAGAATCAAATCTGACAAGAACAAGGATGAGAACTACACGAACCAAACCCTAATCTTCGATCAATTAGAAACAATTACTCACGATCTCAGCCACTCTTTGCACTCCACGAATTAACACCAACAGCAAGACAACTTCGATCTTGGTTTTTGAGAGGAAAAAAATATAACAGACTATATGTTTTTGTGTTTTGTCGAATGGTAGAAGAGGGGGGAAAAAGAACGCATTATAACTAGATAAGGGAGGAGCGGGGTAGCATATAAGGTAAGTTTTTAATGTTAATAATTTTTGTTTGATTGCCTCATAATTAGGATCATGGTACCGAAATTTAAGGGATTTGATAGTAACCAAATCGGGTGTTAATAGCTACAATGAAACATGTGATGTAGGGATTGTTAGGAAAGTTTTATTTATGTGCAAACATTATTTATATTAGATATAAAGTTAGGTTAACTAATTATTAATTTGATTATTATACTTAACATATAGTTTAAATATCATTTATTATTTAACTAACTTAGGTTATATTCAAAATGAGCAAGTAAAAATATAATCTAGACTTTAGGGTGTAATTCAAGTATTGGGTCAATGACCATCGTTGACTAATCTAATTTTGTGAGGGTTCTCACAACATCGTTCCGCTGCACTCTCGACAACCACAACCACAAGATGCATCAACAACCGTCGAAGAGGAAGCACCAACTATACCAAACTTATCTACATCAACTACACAAACACCAGTCATTGAAATCACTCAACCACAAAATGTTGCAAACGAGCAGAATTAACAATCTCATGATGAACAAACACCAATCCATAACAATGAGGAGTTAGAAGAATTCAACAATCCATTTGCTACTCAAACAACGGGATCTACTGAATCATCTTTAAGAGCTAACAACACGGATTTGGTAATTCCACGGTATCCTTCAGAATTTAAATGGACACGAGCCCATCCAATCCACCAAGTGCTCGGTGATCCACAACAGCCAGTAATGACAAGAAGCAGACTAGCAACAGATCCAGAACTTTGTATCTTTGTACTTGCTATATGCATAGAAGATGAACCAAAGAACATTCGTGAAGCAATGGCGAATGACAGCTGGATTGAAGCGATGCAGGAAGAACTTCTACAATACGAAATATATGACTCTTGGGAAAAAGTTGAACGACTGATCGAGAAACCGGTTATCAATCTCAAGTGGTTATGGAAGAACAAAAGAGATGAAGAAATGACTGTAATTCGCAACAAAGCTCGTCTAGTGGCTAAAGGATATTCTCAAGAAGAAGGGATAGATTTTGAAGAATCATACACGCCAGTGGCAAGACTAGAAGCGGTTCGGATTTTTCTAGCCTACGCAGCTCACAAGAACATCACGGTCTATCAAATGGATATCAAGACAACGTTCTTGAACGACACTATTAAGGAAGAGGTTTATGTGAATCACCCCAAGGCTTTGTTGATATGGAACATCCAGACCACGTATACAAGCTAAAGAAGGCCATCTACGGTCTAAAACAGGCTCTACGGACATGGTATGATGAACTATCTTCATTCTTACTTCAGAGCAACTTTACAAAAGGTTGTAGAGACACAACAAAAAGTACGTCTGGAGGAGCTCAATTTTTTGGAGGAAAACTAGTAAGCTGGTCTTCAAAGAAACAAGACTGTACCACACTTTCCACTGTAGAAGCTGAGTATGTATCTCTATCAGCATGTTGTGCTCAAGTACTTTGGATGCGCACACAGCTAAGAGACTATGGCTTTAACTTCAACAAAATACCTATGTATTGTGATTCGAAGAGCGCCATCGCCATCTCATGCAATTCTGTACTACACTCACGTACAAAACACATTGCAGTTCGTTACCATTTCATCAAAGAGCATGTGAAACAAGGTACGTGAGGACTGAATACCAACTTGCGGATCTATTTACTAAAGTCCTTCCAAAAGAAAGGTTCAAGTATTTAGTTCATCGAATTGGGATGCGAAGCCTAACTCCAGAAATGTTAGAGAGTCTTCTCGAATCATCTTAAGATTTTTCAAAATCCAAAGACTTCGCTTATCTGTAAATATTTTTGAAAAACAAAATACAAAATTTGAAAAACCCATAAAAACAAAATAAAAAATATAAAACTTTGAAAAATCCAAAAACAATAGAAAACCTCAAAAATTCAAAAGCATCAAAAAATTTCAAAAAATAAAAAATAGTTTTTTATTTTTTATCTTTTAAACATTTTTTCTTCATTATGACTTATACACACATAACAGTGTACGACTCGCACTTCAACGTGAAATCTTTTAAAAGAAAGTCCGGGTACATCACCTCGAAAAGATTTCAAAACAAGGAATTCAAAATGACTTGCAGTTAAATGACAGACTATAACTCGTACTTAAATAAAGCGAATTTTGTACTCATTTAGTGCATTCTTTGCTACAAAGAAAACGAAGAGAAATCTACTTGTTTTTTGAAAAATTTACTCAAATTTTTTAGATTGTCAAAATCTTTTAAATTTTTCAAAACTCAAATGACTTCTAAGTATTTCAGCTTAGAACTCGTACTTCAATAAAAAAATCTTTTTCAAACACGTTCGAGTATAAACAAACGATAATATTTTAGAACCAAAAACTCGTTTTATCAAATGACTTGTGTATACATCGGTACAAAACTCAAGCTTTTAACAAAGTAATTCTTTTCTATTGACAAACATCTTTTTTACAAAAGAAAAGATTTCAAAACAAAAATACCGTCTTTAGCACCTGTTTTTAAACAAACGTTTGCCACAAAGAAACTTTTTAGTCTCTAAGTGCGAAACAAAAATCTTTATGTGCTTAAAGATAACTCTCTCAAAATCTTTCAAACGATAAACTTTCGATAAAAATAAATTTCGTTAGATATATCAAATTGCTTTTATGAAAAGGGGGTATAAACTTCATAAACAAATTTTTCATGCTTATATAATCCGTTAGACTCTCCAAATGCTTTTCAAAAACATCATTGGTATTAAAAAATATCATGATATGCTATTTTTTAGGGGGAGAAAAACGTGGTTGAAAGTGATCTTATGAATTTTGTGATATATTTTGTGAATCTTAAAAATCATTTAGCTCGAATCAAATGTGATTATCTCGAATAGACTTGCACCGTGATGGGTAATAAATTCAAGTTAGTTATCAGAGCCAGTCATCACCTAAAAGCTGATGATGTATCTCTTTAACTAGTCCACGTAAACGTGTCTCGTAAAGTCTAGTCTTATTTGAATAATTCACTAATTTAAAGGTGTTTTTACTCAAACCACCATGTGCAAAAACCTTACAAATGGCAGCAAGATCCTTACGTGTACGTAAAACAATTGTTTTCAAAATCTTTTAAAGCACATGTGTAGGGGGAGTAGTTCTTCAAAAAGAAAACTTTCGATGTGTGATCAAAACAAGGTTTTCACAAACACATTGATTGACTTTCAAATTGATTTAATGGCTGTGAAGTTTTCAACAAACCAACAAAACCAATTCTTATGATTATGAAGATATAAGGAGGTTAAGTTTAGGTTTTATCCCATGATCCAGCCAGAGCCAGAAGGATCTACCCAGAGACAATCCACTAGTTAGTGTAGAAGTCCTTAGGTATGAGAAAAAAGGAGTAATTGAGAAAAAGGGTAAGAAGGGGTTGAAGAATTAAAAGGAAAAGTTAATGAAAGGGTAAAAAAAAATAGCCCTCCATAAACTTAGGACAGAAACCGGGTCAATACATAATCTATCTCTAATCACAAAAATGATTAAGATATTGAAGACAAGACATCATGGACCCAGTAATGCAATGCACAACCCATTCCCAGCCACTCAAGTTTCTCTCAACAGATACTTGTTTCATTTCTCACGGAGATAAACATGTAATCTATTGACCACTCACTCCAAGTTGTGTTAATATTGAAAAGGTGGCACTCTCAGCCTCCGCTCACTAAATTAAAATGCATAAAGTGAGTCTAGAGCCAATTGAGATTCAATCTATAAAATCTCTTAGGACACATTCCAAAACATACATTTGTTGTTCATCAATTAGAACGCAAAATGTAAATCTTTAGAGTCCTTCGCAGATCTTAGTAATCTTGCCAGAACATTCATGAGTGGAATTTCTTATGTGAATCCACAGTGATCGAATGGAAATTCCTGCCAGTGTCAATATCAAACAGTGCTGACAGCAGGTCGCTTCGTTAATTCTTCGTGAATTAAGCTTAGTGTTTCAGTGGTTACGTATACATCAAAAGGTCTACAGTCGTGAAGTGATATCTCGGTATACTTCAGCAACTCATCAGAATTATGTTAGCACTCCTGTGGCATCTAATTCTGAAATAGCCTCTGTAACGATTCGAATAGTATTTACACACTATGCTGCAAATACACTCGACATCTAAACTCGTAAGTGCTAGAAATCCTGCTAAGGAGATTCATCTTACGAATCGAATCCTGATGACGTAGGTTTTTACTTGGATCTAATCCAATGTATTGGTAACTATCTCTCACGAGATTAGGGCGGCTGATTCGCCCGACCAAGGTGAATGGGATCAGGACATTTATCAGTAAAACAATTGACGTAAATGAATTCTCTAAGAAGAATTTCACTATAATCAATTGGAGTTACACGATTATGAAACTAACCTTAGTATGCAGGTACAAAAGATGATACCACATGACGTGAACAACCACTTTCATCGACATCAACACCATCATAAACTTATACATACACAACAATCAACATCATCATCAAAGCTCGAATCAGGAAAAGTTCAAGACAAAGACAATGAATCGTCAAAGTCAAAGATCTAATCAAATAAAGTCAAGAACATATTCAAGCAAATGAGGAAAGCTCAAGTATGAAGATCAAAGCTATACAAGACGTATGAGTATGATGATAAGACAAAGACAAAGTCAAATGTGAAGATGATCGATCAAGGCAAGAAAAGACAACAACCTTACATCACAAGATCACAAAGCATGGAAAAGAACGAAGAATAAAGACTCATCTTATACAACGTTAAAGGTTCAAAGATCAAGAGTAAAGAAGACCAATTCACAACAACTCATCCAAGACAACTAAGGAATGACTTCAAAATGACATCCCTTAGGGGGAGATTGTTAGCATTACTTTTAGATAAAGTAATAGAACTTATAGTTATTCTATATTTAGGATCAATGTAACGTTATGTAAGAGTCTAAGTAATGGGCAATAGATAGTAATCGAATAGGCTAGGAGAATAGGCCAAAGCCCACGAGAACTCAAAGCCCAACCTAAGCCCATAAGGCATTGGATGGACTATATGTAAGCATACATGATTCATTCATGTGTGTGCTTGTGTGTGTGTTTCTAGTGTGTGATATACAAAAGCTCTCTCCATCTCTCTCTCTCTCTCTCTCTCATCTATCAACGCCGCACCATCACCACCACCACCACCATGAACACCATCAAGTCACCATGTTTATAGTGTAGTAAGTTGATAGAAATGGGAGCCTACATTTTTTTAAAGAAAACTTTACTCCTTCGTACAAAACTTCAAAATATCTAGGGGTAGTTACATGGTAAACCCATCAACTTTCAACATTTTGGCGTTTTAACCTTGAAACTATTTTTCAAAATAATTCGATCCTTTTAAATCATTAGATGTCAAATTATACTGAGAAACTTTTATTATTTAATCGATTACTGTTTTACTAACAAGAAAACTGCTAAAAGATGAATAAAAATGGGTTCAAAGGTTAAAGCTTTGTTAAAAAGAAGTTTATCTAAATTGTGCTAGAAATGCACCTCTTAAAATCTAAATAATAAACTAAAGTTTTCCAGTAATTCTACAAACAGCATTCATGTAATAATAAAAATTCTAGTTTTATAAGATATCTAGGAGTCTGCAAGTTTATTATCCAACTTTTTCTAATTTTTAGCGGAAAATGTTAAGCAACCCAATAAGAAATTGTACAATGAAGTAATGAAATACTTGATAACTCGGTAACAACAGTAAAAAGCAAGTTATAGAAACTTAAAGGGAAACGATTACGTATTGATAAAAGAAAACTCTAATCAGCTAGCTAGTACTAACCCACTCTTTCTGCTGAGATAATTTATCAACTAAACGGAATTTGTCAACCAAAAGATCTAAATGTCCAGACACGGCAGCATAACTGACAGTAGAGGTGGCGGTTACAACAGAAACCTCCACAGGTAAAGACTGTTCAGCAAGCCATTTGTTGTACGAGGTTTCATAACCAATGCGCTTACCCACTAACTTTGTGATTGGGTTTTCATTAACCCATCGGTTTCCTTTCTCCATGAAAAAGGGATACTTTTAATCTTTTTATTCTCAATCGTAAAACGAAACCTGTAAAGTATCCTACATAAATGGAGAGTGTATTTTAGATAACTAGTTTAATTTAAGCTTGTCCGCGGCTCGTGACACATCGTTGTATGTCGAGAAACAAAGGGTGCGCTTAGTTAGAGATAACATTTCCTAGTTCTCTATCTCTCATTTAGTAGGAATTTTGAGTGGGGTTTATCTTCAAAAAAGAGTTCAAAATTTAGAATACGCGTTTAAATGATGTTGTTATTTTCGATTTTGAAGAAGCAGGGCCGTCCCCAGAATTTTGGAGGCCCTGTGCCGTAACGAAAAATATAAAGAAAAATAGGCCTCATAAACACACAAATTTTGAATTTTGGAGGCCATGCCATGTACTGTACCAAAAAATGAGGCCCTATAAAGAAAAGAAACTAGATATATGTAGATAATTTCATTAACTGTAGTAACACAATAATGTATATCTAGATAAAGATCCATGTTTAAAAGAATTTATAAACTGATATCGTATGAATATTGTTTTGGCTTCTTAGATATGGAGTATTATTTTGAAAGTAGGTCATGTATTGAATTTATATATAAGGAATGGACTCAGAAAATGGTGCCCCTCATAATTATTGGGCCCTGGGCAACAGCCAAGCCTGCCCTTGCTGTGAACCGGGCCTGTGAAGAAGGAAACTAGAGGTTTTGAGTTACAAAGTAAGAAAGGAAAACATAAGAATGTGTTTTATCTATGTTTTCCTCAACTACACGCACCCTAATGCGGTGTTTGTTTAAGTCTATATATAAGCTTATGAGCTTATATGATTTCGGCTTATATTTCATAAGCGTGTATTTTTGGCTTATTTTTAGCTTAGAGTAAATTGCAAAAACAATAAAAGTTGTTGTTCATTTTGACAATAATCATCCTTGTCAGAAACTATTGGCAGGCATGCCCCTTAAATGTCTAACATTTACATTCCTGAAGGGATGGTTTTTGCCAAACTTTTCACTAAAGTTTCCGCAATAATCATCACAAAAATCCTTAAAAAGGATGAATTTTGTTAGAAATTTGGTCTTATAAGGATGATATTTGAAAATAATTTATAACAAAAGATGTTCACTGTTAAAATAAACAAACCACAAGGATGGTTTTTGCAGTTTACTCTTAAGCTTATATGAACTTAAATTTCATCTTTGATCATAATAAGCTCATAAGCCACAAAATATGGGCTTATAAAACATAAGCCGAAATCATATAAGCTCATGGTGTTTGTTTAAGCTTATTTGACTCGGCATATCTTCCAAAAGTGGCTTTTTAAAAAATATATATATGAGCTTATTATAACTTAAAGATGGAAAATAAGCTAATATGATAGTACAAAATAAGCCTTAAAAGATGCGTTTCATGAGATATAAACCGAGTCAAATAAACTCATAAGCCCACAAATAAGGGCGTGTGTAGCAGAGCGTAGAGAGGTGAGTGTGTTGAGCATTGTGATTTTAGTGCTCGTTTAGCAAGCATCAAGTAGTTTTATTTTTTTTTCTTTTGAAATGCTCTTTTTTACAACACTACATGAAGTAGCATTTAGGAGCGTTAAGCATTTATCCAGATGTAATGATACAAAATTACATCATTTTACACATTATGATTAACAGCTATGTTAACAAACGTTTTTATAGGAAAAAAATAAAAAATAAACCTTAAAGCTTAAATAAACACCCTTTAGAGTATTTCTCATCATAGTATTTAGAATTAAGAAAACTTATGTTTCTAGATTATAAATCACGAATTTGGAGAAAAAAGGGTAACATGATAGCACAGCAATTCACATAATAAAGAAATGATGAGAGTTTAAGAAAATCTTGATCATATACCATATAGCATAGCAATTCTATAATTGTATGAAACAATAAGAATCTTGAAAATTAATTAGTCATACCTGATGAATCGTCAATG
Organism: Artemisia tridentata subsp. tridentata; assembly: GCA_021014915.2. Taxonomy (NCBI): domain Eukaryota; kingdom Viridiplantae; phylum Streptophyta; class Magnoliopsida; order Asterales; family Asteraceae; genus Artemisia; species Artemisia tridentata. The sequence goes on along the minus strand of CP139508.1, from coordinate 330,373,261 downwards.
GCTAGGGTTTGGGCTTTAATGTTTAAATTTTGGGGGTTAATTATGCTCATTTTGTAGGGTGCCTCAATGAAAAAGTGTGCACCACCTGAATGGAAAGATGAGAAGACGTGCAGAAAGTAGTGTTTTGATTTTCTACTTTTGTAAAAAAAATAAAAATGGTAGAAATATAGGTTGAGTAAACTTACGTTTGACACATTTGTTTTATTTTAAATATTATGATAGTTTTTTCTGTATAAAACATAAATTTAATAGCCTCTTAACCTAACTCAGTTAAACGTATTTAGATATTTGAACAAAAAAAATGTATTTCTTTTATAACGTCATTCAAACGTGGTAAGATACAGCCAGGTTTACAAAAATTTGCCTAACATTTTATTGAAACTAGGCGAGTACCCGTGCATAGCAACGGAAATTCCTAGCGGCAGACAATTAACGATATGCGATATTGTAGTAAGAGTTTCGTGTAACGATATGGAAATTCAAAATTTTGGTACCCAATACTCAAGAACAAAGATAGAAGTATGGTAACTATAAATAAGTGTGAAATGTCACAATTCATTTATAGCCAAACATTGTTTTCCATAAACACCACTTGTGAATGTTTTTTGTTAAAATAACTGAAAAGAACATCATGTTTATCGAAATAAAATGAGTTTACAAGGATTGTCAATAATATCAGACATGTTCGGCAGTTGTAATGTTCAAAATTTCATTACAAAAGTGTGCAGTCCATCTAAGAAGAGATGCAATCACAAATGACACATTGACCATGACATATCTACATTTGGACAGTTATAGTCTACATTCCTCAAAAGGTGGACTCATCCAGTTCAAATGGATTGTATCAACAAAGAATGACATACAACTAATATAATGTCATAATCATGAAAACAAATTGCAAATCCTGGATAATCAACAAGTTGATACCATCAGTTTTCTAGCTCTCCAAGGTAGAAGATATCAATCATATCGAATACTCTAGTTGCATGTTGTGGCCTGTCGCACATAAATGTACATATATTAACCGACTGTTAAGTGTTCACATATGCACACAACATTTAGTAGCAGCCTGCAAAAATATTCAGTGTACGATTCACGTTTTATTGCTATATGCAGTGTTTTTTTAACCATTTGATGTAACATGCTTTTTTAAGTGGTAAGAATATTGCATTCAATGGTCACAAATTGCAAAAATTAGCAGCAACTGTATGTATGCATTAAGTGGCGCATTGGTTATGACAGTAAAACTGAAAAGCACATAACATTTTTCTTGTACTTTGCTAAACCTATATTGGAAACAGAACCGGTAAAAAAAATACTGCCTTACACTTTCTGATCAGTTAAATCTCGTCATGCAGAAATCTTTAGATAGTTTTCTAAATGCACATGTGGAAACAGATATAAGAGAAATTAGAGGCTCACCCAAAGAATCCTTCGGTGGAGTCATCACCAGCATGTGCGAGGATTGAATCGCCACCAGGGTGTTCTTCTACATAAGGAGTGACATCATATACCTAAGGTAAACCAGAGTCAAATATGAGTTAATAATACATGAAGTTTTAACAAAAACCATGCATTTCTTTGTAGGGTTTTCCCAGTTTCACATTAATGCATAGTTCATAGTGATGGATTAAAGTAACAGGTTATATAACCTAAAAGAACCTTGTCTTTGATGATGATCCAACAGTCTGTCCTCCTGTTATGCAATGAAACTTCGGCTTTGTTGTACGTTTTTACAGTCTGCATTCACAAAGAAATGAACGGAATTAGTGCATGGGTCAATTTGGGTTAATATTTAACCTTGAACAGGTCTAATAGAAAAAAGATATTTAGCTACAAAGGAAAAGGGTAATGGGCCATACGGGTCAAACAGGATGACAGTTGCGCGAAGTGTGGTTTTATGGATACAACACAAATAGATTTATTCACATATATAGAATGTTCTTGAGATAGTAGCGTATTTTATTCATACTAATGCATTAGTTATTAACTATAGTTAAAAAATGGTTAAAAGTGTTTTGCCGGTCAGCCTGACCCGTTTCGACTCGTTATACAGATTGACCCGTCTCAACCGAACATGTTACCTATCACCCAAGTTGCCACCTTTAATATTGATTCAAATGTGAATTACACTGCATTTCTAGCACAAGCTAGCCAAGCATATTTTATCTTCAAAGCGAGGTTTTCGATTTGCTGGAGACAATATTAACAGTCGACTACTGAATTTGAGGTGTTGTGGCCGCCCAGTAATTTAGTAAACTCATACTATGCTATGCTTAACTCCAAATAATTTGTAAGTAATAATTCTACTCCGTTTTCCAACAATCACAATTAGAGCTCCAAAGCCAGAGAAATCATTTTACTGGTATTAAAGTTGATATCTAATAGTATATTTAATAAGTTGCATCGCTTTGCTAAAATCAGTTGGTAAATAAAGTACATCTATTTATTCACTAAGGCCTAAGGGCATAGTTAGAATCGATTAAGAAAATCACTATGCTTCTTCACAAACAGCCATCAAAACTGCTAAAGATGATGTAAAGATACAATAGGGTCCTAAAGAGTACCGTAACAAAGAGAGAACCATCTAAGGTTCCCTAAGATCCTGTAAAACCCTATTCCCTAACAAAATCCATAAGCTCAAGTCCGAAAAAGAAAAAACTAAACAAGGTGCCCTAAATCACATACCCTATGTAACTGTCGGACATTTTCTATGCCATCATTTGCTTGTTCCCATAATTGAATTTTAAAAAAGAAACATACAAATATTAGGATTGAAAAAATAGAACAAAAAAAAAAATAAGGAATTCAAGAGTCTAAACTCTAAACCTGCATTGATGGCATCTCTTTCCATCATGTGCATCATACATACGATTCCCCTCATCATCATAGCCTTCCATTCCAACTATCCAGGGTTCGTTGTGATCACCTAACATCTTTTCATGCTCTTCAGTATAAACTTCCGGTTTTGAACCATCCTTTATCACAATTTTTACATCCTTCTTAACCTTTTCTTTTGGAATGGGCCTCTCTGAATAACTCACGGTGGGAATCATCATTATCCTGCATAACATTAGAGAAGTGTAAGAACAGATAAGATCATGCCATTTAGGGGAAAACCATGTGTATCAAAACTATTCCGTTACAACAAAAACAGCTCATTTTCAATGTTTTGTTGTAATGGGTAAAAAACAGTTAGAACTATAAAAATTCAAAAATGTTATAGCAAAAAAAAAAAAAAAAAAAAAAAAAAAAAAAAAAAAAATCAAAAATGTGGCGAAAGATTCCGACAACAGTGGCGGTGACAACAGCGGATCTACAAAAAAAAAATTAAAAAATGTTATAGCAAATCAAACTTCTAAAAAAACAGATCTTACATAAAAAAATAAAAACAAAAACAAAAACGTCAAGGAATATATAGGTTTATATAAAAAAATAACCTTTAGTGTTGTCCGTCTCGGTGGTGGGTTTCCTAAGGTGGTGAGACGCTCGGTATTGGCTGTTTCTTTGATGGTGGCTATGGACAACCGAAACCACTAACAACAACCAAAAACCCGCCCCCCCCCCCCCCCCCCCCCCCCGACTACCTGAAACTACCTAAACCATCAAAAGATGGTGGCGGAGATAGGTTATGTTGGCGGCGGCTGCTGTTTTTCGATGTGGTGTGTTTTAGGTTAGAGAACAGAAGAGAGAATAGGATATGCGGTGTGTGTATTTGTGTGTACTTTTGTTAATTGAGAAGGGCAAAATGGGGAATACATTATTTTCAACATTCCACAACATTGACTTTTCATTTTCCACCTTTGACCATATACCCATTATATGTAGTATAGATATAGATAGATGTGGAGGAGATATTATTCGAACAAAGTCTAGTCTTTAGTTTTAGTTTTTTGTTGCTATGCATGTGCTTTAATTTTCACTTTCAACTTATATTAATGTACGCTTTTGTTATATTTCATTTTGAAATGTTTTTAACACAAGGATTGTACTATAAAATATCTTTTATTTTGTTTCTTAAGAGGTTTTTTTTTTTTTTTTTTTTTTTTTTTTTTTTTTTTTTTTTTCATCTCATAATTTAAAATTGGTGTAACTTCAAATATCATCAACCAAAATAATTCACATCGATTTTTTATCATACGTAAAAGAATGTAAAATTGCAACTTATTTTTCTTATTTACAATACATTTAGGACACTAACCATACAACCATTTTCATTCAAAGTCATTTTTCGTTCAGCATCATTGATTCATTCAACGCTAAACCATATTGTTTGTCGAACAACCCCTACGAGGTGTTAAAGCATCCTTTCATATCAAGTCTAACAAAAAAGTTTTTGTCTCTTACTAACTCTTAATGACCGAAAAAAGCAAACACATAACATCAAGTGCCTCTTAGACCACTTCCAGTGGTAACGCAATTGCTGCGTTAAGGAGCAAAAATGAGCAGCGTTAAGGCACGTTAACGTGCGTTAGGCGTTGGAAGAGGATAGAGTTAACACAGCGTTATACCCTTAACGCTGCGTTAAGGGTATATAGTGTAAAAAAAAAAAAAAGTTCATTTCCGCCCCCTGGAACCATCCTTTTCATACCGTTGCAATTCAAAAAAAAAATATTCATTTAGGCCCCTAAGATTTTGTTACCGTTTAATTATAAACAGTTAGATCTAAAAAAAATAATAAAAAAAAAAATAAAAAAAAAAAAAAAAAAAAAAATCAAAACCATTTTCAATCTCCTATAAATAACCATTTCACACCATATTTTTTTTCACATTTCCACAAATCAATACACTACATATTACACTATCTTCTTCAACCTTCAACCAAAAAAAAAAAAAAGTCCGGCTTCAACCTAAACGATGACGGGAACGATACGTTCTTTAATCTCTTAAACTCCGGGTGGAATAACCCCAACGCTGGCTCATTTTCAAACCCAAACACCGACTCATCTTCAAACCTGAACCCACTTGGTGTGTTGTGAGATCCCGCAAAAATCCATTATAATCATACTCGTTGATCAAGGATAAACTCAAGTTACTGTTTAATAAATCCCATTTTTACGGGGAAATTTAAAAAATTTCTTTTATTATTATCCTCACCAAGTCACGATATCACGACATTTACTGAATAACGACGCTAGCTCACGATTTGTAATTTTGAGACGTGACTATTTCACAAGAACTAATATTTCACAAACCCCATTTTCAGTAGATGCAAATCTCACTAATATTAACTAGTATCCAAGTATAAATACACAAATGACAATTTTTACAACTAATAATATTCTAAATACACTAATCCCATTTAGATTTAACTAACTACAATTTGCCTAACCAATTACAAAGCCAAACGGACTGTCTTAGCTTCGGCCCATTACACGCTCCACCAGCCCAACTCCCAAGCCACTCTTGTTTTTGTTAGTTTATGCAAATTCGACAGCCACACACCCTCCAAAATGACTCGATATCTTTCGAATTTTAAACGCAACTCACGAATAATTTTGCACCATCTCATACATTACCCACTAGACAATATACGTGCCAAATTTCAGATTTGGATACCAAGTATTTCTATGGTTTTGGAGACCCATTTGTTTGTCCCAACTCACCTAACTCGATGCACATAAAAATCACAAAACCCAACTAATTCGAAACCCGACTTTTCCTATGTTCCACAGATAATATTCTTAGCACAATATGATGTTTGAAAGGTGGATAGGACAGCAGTGGAAGTAAATGACTCGATAAACCCATTTGACACTCAACCGAAATATCTAACCGAATATGTATAAATTCCAATGACTAAAGACAAGTTCTACTAACCCTCCCATACCTCCCAATGATGTTTTAGAGTCAGAAGCATGCTCTAAATACTGCTCATCCATAGTAACACTTCATGATTGAGATAGAGTCAACAAAACGTGTGTAATTTCATTCTCTATATATTCCACTCCTTTTAGCAACTCACTTCACTCACCTTTCATTCACTTCACTCTCACTAAATACCTTAAAAACCTCGAAGCAACTCTTGTCTCACATAAGGAAACAAATCGAGTAGGGAGGTCAATACGTGAAACGTATTGGAGCTCGCCAAAGCTTGCTGTCCTCATTCTTGCGTTCCATTCGATCTTCATTGTTTCTCCACCACCCTTAAGAGGTGCTGTAAGTATCTTGTAACTCTTTCGCTTACATTTCTCACATCCACACATGCATGCATATCCTATTTTATTTTTACACTCGAACGTATAAATATTTCTAGTATTTTACATGCATCTTCTTTTTCGTATAACCCACATCATATGTCGAAAACTCCATCATGAAAGGCTAGAGATCGATTCACAATACCACTCTCACGTTTACACTTAATCACATGCATCATTAGAACGTATCATTTATTTTTGCAAAGGTCGTATATGTTCTTTTATTCGAGTAGATTGCATGAAACCATCTGTTTATAACTCTCAATGAGGACAGGTTAAAAACAACACTAGTGCACGTTAGAATACATGCATGCACCCTCTTTTGTTTTCCACTCGGACGTATAAACTTCTATATTTTGAAACACACGTTAACATATTTTGAACCATGTAGAATGTCGAACTCTTTTTTTGGGGTCTCGACAGTTATCTCACCTACACCATTCATACATTAACACTCCATGCATTGTTCGAATAGGTACAAACTTTATAGATCACATGTACACAATAAACAAAAACTAGGAAATATGCTAAGTGTTTCGAATATGTAAAACAATCCACGTAGCCTAGAAAACAAGTCCATAATTCACGAATTAACGTAATGACTATATCTTATTTTTATACGACTCAATAGACCTCCCAACAAGCTACACTTTTTGTATAAACATCTCATAAAAATACCCAAAGATCGACCCTTAAAAATCGCTAAGGTGAAATGTTGAAACCTGTTTTGAAAAACAACAAAAGCTAGCGACTTGGGCTTTAAAGCCCATTAAGCTGTCTTATAAGCTGTTGAATAAGCTGGCTTTTGGGAACTCTTCAATATGAAAATAAGATATAAAAAAATAAGCTTTTCGATATACCCAACTCACTTCAAAACATACGGGTTAAACTTTGCTAATGGGCTTAACTATGTAGCTCGTTAAGGCCCATTTAGTATAAAAATAAGCTACTGGCCAAATAAGCAGTAAGAATAAGTTGTATTAATCTTAAGTAAGCCTCACAAAAAGTCACCTACCTTTTTCCCACATTATTTGCACTTTTGGACTAAAAATGTAACGCACTTTGACTAGAAGGACTAAAATTGCCAAACTGTGAAACTTGTGGACTGAAGCTGTGAAAACAGATTATAAAGGACTTAGAATGACATATCATTGAACTTCAAGCCTTATATGGACATTTGGATTATTTATGGACTATTATTAGACTATGGACTTAACGAAGGACTAACAATGTGACGCAAATACAGTTAGGGTAAAAAGGAGTAACAACTGAAAAAGGACAAGGACCAATTAATTTCACTTAACATTCTTATTTTATTTTCCATTTTTCACCCACCATTTCATATGCATTTTTATGCATTTTAGTTATGTATATTTAATTTTCGTTATTTATTAAACGATTTCACTTGCATATCATGAGGAGATAATATTTTGAGTCGAGTGACATAATAATCAAGATAATATCATGTATGATATTATATTGAGGCATTTTAAGCATATCACACTCACATCATCAAAACGTTGTACGATTTCTCACTTTCACCCTCATCATTAGTTATAAGTCGAATACTTAGATATTCCTCATATCCAGGTCTCGTAGTGAGGACGTTTCCGTGATCGTTTCCATAAGTCTTACTTGATCTTATAATTCCATCTTGTCAGATACACTCCAGGTGAGTCGTGGCCCCTACTTTTAATTCTTGTTTTTAATAACTCTTTTGGGGGAGATACATGCTTCAACTGTTTTAAGTATTTTCATACTCTGAAAACTCTCATGATTTATTCAAAATCATCAACTAAGTTTTACATGTTTTGAATCACCCTTTGACGGGGATATATGCTCGTTATACTTGCAAACTGCTTGCTTAGCTTAAATGCTATATTTGAAAAATAACATTTTCAAACTACTTGTTGTAACAAGATACTGAGACTCATTTTATGCATTCATATAACAACTGAATGTACTATTAACTTTACTATGATATTTCTACATTTCAACAAGAAATAATTGCCAAAACTAAAGTACGCATATTCTATGAAACCCTGAAACCCTATATTGCCTAAGTTTAACTATATTGCTATAAAGTCCCTCGATCATGAGCCATTAATCACTGCGGTGAGCACGAATATAGTGGATAGCTTCAAAACCTGTAGAGGCTGACGACCTATCCCACTAAATACTGGGTGGAATGCCTTATGGCTAGTCGTATTTAGTCGCGATACACTATATTTGAGAAATAATAGGATGAGGCAATCACCTATTACCTAGGGCAAAACCATCAGTAACCTGATGTGACTCCGCCGTTTTACGTTACATTTGTTAACGTTTTGCGCGTCATGAGGCTCTGAGCAATATAACCTTATGAATATATATGTCTTCCTATATATATTCGGATACAGCTGTATTTAAACACCACTCCACACTGATAGACATCAGACTTTATACTATTGTTTTCACTATGTGTTTGGATTATGTATCATGTACTTGGAACTTAACTGTTATCCTATGTGACTAGTTGTGTCTCATGATAAAGACAACTCAATGCTTGGCATATGGTTACTTTTAGAAGTTGAACCATTATTTCATTGCAAGCATATAACAACGTAACTCATTTTCATTTAAACTTGAAACCTTTGATCATCTGAGTTCATAAACGATTTACTCGTGGATTTTTACCAAATTTCAAACTTGCTAGTTACTTCAAGAAGTACTAGTATTTATTTCAGCTATCACTATACAACTCTTGAATTTATTGAAAGAAAGTTATTTTCTATCAAACTCCACGAACTCACCAACCATTGTGTTGACGTTTTAAGCATGTTTGTCTCAGGTAATCAACGGAGCAGGACAAGGCACGGAGCGGGCATTAAATACTCTGATAACTTAAATGGTGTGAAAATCAAATATGTCATTCTTTCCAAATTACCATACTTTTGTAGGATTTTCAAATCAGATATTTCAACTGTTGTACCAAAACTATTATTTTGAATGACATATAACTTTTAAAACGCCTTTTCCAAGTCGTTTTCTAAAATTTTGACTTCGATCCTCAGTGTAACACCTTAATTACTTTTCGCTGCCACAAAACAAATTAGGGGGTGTTACAGATTGGCATCAGAGCCACAGGTTATAGAGAATCAAATGTTTTCAAACATTGAACTATAACTACATTTTCAAAATAAATGATTTTACACCATACCATTTTACGCCCTCCGTGTCTGCAGACTGCCGTGCTCAACATATTACCTACTAAGATTGTTTTGTACTAATCTTTACATGCCTAATGTTTACTCTTCACACATTACACACCGTATTATTTCACACTCAATGTTACACCTTAAACGTATGAATATTCATAATTACTATTTCCGATTGCTACAGTACCATGTCTTCCAAACTAGTCGATATCACCAAGACTACCCCTCCTACTACACATGCGTCACCTATCTACCAAATTGTACCAGATACTGAAGATCCTTATGTAAAAATGTCACAACCCCAGCCTGACATAGAACTCACTCAGAAATCACCTCCGTCATCACCTACTCACTCACCTCCACGTCAGAAACTTAGGAGAGCAACCGAATCCTATTCAGATGAAGATTTGATTGGTGGTCAACCAACATTTGAATTTGGACAGAGTTCACACCAAGAAATGACTTGGAAGAAGATCGAGCTAAATTCTCCCTTGCCTAATATCTCAGATTTCTCCATGCCAGATATCCCAGAGAATGTATCCTCACCCAATTCTCCTGACTACAATGTAGACACCTGTGACTCCATATGGATTCGCCTTCACCAACACACCAGCATACTAGACACTCACTCTGAACAGCTAAAAGAGTTACAACCATTACGATTCGAATGGTATGACCATAACATTGATACCCTGTTTAAAAGGACAGATGCTGAAAGACGAGAAGTGTTTGATCTAGGAGTAAATGTTGGTAACATGAAGGACAATTACGAACAAGAACTTAGAAACTTGGATGCCAGAACCCGCTGTTTGGGTAGAGGCCACACCCAAACACACATTAGGATTGGGGACATTGAAAGAGCATTATGGTTAGCTAGAGACACAGCAAGAACCCAAAGCCAAAAGATTGCAGCCTTGGAAAACATGTTAGCTAATCAGATGAATGCATGCCAGGAACGTTTCTCAACCATGGAAGCTGCACAACGGGATCTTGAGGCAGAAGTTAGACGTCTACGTCAGAGACGTAACTGATCTTAAGTATCGTTGTTGTACTCAATAAACCAAATAGTTTTGGTTAGTATTCCATGTATTTCTCAATAATTCTGTAACTCTCAGAAATTGTAATCGACTTTTAAGCTATGACAGTCTCTTTCCATTATATCTTTCTGTTGTAAACAAATTCCTTCCACCAAACCCTATTATGGTGCTATAAATGCAATGAGCCATGCAAAACCTCACCATTTGTTACTCTCTTAGGTAAACAAATGACTCTACGTGAATCAATGAGACATTAATAAAAGACCTTGCGTTGGTTGTTTTGCAAAAATCAATCAAACAAGTTATTAGAGTTATGTCAATATTGATGATTGTATCCAAACTTACTATGATATTATCAGTGATTGTACATCAAATATACCACGACTAAACAATAAACCATAAAGTTCCAAGAATAAATCTTCAGAAGAGAACTTGATAACTGAAGAGAAAGTTGCTGAACTTCAGCTTTTGTAGATGAATTCGTTTGTTCCTTAGAAATCCCATATCAAGAGATGATCATTATTTTACGATGTTACCCAGACACATCGTATTTCTATGATCCTCAGTTAGTTTTGATTTTGTATTAAGATCACATTGTTAGCAATAATATGCAAATACCTTATTAATTGAAATTATTCTAATGATAAAGTGAATACTAAATCAGTGTTTCTTGTTGTAGTCATTGAAGATGGCCAACATGAGCAACGCCCATACCCCCTCAGCACTTACCACAACTATGACTCCTAAAACCATCGAGGAATTTGAAAACAATATCGTTACAGTGGTACATGAAGTGACCACAATAGTTCATCCGAGAGACAACGACCTAACCAGGAAAGAAAGAAAGATGGCTATACCTTGTAAGCATAACCATGAAAGTTTCATGGGGCATAGGCCAATTTACCTAAAGAGTTCAAGGAAAAGGACAAAACCTATACGTACATGTGCCCAAAGAATTAGGCAAGATATTGCACTTAAGAAAAATAACCAAAAAGCGAAAACATGAGGAGAAAAGATCCTTTATCCTCAACGAATGTGAGTTCCACAATGATGTTTGCATCCGCAATCATCTACAAGACCGCATTAACTATCTTCGCCAGCAAAGGCCCAAATCAGAAGTTGGAAGAAACTGCGTCACCACTTCTACTAAAAGAGACAACTACTATGGAAAGCAACCTCTATGCCAAAGATGTAAGTTGCATCACACCGGGCATTGCATTGCTAAATGCGAAAGGTGCCAAAAAACAGGCCACAAGACAAGAGATTGCAAAGCCATGGAAGGAAATGAGTAACTATCATCCATAAAATGCCATGAACGTGGTGAAATAGGTCATTACAAGAGTCATTGCCCGAACTACAAAGCCCATTGGGAGCCCAAGATTTGTACAAGGGAATAAGAACTCGTCGAAGAATCTTAACTGTGTCGAAGAATGACCTCTATGTTAAGCAGATGAATGGATTCCTGTTGTAAAATAAATAAACTCTAGTCTAGAATTATCTAAGTTATATTTCCGTTTGTATTTACCTTAGGTACGATGGATGTAACCTAAGTGTAACAGTTATCTTTCTACCGTGTGAGAACTTTACCCTGTAATATTTCCATGATAATTATAATCTACGTCTATTTCAAATTCTATTCCACCTCTTTATTCATAAGTCGTTATGTAACAACACACAAATATTACCCTAAGGATTTAATTAACTCCATTTTGACCAAACCATAGGTTGATACCACATTTTAAGAAATCCTCACCTAAAACTTAGGTCTATACCAAGAATATCATTTTAGAAATTCCTGACCTATCCTCGGAATATGAACAAAAACTTTCTAATCATTTTGGAAATAATCAGAGGGTGTCTGACTTTGTGACGAAACCATTATAATTGAACCATATAAAAGCATAAATATCATAATGACTGAACCAAGCGTTACATCATTTGGTCCTCAATTATACATAGCCTAGCTACCTATGTATAATTTAGGAAGAATCATGTTATAAATGGAACAGTTATCTTTTCAAAGTTTTTAATAACAATTTTCATTCCAAAAAACAGAATTTCGAGACAAAATAAATTGTTCATAAACCTCACTTTTAACCAAACCCAGTAAGATCTATACTTATTACCCATTACCTTATTATAAGAAGTCGAGAAAAGTACGAAATTAGAAACTATAAGAATTCACAACAAGATGAGGAAAACACAAATAACATAAATTTTATTAGAACCCACGAAAATTAATACATAGCGAGATGATTAACATCGGAAGTGCTAATAATACAATAAACACAATAAAAGGCATAGAATCTTCGATAGGTTGGCCCACCATAGCAACAAAAACCACCACCAACCCAGCGATAGCAAGAGCCACCACAGGATGAATCACCTTAATTATACAGCGTCGTAAATGCAACAAAATATTAAAAGACACAACGAGAACTAATTCGTAAACATAAAAGTAAATGAGTTTTATTCCACACTTGTTAAAGGTTACATAGAAACACAACAAATAACCATTACAAGCGACACTAGCTTAAAAGCTATTACCCCCAAAATTTATCCACAACAATGGCTAGGATTGTGAGGGGTACAATAACCAACAAGTATCCGATCAAATGGCCGGAATCTTCGCCGGGAAGAAGAGCCAAACAAACGGCGGCGAAGACGATGAACATGGTTGCAAAAACAATAGCGAACGGCGGCATGTTTTTGATTTTGGGAGAGATGAAGTGAAAAAGGTAAAGTGGGGAAGAAAAAGGGGAAAAGTAAATAGGGTATTAACAGGGAAAAAACTATCCGTTATTTTACTATTCACGACCATTAAGTTTCAAATCACTACCATTAAAAATCCACTAGTCTCGACCGTTAGAACACTAAACATTAAGTGTTAAATACTTCCTACTCTCGGCCGTTATCTTCACTATTCATAGCCTATAAAATTCATTAGTTGACCAAACATTCAAATTTAATTCGTCTGGTACGAATAAATCCAAATTGGATCTCGTTTCCTCAATATTCAAATGAAAATCTCTCGATAACATTTTTCCATAAACTCTCACCTCAGAACACCACATTTTTCAACACCTATCACAGACTGAACTTCGGGACGAAGTTCAAAATTGAGGGGTGGATACTGTGAGATCCCGTAAAAATCCATTATAATCATACTCGTTGATCAAGGATAAACTCAAGTTACTGTTTAATAAATCCCATTTTTACGGGGAAATTTAAAAATTTTCTTTTATTATTATCCTCACCAAGTCACGATATCACGACATTTACTGAATAACGACGCTAGCTCACGATTTGTAATTTTGAGACGTGACTATTTCACAAGAACTAATATTTCACAAACCCCATTTTCACTAGATGCAAATCTCACTAATATTAACTAGTATCCAAGTATAAATACACAAATGACAATTTTTACAACTAATAATATTCTAAATACACTAATCCCATTTAGATTTAACTAACTACAATTTGCCTAACCAATTACAAAGCCAAACGGACTGTCTTAGCTTCGGCCCATTACACGCTCCACCAGCCCAACTCCCAAGCCACTCTTGTTTTTGTTAGTTTATGCAAATTCGACAGCCACACACCCTCCAAAATGACTCGATATCTTTCGAATTTTAAACGCAACTCACGAATATTTTTGCACCATCTCATACATTACCCACTAGACAATATACGTGCCAAATTTTAGATTTGGATACCAAGTATTTCTATGGTTTTGGAGACCCATTTGTTTGTCCCAACTCACCTAACTCGATGCACATAAAAATCACAAAACCCAACTAATTCGAAACCCGACTTTTCCTATGTTCCACAGATAATATTCTTAGCACAATATGATGTTTGAAAGGTGGATAGGACAACAGTGGAAGTAAATGAATCGATAAACCCATTTGACACTCAACCGAAATATCTAACCGAATATGTATAAATTCCAGTGACTAAAGACAAGTTCTACTAACCCTCCCATACCTCCCAATGATGTTTTAGAGTCAGAAGCATGCTCTAAATACTGCTCATCCACAGTAACACTTCATGATTGAGATAGAGTCAACAAAACGTGTGTAATTTCATTCTCTATATATTCCACTCCTTTTAGCAACTCACTTCACTCACCTTTCATTCACTTCACTCTCACTAAATACCTTAAAAACCCAGAAGCAACTCTTGTCTCACATAAGGAAACAAATCGAGTAGGGAGGTAAATACGTGAAACGTATTGGAGCTCGCCAAAGCTTGCTGTCCTCATTCTTGCATTCCATTCGATCTTCATTGTTTCTCCACCACCCTTAAGAGGTGCTGTAAGTATCTTGTAACTCTTTCGCTTACATTTCTCACATCCACACATGCATGCATATCCTATTTTATTTTTACACACGAACGTATAAATATTTCTAGTATTTTACATGCATCTTCTTTTTCGTATAACCCACATCATATGTCGAAAACTCCATCATGAAAGGCTAGAGATCGATTCACAATACAACTCTCACGTTTACACTTAATCACATGCATCATTAGAACGTATCATTTATTTTTGCAAAGGTCGTATATGTTCTTTTATTCGAGTAGATTGCATGAAACCATCTGTTTATAACTCTCAATGAGGACAGGTTAAAAACAACACTAGTGCACGTTAGAATACATGCATGCACCCTCTTTTGTTTTCCACTCGGACGTATAAACTTCTATATTTTGAAACACACGTTAACATATTTTGAACCATGTAGAATGTCGAACTCTCTTTTTGGGGTCTCAACAGTTATCTCACCTACACCATTCATACATTAACACTCCATGCATTGTTCGAACAGGTACAAACTTTATAGATCACATGTACACAATAAACAAAAACTAGGAAATATGCTAAGTGTTTCGAATATGTAAAACAGTCCACGTAGCCTAGAAAACAAGTCCATAATTCACGAATTAACGTAATGACTATATCTTATTTTTATACGACTCAATAGACCTCCCAACAAGCTACACTTTTTGTATAAACATCTCATAAAAATACCCAAAGATCGACCCTTAAAAATTTGCTAAGGTGAAATGTTGAAACCTGTTTTGAAAAACAACAAAAGCTAGCGACTTGGGCTTTAAAGCCCATTAAGCTGTCTTATAAGCTGTTGAATAAGCTGGCTTTTGGGAACTCTTCAATATGAAAATAAGATATAAAAAAATAAGCTTTTCGATATACCCAACTCACTTCAAAACATACGGGTTAAACTTTGCTAATGGGCTTAACTATGTAGCTCGTTAAGGCCCATTTAGTATAAAAATAAGCTACTGGCCAAATAAGCAGTAAGAATAAGTTGTATTAATCTTAAGTAAGCCTCACAAAATGTAACGCACTTTGACTAGAAGGACTAAAATTGCCAAACTGTGAAACTTGTGGACTAAAGCCGTGAAAACAGATTATAAAGGACTTAGAATGACATATCATTGAACTTCAAGCTTTATATGGACATTTGGATTATTTATGGACTATTATTAGACTATGGACTTAACGAAGGACTAACAATGTGACGCAAATACAGTTAGGGTAAAAAGGAGTAACAACTGAAAAAGGACAAGGACCAATTAATTTCACTTAATATTCTTATTTTATTTTCCATTTTTCACCCACCATTTCATCTGCATTTTTATACATTTTAGTTATGTATATTTAATTTTCGTTATTTATTAAACGATTTCACTTGCATATCATGAGGAGATAATATTTTGAGTCGAGTGACATAATAATCAAGATAATATCATGTATGATATTATATTGAGGCATTTTAAGCATATCACACTCACATCATCAAAACGTTGTACGATTTCTCACTTTCACCCTCATCATTAGTTATAAGTCGAATACTTAGATATTCCTCATATCCAGGTCTCGTAGTGAGGACGTTTCCGTGATCATTTCCATAAGTCTTACTTGATCTTATAATTCCATCTTGTCCGATACACTCCAGGTGAGTCGTGGCCCCTACTTTTAATACTTGTTTTTAATAACTCTTTTGGGGGAGATACATGCTTCAACTGTTTTAAGTATTTTCATACTCTGAAAACTCTCATGATTTATTCAAAATCATCAACTAAGTTTTACATGTTTTGAATCATCCTTTGACGCGGATATATGCTCGTTATACTTGCAAACTGCTTGCTTAGCTTAAATGCTATATTTGAAAAATAACATTTTCAAACTACTTGTTGTAACAAGATACTGAGACTCATTTTATGCATTCATATAACAACTGAATGTACTATTAACTTTACTATGATATTTCTACATTTCAACAAGAAATAATTGCCAAAACTAAAGTACGCATATTCTATGAAACCCTGAAACCCTATATTGCCTAAGTTTAACTATATTGCCATAAAGTCCCTCGATCATGAGCCATTAATCACTGCGGTGAGCGCGAATATAGTGGATAGCTTCGAAACCTGTAGAGGCTGACGACCTATCCCACTAAATACTGGATGGAATGCCTTATGGCTAGTCGTATTTAGTCGCGATACACTATATTTGAGAAATAATAGGATGAGGCAATCACCTATTACCTAGGGCAAAACCATCAGTAACCTGATGTGACTCCGTCGTTTTACGATACTTTTGTTAACGTTTTGCGCGTCATGAGGCTTAGAGCAATATAACCTTATGAATATATATGTCTTCCTATATATATTCGGATACATCTATATTTAAACACCACTCCACACTGATAGACATCAGACTTTATACTATTGTTTTCACTATGTGTTTGGATTATGTATCATGTACTTGGAACTTAACTGTTATCCTATGTGACTAGTTGTGTCTCATGATAAAGACAACTCAATGCTTGGCATATCGTTACTTTTAGAAGTTGAACCATTATTTCATTGCAAGCATATAACAACGTAACTCATTTTCATTTAAACTTGAAACCTTTGATCATCCGAGTTCATAAACGATTTACTCGTGGATTTTTACCAAATTTCAAACTTGCTAGTTACTTCAAGAAGTACTAGTATTTATTTCAGCTATCACTATACAACTCTTGAATTTATTGAAAGAAAGTTATTTTCTATCAAACTCCACGAACTCACCAACCATTGTGTTGACGTTTTAAGCATGTTTGTCTCAGGTAATCAACGGAGCAAGACAAGACACGGAGCGGGCATTAAATACTCTGATAACTTAAATGGTGTGAAAATCAAATATGTCATTCTTTCCAAATTACCATACTTTTGTGGGATTTTCAAATCAGATATTTCAACCGTTGTACCAAAACTATTATTTTGAATGACATATAACTTTTAAAACGCCTTTTCCAAGTCGTTTTCTAAAATTTTGACTTCGATCCTCAGTGTAACACCTTAATTACTTTCCGCTGCCACAAAAAAAATTAGGGGGTGTTACATGTGTCGAGCCAAGAAGCTTACGAACAATATCAAGCAACGCTATTTTTCGAACAACAACAACAAGCGAACCTAAACACAAATTTCTCCAATCTCCAATTCACCCAACATTCACAACAATCTCAAACCGCAACCCATGATGTTCCCGACACTCCAACGTCTCCTCCAAAGAAAAACAAGTCCGGGCGTATCAAACAAAAGGCTATAAAAACAAAAAACCCAGTACCTTTGGACGATGATGATGAAGAAAACCCCAACATCATCAAATGTTGGAACCCACAAGAGGAAAAGTTACTTGCATAGTGTTATGTTGCAGCGACGGAAGATTCACAAGTGGGTCGGAATCAAAGCAGGGATACGTTTTGGCAACTGGTGCAACGTGAGTTTAATAGACTCAATTATCAACAGAGAAACAAGGATATGATCAAGAGTAAATGGAAAACGTTGAACCGTGATTGCTCAAAGTTCAACGCGTACTACAAACGTTCCCAACGCCAAGAAAAAAGTGGGGAAAGTGAATTGGATATCCTGAAACGTGCCCGAGAAATGTACCGAGACGAGCACAAGGCCGCTCCTTTTAGTAACGAGGAGGCTTGGGAGGTTTTACAGGGTCACGTGAAATGGGTCGCACCGGAAGGAATTGATTTAACCGGTGATGAACAACCAAGCCAAACAAATGAGGCGTTGTTTGGTCGTGATGAACAACCAAGACCAATGGGAAGGCGTACTGCAAAGAAAGCTCGATCCGAGAGCACGGGAGCAAGTACGGGAGTAACGAGCTCGTCGTTGCAATTCATGGAGGCTATGACATCCGAGTATCGTTCGAAAAGGGAAGTGGCCGAAGCTGCGTATCGGGCAACCAAATAAAAAGAGGAGACGATAACTAGGCTAAAGGAAATGAAATTTTTGATAGTTGATACTGCCGGGAATGATCCAGACGTGGTGTATTGGATCAACCAAGAAAAAGCTCGAATCAAGCAAAAATACAACCTTCAATAACCTCTAACAACCTCCTCAGTAGATTTAGGATTGTCTTTATTTTTATGTTGTAATTTTTAATTTCGTTGTTGATTTTTTTTTTTTTTTTTTTTTTTTTTTTAAGTGTGTAATGTTATGTTTTTTTAATGAATGTTATGTTTTTAATAAATGAAGTATTATTATAAGTTTAGGGTTGAATTTGAAAATGTTTGATATAAAGGTGAGTTAAGGTGTGTTAAAGCTGAGTTATTATTGAGTGTGTTAAAGCTGAGTTAAGTTAAGGTGTGTTAAAGCTGACGTGGCAGTGCCTTAAAATTTAAAATTTAAAATTTAAGGTTGAGTTATTGTTAGAAGTGGCCTTACAGCATTTGACTAAAAGTTTTTTATAAAGAAAACAAACGGCAATAACACAACTTGTTTGTAAAAATGAGAGAAAAATTAAAGATAGTACTTTTATTCAAGTAAGGATACCCATAGAAAAATACTCGGTACGAGGCATTGTCAAGCCCGTGCGTTGCACCAATTGTGTCTAAGTGTTCGTAGCTTAATGGTTGGTATTCATTAGGTAAGCATTGTGCATGTGAGGGGTTTTTTTATGTAAAAAGTCAAGTGTGAGGGTTTTTTAGTTATATTTCTAAATACAATCTTTAACACTGAAATGATATTTCTGCATGGGAAGCCGGAATGCCTGCTTGAATTAATTTCCGTTATGATGACTTCTCATTACTTGAGCGTTGTATTTTTTTACTTATTTATAATTGATGATTATCACTGTTTATGTTATAACCCTAATACCTATTATCTCACACATAACTCTCTGATCAATGGCCGTCTCGCGCAACATTGAAGAACTTAAGCAGGTTTCTGGTTCCGACAATCTGGCCACTTGCTTCAAGTTTTTGTTTAACAATCGGGTAACTGAAGAGGAGGGGTTCTTAATGCGGATGGGGGAGGAAGCCAATCAACTCCGTAGCCAGATTGATAAGACTGAGATCAGCATAAGGGAGACTCATTTGCTTGGCCCCTTCAATGAAAAAGCTGTGGATGCGCTGGAGTGTTTGATTGCGACACAACAAAGGGATCGTGACAGGCTGCTAGCAATTATCCCAATCTCCTAGCTGAAGTTCGTGATGGTATTCATGAGAAAGAAGGGCATGTCAGGCTTATGGAGTTTCATGAAGCGCTATCAGATGATGATGATTAGAGCATTATGGTGGATGTCTTTTGGGCAGTATTTTGAATGATCTTTTGGATGTATGTATTAATGATAAGATGGTTAACTGCTATGACTCTGAAAGTTGATGTTAATGACTTTGATTATCAAGTACTCTAATGTTTAATATTAATAGTATTTAGTTTTATGTTTATGTTTTAGTTTACTTATTTACTTTATTTATTTTTTTTCTTTTTTTATACTCGTACTTTATGAGAAAGTGGGTTTTCTCTCACACACACATGAGTCAAACACACACTATTTTTAGATCTGGCGAAAAATATTTAGGGTTTTATCTCAAATTAGGCCGATCCATTATACAACATGTTAATCAAATTAAATCATAGGTTCATTTGATTTAAGGCTTGTGTATTGAATTTCTTGTTTCAATTTTCATGAAATGATCATCTAGGGCTGATAATCGTATGGCTGTCTAAGGGTTCATTGTGAAATCATATGTTAGATGTTTATGAGTATGATTTTTTTTGGAATATGAGGAATTTGGTTATTGAATTGTTTATCTTTTTTCAAATTTGCTTGGTTATTGATTTGTTTATCTGTTTTCAAATTGGCTTAAGTAAGTTTGATTGAATTTGGGTATTCATTGTTTAGGATGAATTAAGAAGTGCGGGATGATTGAATTTTGGTTTAGCTGTTAGTAAAGTTTTTATGTTTGCATACTTGATGATATGGCTGTTATTGTTATATAAGAAGTTTGACGGAATATCAACGATGGATGTGCGGAAACCAAGGCAGCTATTGATAAATTTTCTTGGTCGCGGCACATCCATCATTGATACTTTGTCAAAATTTGTCGGCTTCACACGTTCTGACATTCACCTAGACGGAATATCAACGATGGATGTGCGGCAACCAAGGCAGCTATTGATAAATTTTCTTGGTCGCGGCACATCCATCATTGATACTTTGTCAAAATTTGTCGGCTTCACACGTTCTGACAGTCACCTATCTGAGCCGCAAGAGTTGTCAAGTTCATTGTGCTAGTTCTTATTTGTAGGTTATATGCTTTTAAAAAGCATATTTTTAGTCAATTGGTAGTAGCATTTTGTTTATATGAAAGTTTCTGATTATAATATTTTATTGCTGTCTTGCGGATATCTAGTGGAGTATTTTTGTTCTGATGTGGTTCTATATTATGGTCTTTGCTCTTCTTGACCTATGATGTGCTTAATACATAGAACTTCAATGATGTTTGGTTATCTGTTTTGTCTTTGTCTTCATGTTTCGTTGGTGTGTTTAAGATATTTGATAGGGATTTAAATAATCATAAACAAAACATTTTGAGATTTTCATTTTATAACAACCTTGTTTTTTAGTACGCTGGCAAACATGACTAAGATAAATATTGAATGCATATATTTATTAGATATCATCTGGGAACATTAGATAGCTGTGCTAAGATAGGTTGCTGAAAGTTTCCTTGAAAACAATGTTACGCGTGCAGTGCGCAAGTTCCGGATCTTTATCTTCGATCATTAGTATTTTAAGGCCATCAGGACTGGTGAGTCTAGATAATGCCACATAAAGTTGTCCATGACTGAACACGGGAGCAGGCAAATAGAGGCCAACATAATTAAGTGACTGACCCTGACTTTTGTTAATGGTCATTGCATAACATGGTTTTAGAGGGAATTGCCTACGTTTCAAGACGAATGGCCACTTAGACTGTGTTGATGTGATTATAATCCTGTGTATAATGACATTGTCCCCTACATTTGAACCTGTTAGCACCTTAGCATGTATAACAAACTGGCCTAGATCTGTAATGAGTAACCTTGTTCCATTATATAGTCCTTTGGTTGGATTGACATTTCGCAATAACATAACGGGCAGTTCCTTTTTTAAGTGAAGAGCATGTGGGGGCATACCTGGGAAATTTAAGGAATTTAGAAATTCAATCGGATACAGGTCGTGTTGTTCAAGATTGTCTGTAGATCCCTTGCAAATCTCATCTGCACTGTTGTATGTAACAGTTTCCCCTTCTAACTGGTTAAACATATACTCATTGATGGCATCAGCATCCTCATTCTTAGAAGTTAAAATTGCCCTTTCTTTGAGGTAGGCATTGTCGGTTTGTCTTGTTGTAAAATCAGGGTATGTCTCTGCAACAATTTTTCGATAGGAGAATCCCATGATTTAATTAGAAAGTTTTTGGGAATGTCAATCCAAGTTGGCTCATCCTCCCCTTCTTTATATTTTGCTGGCAACGTGCCATCCCCCACAGCCAAAACCCATCTATTGAAATCCTTTTTTCGAGTATCAATCTGCCCATTTTCAGTATACTCATTCACACGCATGCT
The DNA here is from genome assembly GCA_021014915.2 of Artemisia tridentata subsp. tridentata. Taxonomy (NCBI): domain Eukaryota; kingdom Viridiplantae; phylum Streptophyta; class Magnoliopsida; order Asterales; family Asteraceae; genus Artemisia; species Artemisia tridentata. The sequence goes on along the minus strand of CP139508.1, from coordinate 330,350,902 downwards.
GCGTGTAAGGGTGAAGACCTTGCAATGATTCCATAATGCAGACTGGTTTATGCAAGATTGAACAATGTCAGGTCTGCTTCCTTTTGGTATAAACTGGCAGAACTTGTCGAAAGTCACCTCCCAGTAAGACCGTCACACCTCCAAAGATTCGATTCCTATTGTCTGGTTCATGATATCCTAAAATATCTTTTAGCGTCTTGTCCAATGCCTCAAAAGCATATTTTTGAGTCATTGGCGCTTCATCCCAGATGATAAGTTTAACTTGCTGCATCAGTTCTGCCATATGTGTGTTTTGCTTTATGTCACATGTAATGTTCTCCAATAATTCAAGCGGTATAACAAAACGACTATGTGCGGTTCTCCCTCCTGGTAGTAATAATGAAGTGATTCCTATATAAATTGAGACTATTAGTTCAAGATGTATTTTATAAAGTTTACAGAATAGTTGTTTGTTTTATTTGAGTATTCATTTTTACCTGAAGATGCGACAACAAGCACTATCATACGTTCTGATCTTAACCTTGAAATGATGGTTTTGTATAAAAATGTCTTCCCGGTTCCTCCTGGTCCATATACAAAGTAAAAATTCCCTTTTTTATTATGCACAGATTCAATTACCTCTTCATAGATTAATCGTTGTTCGGGATTTAACAATGAATGAAGCTTTTGATGTTCAACACTACTTTTCTTCATATCATAATCTAACGATTCTCTGATGAGATGATTGTCCAAGTTGGTTAGTAACTTTGGGTTAGGCAGCGGTAGATCTTGGAACTCTGCTAAAGATCTTCCATGCCTACTTAACAACTCTTGGATTTCTAGCAAACAATAGTTCTGGAGCTGTTCATCCGTGAATTCCAACTCAGGATATTTAAAAATTTTCCTTTTTTTATGGAGGATATCCACTGATAAGAACTCCCAGTTTTCTTCCCATAATTTTAAAGGCCTGCTGACATCGCAAAACAACAAAATTGTCACAAACATGTCACGTAGCTGTGGTCCAAACGCCCATACACTTGCTTCTGATATAGCATGCTTCCATTCTGTGTCATCATTTAAAAGGCCGTATTGAAAACAGGCTTCTTTGAATGTGGAACATAGTCTGGTGTTAACTGTCATGAGATTTTGAAAAGATTCAGGCCCTCTCACAATGTTCAATAGCATTCTAAGATAATATCGTTCTCCGAAAGCCGGGTGAGAGTAAACCATCCTGCCAATGCATCTTTTACGTTTTCTTTGTTTCCACATTTTGTCTTTCTCATGCCACACATAATGTTGAGGTATCTTAGCATATGTATATGCCCTCGCTGATGTATCACGCTTGTTTAATTCAAACCAGTCAGTGAACATAGTTATGTCGATACCTTCCGTTTGAATTAGGGCGGGTAAGCTTTCTGAGTCACGAAGTGTGATTGCGTTCTGATTTGGTAAGTGGTAATTCAGTCTCATGACTGATGGATATGAGTAATGGATATCATATGAAAACAAACGCCACACTGCCTCACATGGAGCTAAGAAGCGACAATTCAAATAATTTTTTATTTCGTCCACCTCCAAAACTTGGACATTTCCCAAATCACCATCGATTGTAACATTCTCTTGTATAACCATTGTAGCTCTGTCGGGCCCTTTATTTAAGTACTTAAATAAGTACTTAATTGCCTTTGATCTGTTGCACCATTCCATATTAATGTGGGCGTGGTACTTCATGAGGAGATAACGATTGTGAGGAACGACATATCTGTTATCGTATTTAAATTTTCCTTTTATATGGTAAGCTTTATTATCCCTTCGACGATAAATCGCATAGCCATCATTATCAACTATTGTTTCTTCAACAAAAGGTTTAGGAAAATGTTTCGAGCATTTACCCTCAACTGTACATGGGGCGTGTTTAGCGTCTTGACCGCAAGGTCCATGTAACATAAATTCAGTTACTATTTTATACCCTTCTGGATCTCTTGATTTACACGGTATCTTTGCTGTAATCATGTCATCTATCTCGCGTGCGGTTTTGCATTTCAACTTTTCTTCTAGCCATAATAGGATATGAGCGTGTGGCAGGCCATGTTTTTGAAATTCTATGACATACACAACTGAAAGGAAATGCAAGAAAAGCATAAGTTGGTGCATAAATTTGGTGTAGAAGAGTAGAAATTTACATTTCGCATCAAGTTGTATTACCTGCCCGTGAAGGACCAAAAATATGGTGCTTTGTAAGATCGTCTAACATTTCAGTTAGTTTAATCTTGAATACACGGGTCGCAATTTCTGGACGGTCATTACTTTTTTGGCCCGGGATGTGCTTTAACATTTCAGTAACCTCGGGCCATTTTGGATTGGCAGTGAAAGTGATGAACAGGTCTGGATTTCCATAGGTTCGACATATAGCCATAGCATCTTGGTAGTTTTGCATCATATACCTTGGGCTGCCCGTAAAACTCCTTGGTAGAACAATTCGTTTCCCGAGGCCTGCTGCATTTGTATCACCCCTTGTTACAGCGTCACACAGGTTATGATATAGATCCACACGTAACGTATCTTGATTTTGCCTAGTCCATTTAAGTCTTTGTTCCTCAACAGCCGCGTATGCATCCACCAGGTATTGTTGAAACAATCGCCCACCTCTAAGCAAGGTTGTACCTTGGTTATTACGCTGCTGTATTATGTATGCGTAGTACTCTTTCATTGTGAGACAACCCCTTTTGGTTTTGCGGGTACCTGTGTTCTTGTGATACGGTATTTTTTCATGAAATCCTTCCTCTCCATATGGGAATAATAATGGATATTGGAGGGCCATGTATTCTGAATGCAACTCAGAAATACGTTTCAGACCTTCATCCTTGTTACTTACAACAATATCTCTCGTAGGGATGCCATCACCAAAGTCGTTAGTAATTAGAGCTGCTATTTCAGGCACAGTCGGTGCGTTGTATTGCCGGGATGCACTCCGACCACTTAGCAGGCGTAATTCAAATTTTGATGAATTATGGGACTTACACCAATTCCTGGCCATTCGAAATGCCTTGGCAATTGAACTTGATTGATCGAACATTTGAATTAGGCTTGCTACTATCTTTTCATCCACCACTGCGCCACTCTCCTTGTGTATAAAAGCTTCCATCCGGTTCTTTACTTCATTTCCGGTATCATAAAAATATAGTTGTGCATATTTCGGTTGAGTACCCCTTGTAGGCAGTAGAGAACCTATTCGATGATAGCTTTGGCCATTTATTCTAAATGTGTATGGTGCCCTCCCAGTATTGATTGAATGATCTATTTTGGCTCCAAAAGAAGTATAGCAAAACATGAAATTATAAACTCTAATATGCTCTTTGAATCTTAAAGATTCAGGATTGTTATAATCCATAAGCTTTTTAAGAGGCGAAGGTGCTTCATTAAATCTAAGGAGAAGCACCTTACCTTTTTGGCAGCAAAGGGAGAATATTGGGTTGCTAGTGTTGGATCCTTTGTTGCTTCTCTCTTCATACCACATAATTGCCTTGCAATTTTGACATTCAAACGATGGAGGGCCAATATTATGATAAACCACAGGAATACCTTGACAAAAGAGGTAATTATTAGTGTAAAGAACAATATTTTATAAATCAAATAATAGGGGTCAAGATTTATAACATGTACAATTACATGTAGATGCAAATGCAGCTCCTTGATGGTTTTGTTTTGCTGCACGCAGATAGGCTGGTCCTGTAAGAAGGAAAGTAATGGTAATAAACACTTGTATGAAATTAAAAGTCTACCAAATGAACAACATTTTTTTAAGAGATATTGACTTTTGCTATCATTTGCTTAATTACTCACCTGATGATTTTCTTTTTTTGTATATGAAGGTACTTTTGGAAGTAGAAATCATTTGGCTCGGTGGCGAATCTGTTGAAGTGCCTATTGGGTGCGTCACTTGATCTAACAAATTATGTTGTAAATGGAACATTCACAAATCAGGCATGTATTTTTTCAATAATTTTCCTAATTACATAGTTCAATTAAATGTTTGATGCTGGTGTTTACCTGTAAATGATCCAACTATTTTCGCCAGTTTTAAACCACAATAGCTTTGTACTCTGCCATCTTGGTTGACTATTGTTTTTGAATGAATGACGAAAGATTTGTGCAATATGCCTGACAGGGAAGGAACTTCAGCATTTTTGGCCCGTGATCCTGTAAGACAGACACAAATATGGCTTTAATCAGATAAATAATTGCAACTTATGAAAACTTGTAAGTTTGAATTATACTTTTATTCATTTTTTATTTCAAGGATCTTCTTCACTTTTGTAACACAAAACATTGCAAATTCCGTTACATATAGAATGAAAATGTCCAACAAACCATCTTTTGGGATTCTGTTGCTGAACTGATGCAATAACTGTCATAACCAATGAAAAGTCTTCCATTTGTAGAGGAGAATAAGGGTGGCCAGATTTTTAATATTTTTAATATTTTTTTTAATAATGATACTGAGTTTCTCAATAATTCCAAATTTTTGCGTTTTATTTAACAATTCAATATATGAATTCTGGTTCAGGTATATATATACATCAATGATTGGTTTCAAATGGATGGCAACATAAAAACTTTTGGGGAAACAACAACGATATAGCATTGGATGTAAGTCAATTATTCTGTATTGTTGTACATGTTTATAAAACATCAACTTGGTCTAAATGTCTTTTTAAAATGCACTTATAAGAATTGAGTATAATGGTAGAAACATTAATTTCCAATTTATAACTTAAATGAAGGTATAATAGGATGTAAAAACAATATCTTTCAACTTCAATACTCACACAATTTTATCCATTACATTCATCACAATAACCATCAAACTTAAAAATTCATAATTTATTTTTTAACATTTAGCTAAATTGGGATTTTTCAAATGCAATTTTCGGCTAATCTTCATGACTAAAGTCAATACCATAATCATCTCCAATATTTTCATGATCTGAGCTACTTCCATTCAACTGTGTTGGCACATTTGTTGTTGCCTGGTTTGGTAATGACCATAACAAACGCAGGGTTTTCATTCTTTTGTGTTTGGACTTGAAATAAAACTGTCTCAACCTTTTTGTACTTTCAGCCAGTTCTGTATCAGGGTTTTCTTCTACTCGCCTCTTTTCTTCTTCCAGCCTTGTAATGATTTCTTGAGTGTTCCCATTAACTTTTGCACCTCCATCCTCAACCTATAATGCAATATAAGTTTGTGGCCAACATAAAAACAAAGCGTTAAATTCAATTTAATTATGACCTGGAGAGTGCTAATTAATAGTTGTATACTCCTCAGCTTACGATAGGGCCAACGCTGAATACCCACTTCTCGACAGTGCCTTTTGAAAATACTTAAACCAATATTGAACTCTTTTGTAGCTTTTGCTATTGGCATGTAGTAGTATTGTGCTATCATTTCTCTAGTCAATTCCATGACTCTGAAATATGAATAACAACCGGATGAGTTGTGAAAGATAGTATAATATGACTTTTAAATGTATTGGGAATCCCCTGATATTCCATGTAGGTTAACAGGTTTTGTAACTTATATTTTTCCATAAACACTATTAATTATATATTAAAAACAAATTTTGTAATTGAATTTATTCAGTTGAATGACTCTTCATGTAGGACACTTGTGTAGCAGTTATATTCTTTATTGTTCAATCTGTCTATGTAAGTATAATATCTATCCAAGAAGGTATTGTCTGGATGATTTATATAAAATGATGTATGTATTTATTTTATTGTAACAGGTACATCCTCACATCAACGTCTCATGAACATCAAATATTAAACACATCAGACCGGAAGTGTTGGGTACACAACATGGTAAGGTTTTAAATAGGTTGGTTTGTTGATGCGTGGTTTTGCAACCTTACAACAGGTTTTACCTCTCGAGGGATCTCAAGAGGCTTACAACCCCACCAGGCAGTGTACCTGACCGATGTAGTATAGTGTAGTGGTAAGTACGGGGGATTGATCGTTCTCCACAGGGAATAGTGTCGTTAGGATTGAAAAACTACTCTAATAGGTCTAAGGGTGAGGGAAGATTCTTTTTGTATTTTTTATGTTTTTATGAAAGCAAGTAAAATCTCGGGTTTGAAGGAGTGGGCGGAATTAGTTGCTAGTCAACTAACCCAAATAACTACAAATGCAAATAAAATAAAATAACTGAAAATGAAAGGAGTTGTGAAACTTATGTGGAGAGAAATGTGTTTACTTAGATTTCCTTACTCCCTAACTATCTTTTACCGGTTGATTAGTGTGTATTAATTGCGTGGATGACGGGTGTATTCCTTAATACCAATCGTGGGGTGGCGTACGTACTTCCCCAACTCTACAAGCTCCTACTTCACTCCTATGTCGAGCCGGCTAGGAAGCTCCTAACATGGGATCACTAGAATTCGCTATGCATTAAATACAACCATAAAAACCTTAGTACGCATTGGTTCATGTTTCTTAAGACGTTCAAGCAAGTTACCGAATAGGAAGTTAGCCAGTTTTCTTAAGCCTAACATCGATGAACAATCATCCAATACAATTAATAACACACTAATAACCAATAATCAATAGCTAGGTTTCATTAGATCTAAGCAAACACAAGATAAATCTAGCCTAGCATGTTAATTAAAAGACAAGAACAAGATATAATCAAACAACACATAGACATATTGATTGATTAAATGATAATTATCTTCAATTAAACATGGGAGATCCAAGGGTATGAAAACCCTTAAAAATGGCAGAAATTCGTCTTTAGGGTTTCTCCTCACAAAGTTGCACACTAATGACAAAAAATTGCAAAACTATATATAGAGTTTAAGGGCTGACGGCGTCACGTTGTAGATCTTGACGCCGTCACCTCGCCGTGTCTAGGGTTCCCGGATGGCCTTCCTGACGCCGTCCCTCTTTAATGCTCCAAAATCCTCCCTGGCTTATCAAGGCTTGACGCCGTCAGAATAAGGCTTGACGCCGTCCCTCTTTAAGTTAAACCGTGATGGCCTTGATCACTTCAAAGGGTGACGCCGTCAGACTTTCCATTGTAAAATTCTCTGGCTTATCATGAGTAATTTTCATATCCACCTTTTTTGCCAAGCCATGACGCCGTCAAGGGCAATCCCTGACGCCGTCTAAGGTACTTTTCCAGCCGATTTTGAGACTTTGTCGTTTTCTTCACTTTTATGCTCCAAAAATGTCCAAAATGCTTCCTTTTCCAGATTTCTTCTCCAAAGTACCTAAAATGACAAAAGGAACGATTTAGGGCAATATTTGATCAAATAAATGCGATTTAGGGCTTAAATGACCCCCTAAAAGCGGTACACTTTTCGCTTCATCAAATACCCTTACACTTGAGATTTGCTTGTCCTCAAGCAAATGCGCTTTTATTCTAATCAAAATACAAGTTAGGGGTCATTTAACACTAATATAAAAGTAATTACAATAAATAGTCGTTCCACTTTAATCATAATAAGCACGGAGATTACAAACTAGCACCTCACAAGTAGTGTTTAGATACTCACATCTCTCAGGTGTCATCAAAATAAATCTCATAAATGAAAACGGATAATATCTCTCACTACCTGTCATAGCAAATAGATTACCATAGGCTTGGGAAAGGATCGAAAACCTCCTCCACTAGGCATAAGCACCTAAGATAAACTATCAAAGAGGGCTTTTAAATGGGTTATAACGTGAGGTGTAGGGATATGATAAACACGGTTTTGTTGGATAAAGGATATTTTACTGGTGGCGAGTTAAAGATCTTGATTAATTACATGAACAATATGGCGTTACTAAGCCAAGACTAGACTCGACTTAAGCTAAAAACAAAATAACATAAACATAAAATGAAACGAGATGGTAGTCCGTATGTTTTTTCTATTTTTCTTTTTCTCATTTTTTTTTATTTTTTTTTTATTTTTATTTTTTTATTATTTTTTTTTTCATACACTCTTGCCCTACCATCCAAAATAATACATCATAGGGGCGTTGCATTCCCCTTACACTTGAACTTTTACATAACTTTACAAATAACTATTCTAATGACTCGAATTAAGATAATCGAAAAACTTGGAGTACTTTTAAAATATTTAGCACATATGGGGGTAATAAATGATGTTTTTCCCCATTACTCCATTACACTAGTACTTTACCCATGAGTCCCAATCGTCCCAAAACAATATGTACAAGGATATGACTCGACTTAGCAACCATGTAATCAATTAGATAATTAACTTGGGTTAAAACAAATGTTGTAACAATAATGCACTAAAGATGAGTGCATACAAGGTAGGCTAAGGCGATTTGGGTGTACATTTAAGTGGGGTGTAACAAATTCTTCCTTTAAGTAAAATGCTTAAAGGTCGAAACGAAAAGATAGGCTCTGAGGGGTGTACTAGGGGTATCGTGTACTAAAAATGAGTACAACGCAAAGGGTGTGAGAGAATTACTTGACCAATGTAGCCAACGTAATTATAACAAAAACACAGGTGTAAAACAATGGGTTAATCCTAATGCCTCTTATCATGTAGTAAATCTAACTACACGAATGTAGTCTCACTTGTGGCCTTGGAATGGTCCTAACGCAAGTTCTAGAATCTAAGTGCTACCGGTACACACATCATAGCATAAATGCTTTTCCTACCAATTCTAGGGGTGAACCTCACATATTTGGGGGTGGAAAATTTTCTAGTGGTACGGTTTTTGTGCTAGTCATATAACTCCTATCCGTGAGACGCTCATTAAGATCAAAGTTTCACTCCTCTATGTTGTAAAAAATTTTAAATTTGGCACTAAAATTGCCCTAACAGGTATTTCTCTCAGTTTTATTACACTTCTACTATTAAACAAACAAAAATCAAGCGCACTTGTATTCTCTAAAGTATCTACTTTACCCCCCCCCCCCTTACACTTAAGATGAACATTGTCCCCAATGTTCAAATAACAAGATGTAAAAGTGAAAAGGTAAAAGAATGAAATCAAATACTCCCCTGATTCGCTCGGTGGATAATGAAGTAACATGGTTAGATCTTCTTCCAAGAGAATGTAGAAGCTCCAAGACTAAAGCATCGCCATAAGCTTGATTCCACATACATCTCCTTGTCCAAAATAACCTGTTAAACCTGAGAAAACAAACACGAAAACCTGCATAACATCGGCGGGATAAATTCTATATATAAGGATATAATGCTTGTGGAATGATAATTTTGCAGATTCATGGAGATTATAAGTTAGAGATTTAATAAAAACTTTTTATGAAAACAAAACTTTCAAAAATTTCTGAAAATTAAAACCTGACGCCGTCAGGTTGTAACTCCTGACGCCGTCAGAAATGATCTGACAGAATTCTCATGTTAAGTTTCCGGAAAATTTCTAGAAAAACCTTTACCTTACTTCCTGGAAATCCTGCAAAATATCATTATGACTCGATACAAGCATTTGACTCAAACAAATACGAATATGTATGTTAATTTATTATTATTACGATTCATGTTCATTTGTTCTAATAAACCGATTTGGATTTCCCTTACACTTATCTTTTTGCAAAATACCTTTATATGTAGTTAAGACGAAGTTAAAAACAAGATAAAGCATTTTCACAATTTACTTTTGAACATGAATCAATAATAATAAAAATTAAACACACATACGGAAACAAATAAAATCAAACAAACAAATAAATAAACACACAAAGCAAATAAAGCTTGGGTTGCCTCCCAAGAAGCGCTTTTATTTATTAACGAGTCTTGTAGCTAGACTCAAAGTTAGGCTTATCTAGTGTCGCTTATGCTCACGTACCCGAGTGTGAGCCATCTAATTGTTGCCTCATCTTTCTTGTACTCATCATTCAGCTCCAGACATCCATGATAATATCTCTTATTTTTCTCATGTGGATATTTGAGCCCCTTTCTTTTATCATTCTCACTTAGCAAGTCAATAGGCACAAGTCTATTGCAAGATTCAATGGAGAAGTTCTTAAACCTAGGATGTGATCGGGGCATTTGGTAAACAAAATCTTCGTCCCCATCCGAGAATGTAATTAACCCGTCCACAAGCTTTTCGTCAAGGTGGGTCAACCTTTTGAAGGGTTCTCCAAAAATGACTTGGGTTAATTTGTTATCAATAAATTCTCTTAAGTTCTCCATAACCATAAAATCCACCAAATACACAAAACTTCCTACGAATACGTGTAGTGGCTTAATCCTAGAAACAATGTTTTCTCCTTGATATTCTAGCTCATCTACCATGATTCTATTGTAATTAGCACGAGAGATAATGTTCATAGGCAAAGATGAGTTAAGATAAGCATGAAAACTATGATAACCAATCTTACACGGAAATTGCATGTTAAAGAGACTATCCTTTTCGATCTTAGTTCTAGGGTCAACATACTTAAAGGGATCAATTTCCTCTTTTCCTCATTTGTCATTAACTACTTCTCCATTACCAGCATCCTCATCGGAGTTTGAGTCGTAAAATGGACTAACATAGTTATTCTCACGGTCAGAATCCTCCATCTCAGAATTGTTACCAAAGTGGTGGTCGGGTGAAAGGTTGTTGTTTTCTACGATGGGGGCGGGAACGGGTAGTTGGAAATTTGCACGGCGGAAAATACGAATAACAGGGATCAAGCGATCACTATTACTCATAAGGTAGGTGGAAGGTGTCACAAACAAAAGTACAAAGAAATAAGATAGACTAAAGAAAACCTAGAAAAAGAAAATAAAAATCTCACTAGAAAGGAATCTAGTGAGTAGACCTAATAAAATAAAAATTCAACCTAAACAATAACTATTCCCCGGCAACGGCGCCAAAAACTTGATGCGTGGTTTTGCAACCTTACAACAGGTTTTATCTCTCGAGGGATCTCAAGAGGCTTACAACCCCACCAGGCAGTGTACCTGACCGATGTAGTATAGTGTAGTGGTAAGTACGGGGGATTGATCGTTCTCCACAGGGAATAGTGTCGTTAGGATTGAAAAACTACTCTAATAGGTCTAAGGGTGAGGGAAGATTCTTTTTGTATTTTTTATGTTTTTATGAAAGCAAGTAAAATCTCGGGTTTGAAGAAGTGGGCGGAATTAGTTGCTAGTCAACTAACCCAAATAACTACAAATGCAAATAAAATAAAATAACTGAAAATGAAAGGAGTTGTGAAACTTATGTGGAGAGAAATGTGTTTACTTAGATTTCCTTACTCCCTAACTATCTTTTACCGGTTGATTAGTGTGTATTAATTGCGTGGATGACGGGTGTATTCCTTAATACCAATCGTGGGGTGGCGTACGTACTTCCCCAACTCTACAAGCTCCTACTTCACTCCTATGTCGAGCCGGCTAGGAAGCTCCTAACATGGGATCACTAGAATTCGCTCATGCATTAAATACAACCATAAAAACCTTAGTACGCATTGGTTCATGTTTCTTAAGACGTTCAAGCAAGTTACCGAATAGGAAGTTAGCCAGTTTTCTTAAGCCTAACATCGATGAACAATCATCCAATACAATTAATAACACACTAATAACCAATAATCAATAGCTAGGTTTCATTAGATCTAAGCAAACACAAGATAAATCTAGCCTAGCATGTTAATTAAAAGACAAGAACAAGATATAATCAAACAACACATAGAAATATTGATTGATTAAATGATAACTTATCTTCAATTAAACATGGGAGATCCAAGGGTATGAAAACCCTTAAAAATGGCAGAAATTCGTCTTTAGGGTTTCTCCTCACAAAGTTGCACACTAATGACAAAAAATTGCAAAACTATATATAGAGTTTAAGGGCTGACGGCGTCACGTTGTAGATCATGACGCCGTCACCTCGCCGTGTCTAGGGTTCCCGGATGGCCTTCCTGACGCCGTCCCTCTTTAATGCTCCAAAATCCTCCCTGGCTTATCAAGGCTTGACGCCGTCAGAATAAGGCTTGACGCCGTCCCTCTTTAAGTTAAACCGTGATGGCCTTGATCACTTCAAAGGGTGACGCCGTCAGACTTTCCATTGTAAAATTCTCTGGCTTATCATGAGTAATTTTCATATCCACCTTTTTTGCCAAGCCATGACGCCGTCAAGGGCAATCCCTGACGCCGTCAAAGGTACTTTTCCTGCCGATTTTGAGACTTTGTCGTTTTCTTCACTTTTATGCTCCAAAAACGTCCAAAATGCTTCCTTTTCCAGATTTCTTCTCCAAAGTACCTAAAATGACAAAAGGAACGATTTAGGGCAATATTTGGTCAAATAAATGCGATTTAGGGCTTAAATGACCCCCTAAAAGCGGTACACTTTTCGCTTCATCATTTGTATTTGTAAGGGTTGCGTAAGAACATGAAACTATTGATTAAAAAACGGCATTTACAAAATTATAGAAGATTGAATTTCATTACTTAGAAATTATAAAAAATAGTATACATAACTCATATATTGGGTTATTGAATATGAAAAACAGGACAATCTTATACATTATACGTAACATATTATTTAAACCATATGCAGACAATCTCTAATATAGAACATTTGCCCTTTAAGCTTTAAAAAAAAAAAAAAAAGTAAAATCCCTTATCGCATGCATTTGGTCAGGTGCAAACTGTCTGAGACATAGTAGACACACTTCAATGTACCTGCAATCAATGTTAACACAAAAGAAACACCCATTCCATATTGGGTAGGAGCAATAAATCATCAACCATAAACAAAAATAAGATATAGTGATAGGAATCAGTTTGTGGGGTTGTATCTTTGAAACAATAATAACTAAAAATCCCCAATGCAGTTATAATGAAACATATTATTCATGTTCTAAGCGTCTATTTTAAAAAGACATCTTGGTATGCACCCTGTTGAAACTCATTCTGAATCTGTCACCACAAACCTGACAATTAAATATAAAAAGGAAACCATGTTAATACATGGACAAATGTAAGATAATTGGTGAAGAAAGGGTGTGCGCAACATGTGCTCACCGTTTGGCAGGTAGGGCGTTAGTTTCTCCTTGGACATCATCAGCAGGAATCATCTCAGTTTCAGTATCCGAATCTTCAATCTCTGGCCTATAAACAATTGAAACATGGTTGTCATGTTCACTTAGCCGTTGTTTGTTTTTTTTTTGGTAAGTAAATATTATTTTACTTGCTTACTTCTTTTTTTTCTTATTCTCCGTAGACTTGGCTGGTGTAGCAACTGACGGAGCTTTGGGATGTGGATTGGATGATGACTCTCCAGCGACAGCTCCATCATCAACAGTGCTTGAGCTTCCAGTTTCCACTGTTGGTTGACGCGGGTCTACCGTCCAGCAGGTAAAACTCTCAAAGCTTCCATACTCATAGTAGCTATGAGATTTGATTTCAAAAACGTGTGTTGTGCCGATGAGGTTCGCTATAGCAAATGGTAAGTTTTCGTTCTCTTCAAAACTCCGTAGGATAATGTGTGAGTAACGGAGATTGGTAATGGACATGAAATTTATAAATATACCTCATTATCCTCATCCACTATTGCTGCAGCTGGGAACTTCACCAATTCAGTTGCAGGGTCATAAAAAAGAACTACCACAGTTTGTTCAGTATCATCCGATATACCAAGCTCTAGGCGATACCTGAGAGGGATTGTTGCAAACAGCATGTATCAAGGTGAGTCATCTTATTTATTGGATACAAATGTGCTTACTATTAGTAATAAACACAACATTACCTTAATACCGGGCATTCAACTGGCTTGTCACACCCATCACACCAGAACCGCCCCTCCTTTCTAGTAATACCTTTTTTGCATTTTTCACCTCCACATGACGGATAATTCCATCCCTTCCTAGTACGTACATTTTCGATCCGGGCCTTACAAATGAAAGTTGCTGACTGTGTATAAATAAGGTATATCAATATTAGGCAGAGGAATGAGTCTAGAGGCACGGCGGCCACAAAAGAATACATACATCATTTTTTCGATTGTGGGACCATATGAGGAGATTTTCGATCGTCCCTTCCCTTGGTTCAGAGTTATCTGCACGCGATGCTACTCTTTAAGCTTCAATAATGCTAACAAACAGGTAAACGATTTGGTTAAACATATGGAATCTTGGAACTTTTCAATAATAAACATTAAATTCATACGTATTCAGACCTGTTCCCTGATCTCAACTCTTTAATTGCAAGGATCTTAACATCATCAAGTATCATGGTGGATGAACTGCTGGATAAATATAACTTATCTGGAAGGTAACATTATAACTTAAATTAGAATGTGAAAGTTGCCTAACAGGAATAACCTAGTTAGTTCATCCCAACTCACTGTTATAGTGTTTTGCAGATGTGCAGGTCACCACAACAGGAAGCAGACCTGCATATTTTGCTTTCTTTTCAATCAATATATCACCAAGGCCTCCCCATAGAGTCACCCGTATTGATTGGCCCCTTGATGCACAACACAAAAGATTAAAATAAACGGTAAGTTCCTTGATAGCTATTGTAAAAAAAGGAATCAATTTTACAACATCATTTGAAAAACATAAATATAACAACCTATGATTGGCGAGGTAAAAATCAAGGTTTTTTGAGCCTGTTTTCGTGTAGTTCATCCTCCCAACATTTGTTACATAGCCTACAACATCTAATAAGCAACATATCTTATGACAGGTTAGCAACACTATTTTCGAACAAAAAAAATAATTAACGTACATAACTAAACAGAATATTACCAATGAGATACTTGTTGTCTGTAGGTACAATGTGATCTAAATCCACCAGTTGGAAAGGATACCTAAAAAATCCTTCTCGCTTCACAACAGCTTTCCTTACAGTCGTCGCTCCATCAAACTGAAGCATCAAGGTATCGTCCTTCCTAATACGAAAGTCTTCCCTGTTTTGCATGACGATAAATTTTTTAATGGAGTACACACTCCCCTCTTTTAACCTCAAAAAATTGTGAGCCACCGTCCCCTTGGCAGTACAATGGATTACACCACCCTGCCAAACAAACGTGTTAAAAATCTATATATATTCTTAATTAGTTTTCCTTGTATTGGTATTACACAGATTATTGTAAAAAGAAAGATGAATATACCTTAGCATCAGACACCAAGAAATCAGTGCTCAAGTAGTGCCCAGTAACAGCATTTACATTCCACATCCTACACAGCATAACCACAATCGTTCCGGTCACTTCCAACTGGAGATCCTTCAGGAACAATTCAGAGTTCATGATTCCAACTTCTGCAGCCATGAAGATTACAATTTCTGGATAGGCAATGGGCTTGATGATTACAATTTCTGGACAGGCAATGGGCTTGGCGCCTCATTTATGCAGCCTGCATTTAACATAGTTATAATTGTAGGTTGATTTGTATTCTTTGAGGTTACAAAATTGGAGTCTTGTTGGGAATAAAATGTTCAAGTCAAAGAGCCTGCCAAAGATGTCAAAGAGTCTGCTAGTTGATTTTGAAGAGTATGAAGATGTACTAACAGTACCTTCTGGGTAGAAGGTACTGCTAGTTGATAAAGATCCTGCCAAGCATTATGTCAAGTTGTTAGATATTTTGTAATAGATATTTAGTGGAATTATTAGTCTTTGTACATTGTTATACATTATGTAGAAGTAGTTTAGTCCTCTGTGCTGTACAGAAGAATATTACAGAGTTGTACATTGGTAGTTGTATTTAATTGTAGGCTAGAATAGTCAAAGTAAAGTATTATATTCAACCACTTGACAACTTGTAATTAGGGTGCCTTATCGTATAAAAGGTTCCCTAAGTCACTCCTTCATGCAGGCATCTATCCAACCATTAACCAAAACCGAACTATCTCTCAAGTAACTTAGTTACTCAACTCACAAATCCTTTTACAATCTAAGATTCAAGATTACTTTGTAATCCCGGTGATATTTAGATCATCCGTATTATTTCATCAATAATATTGAATCGTTTTGTGTTAACTAAAGTTGTGTTCCTTGTTCATTACATACTTACGTTTACATAAACTCACCACCTTGTGTTCTTTTAAGTATGTTGTAGTAGATTCCGCATGCTAAACACATTCATACATAAATATCTCTCAAACACATTACTAAGATTCACATCCCAAGTGTTTGTGCATAACTAAAACCTTTCCACAAGTGGTATCAAAGCCAGGCTGATATTTACAAATTAAAAGAACAATGGATGTTGAACACATTCAAACAAATGTTGCAGCTAAACTTCCATTACTCAAGCAAAATGAGTTTGATATGTGGCGACTAAGGGTAGAACAATACTTTCAAGTGCAAGACTATGCACTTTGGGAGATCATTGAAGAAGGCAACTCATATAAACCCTCAATCACCACTACAACAGTAAACGATGCACTTGTAACACAAATACAAACAAGCCCATCAAGTGCAGAAGAAAGAATTCAGAAGTGAAATGATCTAAAAGCCAGGAGTATGTTACTGATGACTATTCCAAATGATCAGCTTTTGATCTTTAACAAATACAAAGATGCCAAAACCCTTTTTGAAGCTATTGTGGCTAGATTTGGTGGTAATGCTGCTACCAAGAAAACACAGAAAACACTTCTCAAACAACAATTTGAGAACTTTACAGCCACAACTAATGAGTCTTTGGACAGTATGTTCAATAGACTTCAGAAGCTTTCAAGCCAGTTAGCCATCCATGAAGTGATGATAACTCAAGAAGACCTAAACTCCAAATTTCTTAGGAGTTTACCCACAGAATGGTCCATGCATGTCATTTTCTGGAAAAACAAGCCAGATATTGATCAGATGAGTCTTAATGATCTCTACAACAATTTTAAAATAGTAGAGCATGAAGTAAAGAAGACTACAGGGTCAAGCTCAGGAAATATGGCTTTTGTTTCATCTCTAAGCACCTCAAAGGTTGTTAATGAATAAAAAGATGGCAGAGAAGAAGGTACTGCCAACACAAACTTTGGTACTGCTAGTACTTTCAGCAGTACCAAAACCATTTTAGATGAAACAATTGGGTGTGCTTTTCTTACATCTCAACACAATGGGTCCATATTAACTTTTGAAGATCTTCAAGAGATTCATGAAGATGATCTTGAAGAAATGGACATTAAGTGGCAAATTTCACTTCTGAGAATCAGAGCTAAGAAGTTGTTGATGAGGACTGGTAAGAAGATAATGATAAATGGAAATGAGTCTGCTGGCTATGATAAGTCAAAAGTGGAGTGTTACAACTGCCACATGAAGGGTCACTACTCTAGAGAGTGTAGAAGACCTAAGAAGTAGGATGACAAGGGTAGAGGGTTTGACAACAGGAATAAAGGAAGCTTTGAGAAGAAAGGAGGCTTTGAGAGCAAGAGTAAGGAAGTGGAAATAATTGAGCCCAAAGCAATGGTTGCTATTGATGGCATGGGTTTTGATTGGAGTTTCATGGGTGAAGTTGAGTCAACTTCTGATGAATTGGCTTTGATGGCATTCTCCACTCCTGAGGTACAAATTACAAAATGTTCTACTACTTGTAAAGCTTTTGATGAATTAAAATCTTATATAAAACTTTATGATGAGCTGAAAGTAGAAGAAAGAAAAACCAATCAAAACTTAGTTAATTATAAGTGTGGTATGGCCAAGCTTGAAAAACAAATTATTCACTTTAGAGAAAATGAACTTACCTTTTCTGATGCAAAAGCTAATCTTAATAGACAAATATTTTTGAAAGATTCAGAAATAGAAATGCTAAGAACTGAGTGTACTAAAGTGACATTGGCTAGGGATAATATTCAACTGACTGTTACCAAATTGGAAATTGCTTCTGATTGCACTAGAAGCATAGTTGAGAATCAGATGAATAAGAGAATAAAATCAGGGATAGGATACAATAAATGTCCACCTCCTCATAGAGGAATTCCTTGTCCCCCAGGATCAGATCTTGCTGAATCAGGTTTGCATGAAATCATTAACAATCCATTGGCTAAACCTGTAGAGAAAAGTGAACCTTCTGAGAGTGCTAAGATTGCCTCACCCTCTAAGGTGCTCACTGATAAGAAACCAGATATTCTAATTATTGAAGATTGGGTATCTGATGATGAAGATGAGACTGTTCCTATCAAAGGAATCAAAGTAGGACCAATCAGTCCTAAAAGAGTAGAAGTTAAAGCTAAGGTTAAAACTGTTCTGAAAACAGTTGAAAGTTGTGAAAAATGTAATAACAAACCTAGAGGAAGCCAAAGAAATTGGAACAACCTTAAGTCACAACAACTAGGTGATGACTTTGTTATGTTCAATAAGGCTTGTTATTATTGTGGTAGCTTTAATCATCTTCATGCTTATTGTAATAAATGGGTTTCTGGGAGTAAATAAAAGTCTAAAACAAATGTTACTCACCCCAGAAAAAGTTTTGTTAAGTCTAACACCACAAAAGTTAAACATACTGTTAGACAAAATAAGCCTGTTATTACAAAACCAACTGATAAAGGTACAATAAACACCTTTAAATATGTACCAAAAGTTGTGAATAATCCTATTCAAAAGAAATCTGTGGTCAAAACACAAATTTGGAAACCAAAAACCAAAGGTCCTGCTAGACCAAATGGTACTGCCAAAGTTGGTACTGCCAAAATTGGTTCTAATAGACCAAAGACCACACAATGGATTAAAAGGGAAAGTGCTGTTAAGTCCTCAGCATGTTGGATTTGGAAACCAATCCAATCAAAAGGTGCATCAATAATCCTGAAAAGGTTTGATTTCATTGATGCAAGAGGCAAACCCAAGTCTGTCATGGCTTGGGTACCCCAAGGAAACTAATATGTTTATTCATGTGCAGGAACATTCATCTGATATTGGAGATCAAGGATATGTAGATAGTGGATGTTCAAGGCACATGACAGGCAACATGTCATTCCTCTCAGACTTCAAAACATTTGATGGAGGATATGTTACCTTTGGGGGAGGAATAAAAGGAAAGATCACTGGTAAAGGTACTATTAAAACCAGTAAACTAGATTTTGAAAATGTGTATTTTGTGAAAGAACTTCAGTTTAATCTCCTTAGTGTCTCACAAATGTGTGACAAAAAGAACAATGTTCTATTTACTGACAATGAATGTATGGTTCTTTCTTCTGATTTTAAAATGCCTGATGAGAGTCAGATCCTTCTTAAAATTCCAAAAAGGAACAATATGTACAGTGTTAATTTAAAGAACATTGATCCTAAGGAGAGTTTAACTTGTTTGGTAGCAAAAGCCTCATTGGATGAATCTATGCTTTGGCATAGAAGGCTTGGTCATGTAAACTTTAAAACAATCAACACTATTGCAAAATATGATTTGGTAAGAGGTTTACCCAAAAAGATTTTCCAAAATGACCAAACCTGTGTTGATTGTCTAAAAGGCAAACAACATAGAGCTTCTTGTAAGCCCAAGACCCAAAACTCTATTTCTCAGGCTTTACATATGCTTCATATGGATATCTTTGGTCCTACTAATGTGTGCAGCTTGAATGGTAAAAGATATCGTCTGGTTGTTACTGATGATTATAGCAGATTTTCTTGGGTTTTCTTTTTAAGATCTAAACATGAAACTAGTGAGATTCTTAAATCTTATATCACTGAGGTAGAAAACCAATCTGATAAGAAAGTCAAAGTCATCAGATGTGACAATGGGACAGAGTTCAAAAATAGGGTTATGGATGACTTTTGCAAGGAAAAAGGCATAAAAAGAGAATTTAGTGTAGCTAGAACCCCCCAGCAAAATGGAGTAGCAGAAAGAAAGAATAGAACACTTATAGAGGCTGCTAGAACTATGTTAGTAGACTCTAAGTTACCTATTTCATTTTGGGCTGAAGCAGTTGGTACTGTCTGTTATGTACAAAACAGGGTTCTTGTGACAAAGCCACATAGAAAGACACCTTATGAACTTTTCTTTGGTAGAACACCATCTTTAAGTTTTATGAGACCTTTTGGTTGTCATGTCACTATTCTAAATACCAAAGATCATTTAGGCAAGTTTGATGGAAAAGCAGATGAAGGCTATTTGATAGGGTATTCCTTGCAGAGTAAGGCCTATAGAGTGTTTAACACTTGTACTAGGCTAGTGGAAGAGAATCTTCACATAGAGTTTCAAGAGAAACTAACAAATGTGAAAGGAATTGGACCAGATTGGATGTTTGATATTGATAGGCTTTCAGAATCTATGAATTATGTGCCTGTTACAAGGGACAAATACTAATGATGATGCAGGTTTTGAAGATAATGTTGAAACTCCTAAAGATCAAGATTACATCTGGATGCCAATTTGGAAAGGAATGGATCTATCTTCAAGTCAAGAAGAACCTTCAAACACAACAAATGAAGGCAATGAAGATGATCATGGAACTCAGAATCAAGAGAATCAAGAAAGTGGTGCAAATGACAATGGTACTGCTAGTTCACCAGATGGTCCTGCTAGTTCAAGTATTGATACTGCTGAGCCATTGAATGTTCAAATAGATGATTCTTTACCAGAAGAGGTGGGGATTAGCAATCTTCCATCTACCTATGAAGTTCCTAAAACACCCAACACTAGAATTCTCAAAGATCACTCAACTGATGATGTGATTGGTAGCATAAATTCTGGTGTTAGAACAAGATCTCAAGTTGGTTTATCTCAAGTCTTATCTTCAGACGAAGAAGGGTTTATCTCCTCTATTTATGAAGAAAAGAATCATGATATTTCCAATATATGCCTGTTTTCATGTTTTCTATCTCAGGCTGAACCCAAAAACATAAACAAAGCTTTAGATGATGCAAGTTGGGTGGAAGCAATGCAAGAAGAGCTTCTCCAATTCAAGATTTAGAAGGTTTGGATATTGGTTGATTTGCCCAAAGGTCATAGGGCAATTGGAATCAAATGGGTGTTCAGAAACAAGAAAGATGAAAGGGGTATAGTGATCAGAAACAAAGCAAGATTGGTAGCACAAGGATATACTCAAGAAGAAGGGGTAGATTATGAAGAAGTGTTTGCTCCAGTTGCAAGACTTGAAGCAATTAGGCTATTCTTGGCCTATGCTTCATTCATAGGCTTCACTGTCTATCAAATGGATGTTAAGAGTGCATTTTTATATGGTGAAATTGAAGAACCAGTATATGTCTCTCAACCTCCAGGCTTCATTAATGCAGAGTATCCAGACAAGGTTTATAAGGTTACCAAGGCTTTATATGGTCTACACCAAGCTCCTAGGGCATGGTATGAAACATTGGCTTGTTTTCTACTAGAAAGTGGATTCCAAAGAGGCAGGATTGATCCAACTTTGTTCATCAAAAGAACAAAGAAAGACATCTTGCTAGTGCAGATTTATGTTGATGACATTATCTTTGGATCAACAAATCAAGACTTGTGTGTAGAATTTGAAAAACTTATGCATAGTAAGTTTGAAATGAGTTCCATGGGGGAACTTACTTTCTTTTTGGGTCTCCAAGTGAAACAATCTCAAGAAGGCATATTTATCAGCCAAGATAAGTATGTAGCAGAGATCCTAAGGAAATTTCAGTTTGCTGATTCTAAGGTTGCAAGTACACCAATGGATCCAGATAAAGGGCTACTCAAGGATGCTGAAGGAGAAGATATGGATTTGCATAATTATAGATCAATGATTGGGTCTTTGATGTACCTTACACCCTTTCAAGACCAGATATCATGTTCTCAGTATGTGTATGTGCAAGGTTTCAAATACATCCCAAAATCTCTCATCTCACAGCAGTCAAAAGAATCTTTAGATATCTCAAGGGTCAACCAAGGTTGGGTCTTTGGTATCCAAGGGAATCATCTTTTGAATTGGTGGCTTATTCGGATAGTGACTATGCTGGTGCAACTCTAGACAGAAAATCCACAACTGGTGGATGTCAATTTCTTGGTTGCAGACTCATCTCTTGGCAATGCAAGAAACAAACAATGGTGGCCAACTCTACAACTGAAGCAGAATATGTTGCTGGTGCAAGTTGTTGTGGGCAAGTTCTTTGGATCCAAAATCAAATGCTTGACTATGGGTACAATTTTCTGAACACCATTATTTATATTGACAATAGCAGTACTATATGTATCATTAAAAACCCAGTTCAACACTCAAAAACAAAACACATTGAAATCAGACACCATTTCATAAGGGATTGCAATGAGAAAAGGTTAATACAAGTTGTTAAAATTGATTCTGAAAAGAATTATGCAGACCTTCTCACCAAAGCTTTTGATTTAGGTAGATTCAAATATCTTGTAGGAGGTATTGGAATGATAAATCTTTGAAAACATGTGTTTTTGTTCATAAAATTAACTGGTATTAGTTTTTAAACATGGTACTATTAGTTAGTCAAAAGGTATTGTCAATTCATAATTGGTCCTGCTAGTATAAAATTTGATATGTTTTGTTCATATTAATGCTTAAATGTTTAAAATGCTATAGATCAAGTACTTTGCACTTTGTTATTTTGGTTTGCAACTAACACATTTCAGGTTGATAACAAAACAAGAGATCTTTCAAACAAAAAGGGGAAACAAAAGTTATATTAATCTCAGGGGAGGAAATAATAGCCCAGAATGGAAAGAAAACCAATTTATGAAAGAAAAAGACAAGAGCATACAAGATGATGCAAAGGTTGAAAAAGATAGAATTAGATCACATATCTAGAAGGGATGAAGCATTTCTAAAGGAGAAAGTTCTATCTAGATCAAACTAAGAAAAGTTTCAACTCAAAGGCATGCTATTAGATGATTTCACTTGTTGAACCAATCATCCAAAGTACACAGCATCATTGCCTTTTTAATTTCCTCCATCCAAGGAAATTGCACCATCTTTAGGCCAATATGGCTTTTGGTATTCAGCTCACCAAGTTTTTACAAACTTAAGAGTTGGCTAGTCCATAAGCAAACGGCTTTTGGTAAAGACAAATCAAATCCGTTGATGGTTGATAGTTTACCAAAAACTATATGGTTGTTAACTAACCATACTTAATTGTAAATAGTTAGCTAGTCCTTAAGCAAACGGATTTTGGTAAAGACAACTCAAATCCGTTGATAGCTGGTAGTTTGCTAAAAACTATAAGGGATTTTTGCAAAACTTTCAAAGGTACTGGTAGTTCAAAATTGGTACTGCTAGAGTAAAATGGTACTGCTAGATAGCCATTGAGCCAGTCAGAAAAAGTTTTAGCTGTTGGGCCTGGTAGTTAAAATTAGCCGTTGGGGTAGTTATGTAAATTACTGATGATTATATTATATTATATTTCACATATAAAAGATCTTTTTAACCGCCTTTTCATTCACTTATTATAATCTTTATTATTGTCGGTTAAAAGTAATTCTCACAAATCATCTTTCATCAGTCCTTATCATAATTCACATACACCTTTCATCTTCTACCAGTACTACCAACAAATCCCACCATCATATTCAAAATTTTCATTATGGATACCACAGTTGTTCTAAACTTTGTCCAACGTCACAATCAATTAGCCTTTTTGGAAAAGTAAGAGGATAATGCCTCATTTCATCAAGTAGTGGACTTTTTAAATAACTCCTACATCAGGTTTGCTTTACTAGTCAATCCCACTATTTTTGAATCTCAAATTTTACAATTTTGGCAATCTGCTAAAATTAAAACTTCTGAAAATGGGGAACAAAGAATTAAGGCCAAAGTGGATGGCAAACGTATGACTCTTACTGAGTCATCCATAAGAAGACATCTTCATTTGGATGATTCTGATGGTATTAGTCAGTTGCCAGATACTGAAATTTTTGAAAATTTAGAAAGAATGGGGTATCATGCTACTTCTACAAAACTCACTTTTCTAAAGAAGCATCTTACTCCACAATGGAGATTTTTGATTCACACAATCCTTCATTGTTTGAGCCAGAAGAAAACCTCTTGGGAGCAATTTAGTGGAAACATGGCTTCTGCTCTCATCTGCTTGGCTACAAACAGAAAATACAATTTTTCCAAACATATTTTTGAAGGATTGACTAAAAATGTGAATAGTGAAACAAAGTTTTTGATGTATCCAAGATTTATTGCATGCATCATTGCAAAATCAAAACATTTGTTACTTCCCACAGACACACTTTATGAAACACCAAAACTTTCTCACAAAGTATTTTCAAACATGAGAATTGGTTTCAGAGGGGAGGAAATACCACTATTTGATGAAATGTTACCACAACATCCTGAAGAACCAACACCATCAGCTGAATCACCATCATCTAGTTCTTCAACTGGTTACATCTCACCAACACATCAAACATCACCAATACCATCTCCAGTACCATCAGCAACATCACCAACATCATCACATCATGTAACACCACCTCAATCACCTCAGACAATGCAAGAACTAAAAGAGAAGGTGAAGCTCTTAGAAGATGCTCTTAAAAGTCAAAACAAGAAATTTTCTGAGATCAACACCAAATTAGTCAAGAAGGTAAAGAAATTGGAGGTAGAAGTGAAGAAGCTAAAGGGTAAAAGATCTTCAAAGGTTGTTTTATCTGGTTCTTCAAAATCAGATGCTGATAGGTTAGGTCACTCTTCCAAAAAGGGGAGGATGGTTACTTCTGAAGATGAAGAGGAGGCTCAATTTGAATTCCATGAAGGAACTCAAGTTTATGATGAAGAGCCTGCTGGTGCAGGGCAAGAGCCTGCTAGGCCAGAACAAGAGCCTGCTAGGATTGAGAGGCTATTGGCTATGGGGTACAAAGGGTCTGCTGAGAAAGTGTACAAGAGAAAGAGGGATTTAGAGCCTCAAGGGAATTTGTTTGTTCAAGGGAGGATTTTTGTTGCTGATGAGCAATCTTCTGCTCCATCTCAAGAACCAACTCCAAAGGATAAGGGCAAAAGCATTATGATTGAAGATGAGCCTAAGCCCAAGAAGTTGAAAAGAACACAGCAAATTCAGATGGCTTTAGGAGAAGAAGAGGCCAAAAGGGTTCATGAAGAAGAACTGAAAGCATTTGAAGCTTCAAGAATGCTTACAGAAATGAAAGAGCACAAAGACGCTGCTCAGACTCTTCTTGATACTCAAATTGCTCAAGAAACCTTTGATGCACAGATGCAATGGATTATTGCTAATGATCCAATTGTGAAAGGCCAAGCATCAATAATAGTGAATGACAAGAATCTCAATTCTGATGAGAAAACAGCAGAACTTGAATCTTTTATCAACAAGAAGTATAAAGAAGCAGCTCTGGCTGACATTTTTGAAAAGATGAAAGAAAGTGAGAAAAGAGGTTTTAAGGTGGGCAAATCATGGAAAGATCAAGTGACTTTCATGAAGAGATTTCTAAAAGGTCAAGCAAATTGGACTGATTATCAACTGAAGAAGAAGTCTAATGATGAAATCTACTACTTGTATCTTCAAGCCTACAAAAGTCTTTACTACAAAGTTCCATCTGATGCAAAACCCTCAATGAAGAAGAAAGATGCTCAGAAGAAAGAAGTAGCAAAATTGGACACAGAGCAAGTAAGTAAGATGTTAATTACTTTGCCAACTATCATACATGCTGATCCAATTAGCTGTAGACGATCTATTATTGATTGGGAGATCAACCATGATAGATTAGGAAAGTCATGGAAAATAATAAGGGTTGGGGGTCAGTCTGCTATCTTTAAGAATTTTGAAAATTTAGTAAGAGCATGTGACAGAGCAGACTTGGAAGAATTGTGGAATCTAGTGCAGATTAGGCTAGACACAAATTCTAGTACTGATGTTAAGGAACAGGAACTATGGGTAGAATTCAATAGGATGTTTGATCCTGATCCCAAAGATGTTCATTGGAAATTTTTCTATTATGATCCTTCAACAACATGGGAATTTCTAAGCCTTAGCAATATTCATCATCTTTACACACAAAGTGGGATAGAACTCTTTATGTTGGCTGAGAAAGAGTATCCACTTAGTTATGAAGTGCTTAAAACCATGATCTCCAAGAGATTAAGATGTGACAAAGATGAAGAGAAATCAGAAATTGTTCAAAGTTTGCTGAGGAGCATATTTGAGCAATGTGAAAGAAAAAGGAAGAACAGAGAGTGAAGGTTTTTGGAAGAGTTCCCTCAAATCCTCAAGGTATGTATTTTATTCATCAGAAACTTGTGTATTTTAATGGAAATAACAAGTTTAGGGGAGGATTGTTGGGAATAAAATGTTCAAGTCAAAGAGCCTGCCAAAGATGTCAAAGAGCCTGCTAGTTGATTTTGAAGAGTATGAAGATGTACTAACAGTACCTTCTGGGTAGAAGGTACTGCTAGTTGATAAAGATCCTGCCAAGCATTATGTCAAGTTGTTAGATATTTTGTAATAGATATTTAGTGGAATTATTAGTCTTTGTACATTGTTATACGTTATGTAGAAGTAGTTTAGTCTTCTGTGGTGTACAGAAGAATATTGCAGAGTTGTACATTGGTAGTTGTATTTAATTGTAGGCTAGAATAGTCAAAGTAAAGTATTATATTCAACCACTTGACAACTTGTAATTAGGGTGCCTTATCGTATAAAAGGTTCCCTAAGTCACTCCTTCATGCAGGCATCTATCCAACCATTAACCAAAACCGAACTATCTCTCAAGTAACTTAGTTACTCAACTCACAAATCCTTTTACAATCTAAGATTCAAGATTACTTTGTAATCCCGGTGATATTTAGATCATCCGTATTATTTCATCAATAATATTGAATCGTTTTGTGTTAACTAAAGTTGTGTTCCTTGTTCATTACATACTCACGTTTACATAAACTCACCACCTTGTGTTCTTTTAAGTGTGTTGTAGTAGATTCCGCATGCTAAACACATTCATACATAAATATCTCTCAAACACATTACTAAGATTCACATCCCAAGTGTTTGTGCACAACTAAAACCTTTCCACAAGTCTTTTTCCATTCCATAACACCATATTTGATGTGGTTGCATTCAATATTCTTTTGGTTATTACGTATGAATATTCATATAGTATAGATGTGCTTAAACTACCTTGTACCGTACATGGTTCTATGCACATTCAGTCCTCCATATTTAATTAAGCTATTGAATCTTTAGATAGTATACATACAGATATTTTTTTCTGTCCTTTTTCAGACTTTTTCTTACAAAGTACAAAAAAAGAAAAGAAAAAACATACTATTACAGTAGTAGTAATTTAGAAAGAAATAAGTAGAGTCGCCAAGTCATAAAATCAAAAAACAATGTAGCTTCCCACAATAATTCAGCATTTAAATCAACATTTCTTCAACTCCTTCAATTTTCAATGGCGACTTCAACAAAACGACAGAAAAAGAGACTCAGTCATGCACCTAAGCTTCTTCCAAATGAACTAGTTGAAGTAATCTTTGTTTGTTTCCTTCATCTTTTCTGTTTTTGCATGTGGGGTGTTTGGGATTGCTTACATTGTTTCCATGTTCTGAATTTGGGGGTGTTTGGGATTGCTTATTAAAATTGCTTTTAGAAAACATGGAATTAAGAATCCTAAATTTAACAATGTAGTCATTAATTAGAGTTTAATTTTGTATAACTTTCGTGTTTTGCATGTGGGGTTTTGGTTGCTTACATTGTATTCTTTTGATTGGTTAATTTGTGGGTTTGATTGGAATTGTATTGGGGAATATTTTGAAAGGAGTCGTTTTGTCCTCGAGTAGAGGTGGGACCGTCTACATCCTACCTCCCCTATACCCCGCCTGGCGTGATAGGGTATTGTTGTTATTGCTGTTGGTGTTTGAGATTAGATATTAAAACCTGCTTAGTCTAAATATGGTAAATAGTAACTAAACATCGCGAATTTGACAATGTCAAGGTTGGGGAATGAGTAATTACTGAAAGTTTAATTTTAGAAAATAAAGAGTAATTCAAGGTTGGGGTCCTTGAATTATTTTAGAAAATTAACTTAAACTCTAATATATGTTAGAAACCATCACCAAATGGTCGTGGTAAGGCACTTGACCTCCTCACAAGAGGTCTAGCGTTCAAAACCCCACTAGGTACGGTGGCGAGGGAAAGGGTCAGAAACAGTCACGGGATACCTCGGGTAGGCTGTGTACATTTGAGTCAAGGACTCGCCCTCCCCCGGTCACTTGAACAGGGAAAACCTTATCCGCTTACTTGTTTTAGTAATATATGTTAGAAATTAAACATTCACTGTTAAAGTTGTCAAAAAGTAAACGTGGTAAGTTACTCATATATCCGACATTGTCAAATTTGGCGATCTTTGGTTACCTTTGTTGGCAATTTCCTTCCAAACTGCTTATTGCGTTTTGATACATTTAAGAAAGCGATTTGCGGGTGTTTGGGATTGCTTATCCGAAATGCTTATCTCATTATTTGTTAGTCAAATAAGCCGCTTTTAAAGCTTTTCAAAGCAACTTGGAATTGCTTATTACAAATTTGGCATTTTTCAAAGATAATGATCAAGTAAGTAAATAAGCAATCCTCAAAAGATGATATATGGGTGATCTATTAGCATTATTAAGTTATTCTGTTTATCTTGTTTCATGTTTAGGAAAAAAACATTATATGTTAAGTAATGAAAACTATTTTAGGTACGGAGTGTCGAAGAGGGATTCCGAGGTTCATGGCATCGTGCCACCGTGATCGAATGCAAAACTCAGATACGTGTAGTGAAATATGATCATCTCTTATGTGATAATA
This sequence comes from Artemisia tridentata subsp. tridentata, assembly GCA_021014915.2. NCBI lineage: Eukaryota > Viridiplantae > Streptophyta > Magnoliopsida > Asterales > Asteraceae > Artemisia > Artemisia tridentata. The sequence continues at coordinate 330,322,294 of CP139508.1, read as the reverse complement.
GTTCAGAAAAACTTGTTGAGTTCATCCCGGTTATATTTGCAGTTGATGGAATAATCCCAGCTAATTGGCAACCATCTAATTTCCCTAATTACCGTGGCAAAATAAGACCACTCCCCCCTCGTGTTTTCCATAATAAAACTCGTATCCATTATGGACAATGTGTGGATGTATTTCATGCAGATGCTTGGTGGGAAGGTGTTATATTTGATCATGATGATGGTTCGGATGAATGGTTAGTTTTCTTTCCCGATATATGTGATGAAATGCGGGTCTCGTTTGAGAATTTAAGGGTTACTCAGGACTGGGATGCAACTAGTAATGAATGGAAGCTTCGTGGCAATTGGATATTTCTTGAAATCGTTGAGGAAATAAAGGCAGAATTCCCGGTTGCTATTTCTTTGAAACAAATTTGGTATGAGGTGAGGATGACAAAATGTTTTAGTAAAGAAATGAAAGAGTGGACGTGCCCCGTTAAGGATAGTTGGAAAGAAACGGTTAAAGAGGTTATGTCAAACAATTTTAAGCTGACCATGGCGGATTTCTTTTATAGAAATAAATTTTCTGATGATTTGGATATAAATAATCATTTGCTTAATTCCATGATAAATCTTGATTCAAGCCCAGAAGCAATTTTGGGGATTAAATCTGATAATCAGAATCTTCCGAAGTCAAAGTTGGCTGAAACTGTTGACTATTGTGCGGTCGAACACTCATCAGAAGCTGTGTCCTTTGTTTCATCTGATGTTTCAAGAAATTTTGAAACAAATAAGTTAGACGTGGTCGAATCTGAATACTGCCCACAAGCTGTAGTTGACTATTATTCATTGACTTCAGAGTCAAACTTTGAGTTGGAAACGAGCAAAGATGCTAACTTTAAAGGACTTCAAATTAGTGCTAGAAAACATCTTACAGCAGTTGGGTGGTCGAATTCTTATCTCGAGAATCTGTCAAGTGAGAAGGTACTTGTGTATAATTCTCCAGATGGGAAAAAGTTTTATAGTCTTCGTGAAGCCTGCAACTATTATATCAGTGAGCTTTCGTGTTTTGAATTTGAAAAGGAAGTGATAGAAAAAGATGAATCTTTGAGGCCTGATCACGTAAATACGTCAAGCAAAAGGGCTCGTGAGGAGTTTCCACCAATGTACCGGACCCCACGAACTGTTTTATCATGGCTGATAGATAATAATATTGTTTTACCAAGAGCAAAAGTGCAATATTATTGCAAGAAAGATGGAAGTACATTGAAGGAAGGTCGGGTAACACGTGACGGAATAAAATGTAATTGTTGTAATCGTACTTTTAGCCTCTTTAAGTTTCAAAAACATGCTGGAAGCACATGTGGGCGACCATCAGCTAACATTTTCCTTGAGGATGGTAGGTCCTTACTAGACTGCCAATTGCAGCTTAAACTTGATCAAAATGCAAGATCAAAGGGAAATCAACATGAAGTAGAAAACGACAGTGATTATATATGTTCAGTTTGTCAGTATGGTGGGGAATTAGTGATATGTGATCAATGTCCATCTACATTTCATACATCTTGCGTAGGATTAAAGGTAATAATATACTTGTTTTTCCATTTTTATTTTGTATAATTTTCTTAAATTTTAATGCTTTTTATTGATGGATTACTTTCAATTTTACTGATTAGGAAACCCCGGATGGCGAATGGTTTTGTGCATCATGCTGTTGCGGAATTTGTAACGCAAACAGATTCAGTGAAAATTATGATCAAAATTTAGATTGTAACATCCTAAATTGTGAACAGTGTGAAAGGCGATGTATGTAGGCTGAAATCATTTATATGGATTTGTTAGTTTATGAGCAGGTATAATAATTTTTCTTATAGCGTCTAATAAGTTATCAAACTTGATGTAGATCATGTCGGATGTGTAAAAAGAAGAGAAGATTTCACAAAACTGGACTTTTATCTTGAAGAAAATTGGTTCTGTAGTTTGAGATGTAAAGAGGTATGAATCAAAGTTTAATTATTGTTTTTTATTGAGTTTTAATCTGGGTAAGTTTGTGCACCATCAAAATTAGTATAACACTCTTATATACATATCTTCTGAGTTAATCTTGATTACATGCTGAGGTCTCATGATATATATTTGCGGGATTTGTAGATATATACGGGTCTTCACAGACTTTTGGGGAAGTCAATTCCTATTGGGAGGGATAACCTAACATGGACCCTACGAAGAAATGAAACATTTGAATATTCTAATTGTGGCGCTGACTCAGATATGGAGGAAGTAATAGAGAATTATAGCAAATTAAATGTTGCTATTAGTGTGATGCATGAATGCTTTGAAGCGGTTAAGGAACATCGAACCGGAAGAGATATAGTTGAAGATGTCATTTCTGGTAGATGGTGAGACAAGTTTTTTTGTTAAATATCTACTTTATCATTTAGTTTCAAATCTTATTTACCCACATTAGTAAAGGTGGCAATTCCGACCTATTTACTTATGAATGGGTGAAGTGGGTTATATTTATCTGTAACGGGTAAAACAGATAGCTATAAAGGAAGTGGGTCAAATGGGTAGAACAATGTAGAGGTCGCCAAAAGTGTATGTTTAATGCATAAAATCTGGTAGATAATTTTTTAAAATAGATTAGAATTGTAATATTAAAGTTTTTATGATCATATTTAACAAATTATCTGTGAATCCTTTTAACAAGGGACAAAATAGTGTTCATAGGTCAACCCAAACCGCTCACCCAAAGAACTTTTATTACCTAGACACATTTTGACCTGTACCCAACCACCTGCCCTGCCCATTTTGCTACCTGTATGCATGATTCGAGTGGTGATGGAATAATTCTCGTTGTAGGTCAGAGCTACGTCGTTTGAATTTTAAGGGGTTTTATACAGTTCTTTTGGAGAAAGGTGATGAGCTAATTTCAACGGCTGTAGTAAGGTGTGATAAACTGATAATGTTACAAGTTATTAGTCTCCTTTAATATTACTTGTTTTATGTATTTATGGTGATCTGAAATGCTATGCTGTGTTACAAGGGTTTATGGGGAGAAGGTAGCAGAAGTCCCACTAGTTGGTACAAGATTTCAGTATCGTAGACGTGGAATGTGTCATATTCTTATGCACGAACTTGAAAAGGTATCGTTTTTTCCCCACTATTTATGTATCTATATATATGTATTCTTATACTTTCATACGTTCCCCAACATACAGAATGTTACGAGATTTACACAAACAAGGAATTGTAAAGTAGTATATCTTTCAAAGAAAAGGCGTCATTTTCTTTTACAGAAAGAATTCTTGTTCAAATTGCCGATTTGGCCTATTATTATAACTGCAAAGACACTAATGGCACAAATGACTAACACTGGCCCACAAGATCCCTCTATTTGTTTTCACTTATAGGTTTTTGATATAGTTAATGACTATTTATCAAATTGAATCTAGCAATTCTGATTGGTGGGATTAGGGAGGGAGTATCAGTTTTTTTTTATCTAAAGGTTGCAATTTCGAGTCATTAAATGATTGGTTATGTTTTATCTATAACCGGTTAATAATGCGTAAATAAAAGAAACAGGACAAATGGGTCAAACGAGTCAAAAGGCGCCTAAAGTGTTTTTCTAATGCATACAACTTACTGAAATGCATTTATTTAAGAAAATAAATTAAATTATGCATCTGACACAACTATATATTTTTGGCCGTCACGGCTCGTTTTTACCACTTACCCACCCCATCCGAACCACTCATTTTTCCGCCTCTAGTTTTATATGTTGCTACTGTTACCATAATTGCTTTTCAGGCACTTAGAGAATTAGGAGTGGAAAGACTAGTTTTGCCTGCGGTATCAAGTGTGCTACACACTTGGACCAGATCATTTGGTTTCTCTGTTATGACTGAATCAGAGAAATTAAGATTTTTAGGCAGCACGTTTCTTGATTTCCAAGGCACCACAATGTGCAGCAAGCTCTTGACTTTTGCCTCCACAGATCTAAGCATATCAAAAGGTATAGTTTTTGTTATAAACACCCCCTCGCTTTGTTGTTACTGAATCATGTTCTTAGAAAATGACCCATTTTTGCATTAATTATGCAGGAAATAGTTGCAGTAGTATCACAGATTTAGATAGAATTAGTGCTGTTTCAGAAGAATCACAAGCATCTACCCCTGAAGAAGGCAAAAACAATGTTATAAGCTTTCTCAATTGCTACCAGCGGAGAAAATTCATGCCAATGAGTGTTGAGGCGGCTTACCAAAAGTATAAACGTGCTCAAATACGTAAGTAGCAACTAGAATATTCTTCTCGTATTCATAAGGTAGTGTAACAATATATTCATATTAGGATCTCAGGATATCTTATTTTCTGGATCAAAAGATTGGTGAAAGATGGAAGATTGGTTATATGCACAAAGAAAAGTTGTATAATTGTGTGATAAATGCATAAGGAAATGTTGTATAATCGTTTGATAAATGAAAGTGATTTTATTCGATCACCACTAGTAACTTAAAATATAAGGATCGCGTATAGAATTTGCTTGCTAGTACGATGTATAACATCATAGTTTTGTAGGAATATTTAACAACGAAAATATTAGATCTGTTAAACAAATGTCTTACAGTAATATTTAACAACGAAAAGAATATAGTGAATATAACAAGAAGTAGTAGTTATCTTGGAAAGAAAGAAACTAGTGACGAGTGACACATTTTAGAAGAAGTATTCTTGAGGTTCTATACCAAAGTCACATGGAACGCGGAACGCTTTGGTACGGGATCGCGAAACGGGAACGCAGTTTGCGGGGTCCTTAAAATTCGGTACGAGCGGGGTAGGCTCATTTCGGTATGCTTCGGTTCGATGTACCATATAATGTGTATTAAGTAACAATAGTACATGTACCATATAATGAGTATTAATACTAACATTTTAATCACTTTTATAATCATTATTAATTTTAAAAATAAGAAACTCTAGCCACAAAACTACAAAAATCAAAAAATATAATTAAATTAATCATTTATTTATCTTTTTTATAAAAAAACATGTGCAACCAATGAAAAGATGATATACTGATGCATTTACTAGCCACAACTACCCATTTAATAAAAAAACCAGTCACGTGAAATGCATTTACTAGCCACAAGTACATTATTATTTCACTTTCTCTCTCCACTATTATCTTCTTCCCCAAAAAAAATAAACCACCATTTCCAGATCTACTTCAAAATTTCTTTCTATGTAACATGAATTTTGAATTTGAACAACGTTGTTTCGGAACGTGAAAACTAGCGACTCAGATCGTGATTCCGAGCGATCTGGAACACGATCGTACCGTGTTTGGGTATGAGCGACCCGGAACGGAGATCGCGGCTAAGCTGCCGTTTCCTATGACTTTGTTCTAGACCCTTCTAGTTTTAAAAATCGGATATATTATTACAACATTGCTTACTTGGCTCCTCCTTGTCCAACATCATTTCACCCAATCACACGTACACATCACCAAAAGCCTAACCCCCACCCCACCCCCCCCCCCCCCCCCAATAAGTCACCACCGAAAGCCTCACCAACCCTAACCAACCCTAACCAACCCTCACCTCACCACCACCACCAACACTGTAACAAATGGATAATCATGTGGTTGTTCCTTTTGATTTTAGTACCCCGGAATTGTGTGTAGAAAGTATCGCAAATGTACGAGACGAACTATTATCTTCTCGTGTTTGGAGCGACGTCTACATCGAGTATAAAATAGGTTACAGGCGGGTGAATCTCCTCACACAAAGAGATGATTTGTACTGTAAGCGCTTTTGTGTAGACGATGGCCCAATCTGGAGGGTAGACAAGGGAAGTTTTCGAGATGGGTATTTAAATCTAGGTGAGAGTTATTAGCGTTTAACTGGGGAAATAGGGGGAGTAACAACTGTAACTGTTGGTTTTCCAAGATTTGAAAGAGCTTTTTATGATATTGTAAACAGATTTACTCCTGGGGGTCGGCATGTCACTGATGAAAGAGATGCTAAGCGTGGAGATTGGAATTCTAAACTAGGAAAGGGGCTAGCTTCGCTTATAGTTATGACTTTAGAGTCATGTAGGTCTTTCTGGATTGCTGGAGACTATGGTCGGTTGATAACCAACAGTTATAGTCGTTACTTCCCCTATTTCCCTAGTTAAACGCTGATAACTCTCACCTAGATTTAAATACCCATCTCGAAAACTTTCCCTGTCTACCCTCCAGATTGGGCCATCGTCTACGCGAAAGCGCTTACAATACAAATCATCTCTTTGTGTGAGGAGATTCACCCGCCTGTCACCTATTTTATACTCGATGTAGACGTCGCTCCCAACACGAGAAGATAATAGTTCGTCTCGTACATTTGCGATACTTTCTAGACACAATTCCGGGGCACTAAAATCGAAAGGAACAACCACATGATTATCCATTTGTTACAGTGTTGGTGGCGGTGGTGAGGTGAGGGTTGGTTAGGGTTTAATGTGGTGAGGTTTTTGGTGGTGACTTATGGGGGGGTGGGGTGGGGGGGGGGGGGGGTTTAGGCTTTTGGTGATGTGTACGTGTGATTGGGTGTGAAATGATGTTGGACAAGGAGGAGCCAAGTAACAATGTTGTAATAATATATCCGATTTTTAAAATTAGAAGGGTCTAGAACCTCAAGAATACTTCTTTTAAAACGTGTCACTAGTCACTAGTTTCTTTCTTTCCAAGATAACTACTACTTGTTATATTCACTATATTCTTTTCGTTGTTAAATATTACTGTAAGACATTTGTTTCACAGATCTACAGTAATATTTATCTCCTTACCAACTACAGGAAAAAAGATATAATACTTATCAAAATGTGACATACGTAGGAATCTGTATCTTCATACAATCTTTACCATATGGAATGCAATGTGAGGTTCATCCTATCTTAAATTTATGTAATAAATTTCAATCTCTTGGAATACAAGTCAGTAAATTTAACTTTTTAGCCTCTTTGAATTTCTTCTCATTCTTCCTATACACACACAAACAACAAGTGAGCATTTTGAATAATTGTAACTTTGGACATGATCAATTCCAGCAGGGATTCGGCATTTGCATAGTACTACATCGCTAGAAACATAAATCAACCGAGTCATAAAATAAAAGTCAAAACAAAGAAAAGAATGAAGGAAATCATGTAAATTTCTTATGTTATCTTGTTACTTGTCTATAGACGAGTCGTCGAGTCCTTATACTTCTTCGCTAAATGATCAAAACTAAGGTTAGAAGACATATCTCAGGTCTTTTAATCCTCTACGAAAATGTGTGTGATTCATTCAAAGGTTGACAATTTAAGCATTTTTCCCCTATATTTAATCTTGCTTTTACTTGTGTGAACAATATGTTTAGTTTTAGAAATTCTCGTAATAATTTGCCCCTTAACATGTATGACATGGATGACACTTGTGCAATGTCTAAATGTATAATAACAAACGACGAACATATCCGCCCCCACCCCCCTCTGACCACGGCAACAACATGACATTGCCACCAACGCTACTAGTTTGGCGGGAGAGAATCATGTATGCTTACTTCATTTAAATTCAGGGACTTTATAAACATAGCAATAACGGCTATATATAAAAGCTTAATACATGCTATTCAAATATTATACTTGCATAGAACCACTGCAACCTGATTATCACCTCATGTTATGTATTAGTCATTATATTAGCAAGAGTCTAGGGTCGTTATTAGTCGAATAGTGTTAAGGGTCGTTGGGTTGGCTTGTGTCCCAAGCCCAACCCGTTTTTCCTTTTTTGCCGTTATCACAGCCGACATTAGGACTCCTTGTTAGAGTCGGTTTTACCTCCCCCCATCTCTATAAAAGGAGGTGGGGGGGAGGGGACGAGGTACATCATTCTTTCAATACTAATCAAGAAACGATTAGGGTTACTTACTTGTGCATTGATCGCTCTTTACTTTTCTGTCGATATCATAAACAGCGGTGGTGTGTTCGACTTCACGATCGGGATTATTCCGCTCTAGCAATCAGGGTTGTTGGTCGACAAGACTAAACTTGCATAGAACCACTGCAACCTGATTATCACCTCATGATCAGTTAACTAGTCCCAAAGGACCAAATTTATAGAGCATCATTTTAGAATTTAAGTCCACCAAATAAATATACTTCAACTCAAATCTAGTTAACTATGGGCCTGTGATGTTCCCACCTTTGCAGATGCTATATGATCACCCTAGCCTTAAGTCAAAAAAATGATCATAAGATAGCCAGATGCTTCTTAACACATTTGCTAAAAACGTCAAAACTTGTTAATTTGAGTATAACTTATGGTATGTTAGACATTATGACTCATCACATGTAATTATAATAACTAAAGTTGATAAATGGACTATTTTATAAAGTACAATGCTTTTTTACGAGATTAACCAAAAACAGTAAGAATTACCAACAAAATACGGTCCTTTTAATTTAGTGTTGCTACGACCCTTCAATAATGGCTGGTATTTAGGAATTGAATTTCGTGTTGGTTCCATATAAGTGTTGTCGTTAGGTACTAAAATAATAAGGTCTAATGTTGTGGAGATTCGGGAATTGACTATTGATTTCATGTAACTAGTTTTTAAAGTAAATTATTCTTGTGAGGTACAAGCAGTTTGCCGTTGTGTCAACGTTTTTAGATACTTATAATATTTGTTGCACATTTTAAATTTCTTGTTTTTAAATGACTTGTTTTGTAGTCACTGCACGACACGGATTGTGCATGGACTGATATTCGAGATGAGAGAGTATCAATTTTTAAGATGTCTTGAATTATAAAGCCCTAAAAGGCGTATAATAAACTATCATTGTACATTTGGTGCGTATAGATTCAATATGTTGAAACCGTGTACTAAGGACAATCATATTGAAGGTAAAATTAATAGATTATTTTGTCATTTTGTAACAGTTTTCTAAGGAGTAGATATGTTTTGGAAGTTAAAAAATTGGAATGCCTCTTTGATATGAATCTATTTGCATCAAGTGTTTGATGAAATCAATGAAGCTTTCAGTTTTCTTACTTGAGTTCGTGATGAGTTAAGATTTCATCATTAGATCCTCATTTGAGTTTGTGAGGTGTTTCGAACTCGAGATAGTGTGTTGTTCAACATGTGTGGAATTTTGCTGGTACCCGATTGTTCTTTTTGTACTAATAAATTATAGCACGCTTGAATTAGAATGGACGGGAGTAAGAATGGACGGAGTAAGATTTAATCATCATCACTAAACTTTATCAAGTAAGCATCTTACTCATTCATCAGCTTTAACTATACGATTTTTAATGAAATTATAAATAAAAATCTTCCCTTGCTCTTAATTTGTCTAATTTAGGATAGTTTGTTTGTTAAGCACTCCCAAACACTTACTTGATCTAAGTTTTTAACTCATCGTGTTATCTCATATAACTATCTTATAATGCACAAAGGCCTACTATTAATAGAAATACTTAAAATTAAGCAATACAAGTTATAAAGCTAAAAGTACAAGTAATTAAAACACATTTTCTAACATTTACAAGTTTTTAAGCTCAAAGTACAACTAATTAAAATAGAAATACTAACATTAAATACAATAAATAAATCATTATGTACATTAAATACAATTAATTAACGGGTCAATAAATACAATTAATGCAGTTATTAAATAATTAAAACACCCCTTACATAAGAAATACAAATTATCAAGCATATTGTACAACCAACTTAAACACAATTCTTGCATTAAATGTCACTAATACAAATAATAAAGCACATGATACAAATATTCAAGCCCGAACGGGCAACGGGCCAAATGGGCTCGAGCCCGAACGGGCACGGGCCAAACGAGCTCGAGCCCGAACGGGCATGGGCCAAACGGGATCGAGCCTGAACGGGCACGAGCTAAACGAAATTCTTGATATCCGTAAATGTATTGTAAAAAAAACATAATAAACTAAAATACATGATTCACCAGAAAATTTTATTTCAGGGTACCCGCCGCCGCAACGCGCGGGTACCCAAGTTTTTAACTCATCGTGCTAGGTTTTTAACTCATCGTGTTATCTCATATAAATGGCTAACGCATATTATGGTCACTTTGACATGTTTATACTTATCTTAAATGTTTCTTAATTGCGTTTGTCGCTTTCTTAAGCTTTTTGTAATTTTTCTTATCTTTAAAGAAAAACGCAACCTCTTCTTTTTTACTCCTTGGTATTGTATGGATACTTGGATCGGCGTTTTCGTGGTCTTTTGAATTATGTTGTGGTTTCTCACACAACTTATTATGTTGTGGTTTCGTGGGTACATGCAGGTATATTATATCCTTATGAAGTTAGATATAGAGAGTTTGGCATTACATGAGCTCCAACCAAGTCAAGCAAGTAACATTGAAGGAATGTTGATATATAATTTATAAAGAGTTGTTTGGTGCTTAAGAAAATCCAACTATGTTGTGCTAAAAGTAGAGAACACCATCTAAGTGGACCAACCATCACACGATACGTTTATGTCTTTGAAACTAAAGTTGATTTTTACATATTTGTGATTAATCAATTTATTCAACTTTATTATTCAAACTATACCTCTTGCTCCAATGAACATTTTTTCTCTATATTCATTTGTAATTGCTTAAACATTTCATGTTATTTTTCTAAAGTTAATCTTTTAAGTGTTGGTACCTATTTCTTACGGAGTATTATATAGCCAAGTGGCAGTGTAGCCATTCTGTTTTGATGATATTTTTAAGGGGTGTTTGGATGAGAATGTTTTCACTGCATTTGGAAAGGGATTTCGTTGATACAGTAATGTCTTATATTGTTTATTATGCACACATTACATTACCATCATACTGTTGACTTTGTTTTAGCAGGAAATCTGTTTTGCTGATATGTTAAGGGATGTTGAGAATGTTTTTACGGATTTTGCCAAGATATTTAGTTGATACAATGTTGTCTTGTGTTGTACATAATGTACACGTTTATATTGTGAAGTTCCTAAAAAGTGTTGAATCTTTACGTGTGTGTTTGGCCGACTTTTGTTGATCGGTTCGGTTCTCGGGTATTCGGTTTATTCGGTTCGGGTTGTTCGGTTAAAATTTTTTTTTGGGTCATAACCGAAAACCGAACCGAACCGAAAATATTTGTGACCGAACCGAACCGAGAACCGAACCGAAGTTCGGTTCGGTTATGGGTCAAAACCGAAAACCGAAATTTTCCTAAAAAATAACTAATCATAGCACATGTCCCCATTACGGTATGCCAAAATATATGCAAAACGACATACCTAGACAAGTTTTAACATCTATTGAACACAAAATACCCTAACATCATAGGACCTAGGGTTAGTCAAGTTATATTTTTTTAATTAATATATAAAAAATATTAAATATTAATTATAATTCGGTTTTCGGTTCGGTTCTCGGGTGAATATCCTAAACCCATAACCGAACCATAAACCGAATAAAATGTTCGGTTCGGTTCGGTTTTGACCAATTCGGTTCGGTTAAGAATTCGGTTCGGTTATTTTCGGTTCGGTTCGGTTTCGGTTTTCGGTTACTGCGGATATTACCCGACCCATGAACACCCCTAGTTTGGCCGACTTTTGTTGATCGTTTAGGGGCGTTTGGGTTACTTAATAGTATTGTTTACCACGTGTTCAAAGGCTATAACAGTGTTGACCACATCACTTCAAAGGCTACAACAAATTTACCTATATGTTATTATGTACTCCCTCCGTCCCATTTTAATTGTCAATTTTTGCACTTTTTGTTGTCCCAAATTAGTTGTCAATTTTTAAGAAATTTACACTTTTGCCCATAAAAGACAAAAAACAATCAAAGAGTTGATATAATAACTTGAGGATATTATTGTTATTTTACAACATACAAACAAAATTTCTTAATATGTGTATTTTGTGGGCCTAAGACAATTAAAATGGGACGGAGGGATTATGTAATACATAGGTTATTACTCGTATCTATTTTCTTGGCCTATTTTTTGAAAACGGGTCTTTTAGCTAGTAGAATGATATATAGATTTATTCGAGTTATTTTTAGAAGGATATTATGATGATAAATTATAAAACTGATAGTCCCACAATGTGGTACTTGGTTTATAATATTCTTCTATTGTAACTAAGGTATGTGGTTTAAGTGCGAATCACGAGTCATGACATTCACGTAAGCTGAACCCTTTAAACAACTTCCAAACTAGATCATTGGTATTTCAAATATTGCGGAAGTAATCTCGGCGGAGTAAGGGAAACCAACATGAAACAGAAAATGCGTATGCTTATATATGGTGAGCATGTCAATACGATAGATAAATAGATACATGTGATCATCAAATAAGAATATAACGATCTACGTCACACATGGAATATGCATTGATAACACACAGTTCTTAGTCTAAGTCGTCTTTGTTGGCGGCTGCTGGCAAGCAACTAATAAGGGCTGCTTTAATTTCAGTCTTCATGGAAGTTTTTAAGCTTAGAAGCTTAATAACCACATAAAACACAAACGTTTTAAGTCTTTATTCTTATCTTCAACATGTACACTTGCATTGCTATTATTCTTATAACGACAGTCAACCATAACAGCAACACTCAAAATAAATGCACTTGAATGAATGCTTAGTTGCATGATCGAAGAACCCAAGCTCTAGAACGACTTGAACAGTTGGACATCGACCCGTTTGGTTCCCTAGTTGAATTCTTCATTTTGTAGACTAATACCGTGTAAGTAATGCTTCTTAAGCACTAATTTTTTTAGAACTATGGTTTTTGGCCTTTTTGTCCGACTCATACTTTTACAGTTTTACCACTCATAGGGGAGGAGGGAGTAAGGATCAAGAGTAATTAGGGTTAAAATAGGAATTAATTTTGGGTTAATACTGAATTGTCATTTTTGTCATATTTCAAGCAAAACATATGAATCACAACACTCTGGCATACCTTTAATAACCCATTACCCACATGTTAAACACTGTCCCACTAATTACCCTTTTGTTACCTCATATTTTCCATTTAATACAAAGGTTTAAGTGGTGGCTCAAGGCGAGGGGCCGTTCTAATATGTTTTATATTTGTCTAGTTGGCATCTCTAACTGCTAAATAATTTGTTGAAAGTGATTTAGTTTACCAAAAGCAAAATGGGACCATGGGATACTAGTGTTAGTTGGAGATGAAAAAGAATTGAATAGTGTTCATGTAAACAAGCAAAGAATAAGACAGTTTTTGCTTTCAAGTTTCCCCCTTTTGTAAAAGTATATGATATCTACATGCCTTTTGTCCAAATTGTAATATTGTAAGAAGGAAAGTATTTTCGAATGTTAGATCATATAACTATATGTTGCTTGATATTAGATTCTATTGAACTCTTTATTTTTTGTCACGTCAAAGTTACTTCATTATCTCTTCTTTTTCACTCACTAAATTACTCACATTTCCTTGATAACATTACTCACAATTAAATTTACTCTAAAAACTCTTTATTTAAGAATATAAAACACATGCAATTACAACACTCACACATACTATTACATACACACTCATCTGCTCTTTATTCTAGCCACCATCGTGATAGAACCAACACCAAAATCACTCTCTCACCCGTCAGGGGGGAGGGAGATGTAACGGTGATCGATGTGCATGACCACGGTGCCTCACAATACTCCCCACTACACCCAGTCTTATAAGTGACATTAGTTAAAAATGTGCATTCTGTATTACGAGGATTATTACTATGAAAGTTGCTCTTATTATCTTTAATGTTATTATATATAACTTTAGATAAGTTAATATAGATTTCTTAAACATAGAGGCGCTACCTAACAAAATTGAAGAAGGTGGTAGGATCCCATGTCCTAAGCAAGTTGTATTCGCAGGGTCAGAGCCCTTAACCATATTGCCTTAGCTCTTATCTCAACCTCATATATTAGACATTCACAAAATTATTGGGACCTATCTTCCCCTATTGTTTCTCCTTTGACCAACAGTTTCCTTATTATTGATTGTTTGCCAGTGAAAAGTGTTTACATTTTAGCTCTTTAGTAGACTACTAGACGAGTACCCGCGCCTAGTGGCAGCGGTTCCTAGCGGTAGACAATTAACGATATGCGATATTTTGGTAAGTGTTTCGTATAACGTTCAAAATAGAACGTGAAAATATCAAAATGAAATTACAAACGATTGTAACATATGATAATTCAACTCTAGCAAAAATTGTTAAGATGTATCAAACAACATATAAAAATATTTAGTGAGATTGAAAAGTAAAACATTACATCAATTATTAGATACTAACCACATACATGTCATGATGATTGATGAATACTTGTATGTTGAAAATGTAACAAATATTTAAAGTAGATCATATAAATATTTAGGAAGTAGTATTAAAGTATCATTAACAAATAAGATAAGAGTAATAGCATGGTTCCTACTTAAAACACTTGTGGTGCCATGTTCCCTGAAAAGGCCATATTGTCGTGGTCATTTTACAAATTCCTGCCAAGATATGAGTCTTTCTTTTTGCTTACAAACAATACGGTTTAGAATCCCTGCCAAGTCTTGATATTCCGAGTCTTTCTTTTACGCTGCACAATAGCAACTAAAAGCATCACTTTTAAAAGCTTAAAACTTTGGAACAATTATAACTTCAAAAAACCAACTTGATATTGAACGAAAATGGTACCAGATTGATTCTAACTTTCAATAAAACTCATTAATGTCTAAAAAATGTCCCTCGACTTCTTGACCAAATTCAAGTTTTCACTTTCAAGGTTTGACCATTTGTGTAGTTAAGATTAAGATTAAGATTGGTTGGGATAATTCTTGTGTGTCTTACTTACAAAAGATATGATAAATAAATAGGTACAATTACATGGCTATCTAGGGAAACTATCAATCACCCACTAATCACCACTAATCAAGGCTAATTGCTAATTGATTTGAGATTATCTATTTGGAACTTATCTCTTATACACGGTTTTAATATGCTTGTTTCAATATAGTTTCTCATTTCTTGTTGCCAAAAAATAAAAAATAATAAATAAATAAATAAAAAATAATAAATAAATATATAGAAACACAAAACTAACAACAATTTATAACAATATTTATATAATCAAGTTCAGTAATACATATTAACAACAATAAAAATAAATCATACACATAAAGTGGCGGCAGTAGTTTTTTCCGGCAACACAAGAAGTTCAATGGCGTCAGAAGGCTTTTTCGACGAGACACAGTGGCGACAGCAGCTGGTGGCGGCTGTAACAAAAACACAAATATTTATTAAAAGAACTTACGAAAAATCAGATTTATAAAGAAACTCGATAACTAACAGATTATAAAAAAGATTCAGATTTATATAAAAAACATAAAATTAGATTTATACCAAAAAAATCAGATCTATTTACATGTATAAGGAAACATTCAATACTTCAAAAATATAAACTTTATAACAAAATTTAGTAATTTACACAATAAACTTTATGGCAAATTTACACAAATTTACATACATGCTAACTTTACTAAACAAATTTACCAAACAAATTAAAACGAAATTCGCAAGACAAAATAACTTACTAACAAATTGATATACCAATATACATAATCTCTACATTATATATAACAGGAGGCGTTACACGTAGATAATGCCACGTAAATGCCACGTAAATGCCACCTCAATGCCACATAATCAATTTATATGCCACCTAATCACATTTTGTCCACCTAAGCAATTATTTTAGTCCACCTAAGCATTATTTTAAGCAATTAAAATTTGGATTAATTAAAAATTTGACATTTGCAAGAATCGAACCTGGGTTATTTAATCCATATACAAATGCTTCAACCATTGAACCAAGTCAGTTTTTGTGATTTACAATACAAATTAAATAAGTCATGCTTAGATAATTGATATTGTTAAGCTAATATTTTAATATTTTATGCATAAAATTAAATTATTATATACGTCCAGAAGCCTAGAACAAAAACAATCTTTCCTCCAAGCTAGCTCCAATCTCATTATCCGGAACAAAAAACACAAATCACCAGTAGCTAAAACACAAATCCGGAACAAAAACCCTAAAACATATTGCCAATAATCTTATTTGCTATTATGAAGCATGCATCCGCAGCTTTTGAACCAAGGTAATCTTAACAGTTTATCTTGATCTCGATTTTGATTAGGTAATTAATTATTTATTTTTAATTTGACATAATAAAGATAATCTTAAAACTATTCTAAATCACATCCCTTTATTAGACGTGAGTTTCATATGGCGACCTGAATCGAATACACTTAAAAAAGCTATAAAAGCAGCCATGGTTCATGTTGGAACCATTCGGGAGGTAATCAATGTAATTTTATTTGGACTTCGTATGTATTAGTTCTAGGTTGATGTTGGATGAAAAGTTCTAGAGTTAAGTAATAATTGTAGAGCCATACCAGAAGCTACACTCCTACTTATTTGATGTCGATAATATAGGATATAAGATTGCTTGATTCCCAGTAATGATCACCTAACACTGATTGCAATGCTTATACAATGTATGCTTATCAGGTTGTAATAGTATCGCGAGATGCAAGTCTTGCCCTCGAGATATGTCGTCGTGCAACTGAACTTCTAGACTATCAAGTTAAAAGATAATTCTCGCTTCCCATACAGGTAAGAAATTTCGTTGATTCACTTTATACTCTTCTTATATTTACAAAGATTTATTGCTTGCATAATTTTTGATGAATAATATGTAAATGAGCTCAAATAAGTGATCCTTCTGAAGTTAAAATGAGCAGGAATAAGTACATAACAGGCATTGTAAAAGTACTGCAATCAAAACCTGGCGGATGTGTAGAGTGGCTTCTTTCTCTCCGGAAATTAGATCTTGAAAGTGCCATCAAGGCTCCACTACTCTACCTGGTGTTGGGCCCAAAGTTGCAGCGTGCATAGCTTTGTTTTCTCTAGATCAACATCATGCGGTTCCTGTTGATACACATGTCTGGAAGGTTAGCTTCTTAGATTTTACATATAATATTGTGTACGTTTGTGCAATGGTCATTTGTTGATTTCAATGCTGTCTACTAATAGTATGAAATATAAGCATAATATTCTGTTCAAATTGTGTGCAAAAAGGTATAGATATGTTTATTTTTCATTAGCCTTTTTTCACCGGTACATGAATTTGGTGTTGTTTACAATTATCAAAATATTCTGTACTAGGATATGGGCAAACAGGAAACGTGAAAACTTCTACACTCTGAAAGTTGGGCAAAAATGATGCGTGTGAAAGGGGTACTATTGTTAGAGCTTTGGAGGACATCTTTTCTGGTGCATCTCCGGCGTATAATATTGTGGAAATCTCCTGTAGTTATTACTAAGATCTTAATCATTCTGAACCACCACCACTGCTGTAACCACCACACTCTCACCAAACCAATCTTTATACTTTCTATGTAATCTTTTCAATCAAAGATTTGATCTTTTTTCAAAACAGAACAAGGGTATTTATTATTTATGGGTTTTTGATATTGGGGGTGAAAATGTTTGTATGAATAGATGGATGGTAATTTAGGGGGTGTTTAAGCTTATTTAACGGGTTTATCGGCTGATTGAGATTTGGAAATACTTTTTTGAGGTTATCACTTTCAGCTCATGGACCTAAATAAGCCATGAGTTGACCGTGATTCTGTTAACAACGGAAGCTTAGACAATGAAGATGAATCTGGTGCAGTTGTGAGTTTCTAATATTGTTTACAAATTTTGATTATATGCTACCTCTATTGCATAAAAATGTTAATAATGTATCTGATAGTTAGACGTTATGTTCACCATTTGAACACACAATTTCATATGCACTTCATAGTTCGGTTATCCTGATTCCGATATCATATCTTAAGAGGGGGTGTTCGGGATTACGTCTGAAAACCGATTATCTAATTAATTTGTTTCCATCCTATATAATCATTCTTTGACCATATAGTCCAAAATACATCCCTGTGCTTTCCCCAAAAATCGATTTACATCCCTAAACTTTTTTTTGGAACAAAATCATCCCTCCGTTAGTAAAGTTGGCACAAATACATCCCTCCGTTAGTTATATCAGTTACTATGGACTAACGATGCAAATGATTTTCCGTTATCTCCTAACAGGAGTTAAAATAGTTGCATCGTTAGACCTCCTTCAGTTAAAATTTTTGCATCGTTAGTCCTCATTGACCATAGAGTTAAAATATTTGCATCGTTAGTCCTCATTGAGTTAAAATATTTGCATCGTTAGTCCTTTGTTACGTTTTCGTCCGCTTTTTTAGTTTCGTCTGTTTTTTTACGTTTTCGTCCGATTTTTTACGTTTTCGTCTGTTTTTTTACGTTTTCGTCCGATTTTTATCATCATTTCATCTGTTTTTTTACGTTTTCGTCTGTTTTTTATGTTTTCGTACGATTTTTTAAATTTTCGTCTGTTTTTTTACGTTTTCGTCTGTTTTTTTACGTTTTCATCCGATTTTTTACATTTTCATCTGTTTTTTTACGTTTTCGTCCGATTTTTTACTTTTTCGTCTGTTTTTTTACATTTTCGTCCGATTTTTCTTTACCACCACCAACCACCACCACCCACCACCACCACCACCACCCACCACCAACCACCACCCCACCGCCACCCACACCGCCACCCACCCAACCACGCACGCACCCACAACCACCACCACCAACCACCAACCACCCCACCCACCACCACCACCCACCACCACCACACCACCACCCCACCACCACCCACCCCACCACCACACCCACCACCACCACCCACCACCCACCACCACCACCACCACCACCACCACCACACCCACCACCACCCACCCCACCACCCACCCCACCCACCACCCACCACCCACCACCACCACCACCACCAACCACCACCACCACCACCACACCACCCACCCACCAACCACCCACCCACCCCACCACACCCCGCCACCCACCCCACCCACCACCCCACCCACCACCCCACCACACCACCAACCACCCACCCACCACCAACCACCACCACCCACCACCACCAACCACCCACCACCACCCACCACCACCCCGCCACCCACCCCACCAACTCCACCCCCACCCACCCACCCACCCACCACCCCACCCCCCCACCACCACCACCACCACCACCACACCACCCCACACCACCAACCACCCCACCACCACGGTGGCGGTGGTGGTGGTTGGTGGTGGTGGGTGGCGGTGGTGGGTGGTGGTGGTTGGTGGTGGTGGTGTGGTTGGTGGTGGTGGTGGTGGGTGGAGGTGGTGGTGGTGGTGGTGGGTGGTTGGTGGTGGAGGTTGTGGGTGGCGGTGTGGGTGGAGGTGGGTGGCGGTGGTGGTGGTGGTGGGTGGTGGTGGTGGTTGGTGGTGGTGGGTGGTGGTGGTTGTTGGTGGTGGTTGGTGGTTGTTGGTGGTGGTTGTGGTGGAGGTTGTGGGTGGCGGTGGTGGGTGGAGGTGGGTGGCGGTGGTGGTGGTGGTGGTGGGTGGTGGTGGTTGGTGGTGGTGGGTGGTTGGTGGTGGTGGTGTGGTGGTGGGGGGTGGTGGTGGTGGTGGTGGGTGGTTGGTGGTGGAGGTTGTGGGTGGGTGTGGTGGGTGGAGGTGGGTGGTGGTGGGTGGTGGTGGTGGTGGTGGGTGGTGGTGGTGGTTGGTGGTGGTGGGTGGTGGTGGTGTTGGTGGTGGTTGGTGGTTGGTTGGTGGTGGGTTTGTGGTGGGGTTGTGGTGGGTTGTGGTGCGGTGTGGGTGGAGGTGGGTGGCGGTGGTGGTGGTGGGGTGGGTGGCTGGTGGTGGTGGTGGTGGGTGGGTGGTGTGGTGGTGGGGTTGTGGGGTTGGTGGGGTGGTGGGTGGGAGGGTGGGTGGTGGCGGGTGGTGGTGGTGGGTGGGTGGTGGTGGTGGTGGTGGTGGGTGGGTGGTGGTGGTGGTGGGTGGTTGGGTGGTTGTTGGTGGTGGATGTGTGGTGGAGGTTGGTGGGTGGCGGTGTGGTGGGTGGAGGTGGGTGGCTGGTGGTGGTGGTGGTGGTGGTGGTTGGGGTGGGTGGGGTGGGTTGGGTGGCTGGTGGTTGGTGGTGGTGGGGTGGTGGTGGTTGGTGGTGGTGGTTGGTGGTTGGTTGGTGGTGGTGTGGTGTGGAGGTGTGTGGTTGGCGGTGGTGGGTGGAGGTTGGGTGGCGGGTGGTGGTGGTGGGGTGGTGGGTGTGGTGGTGGTGGGGTGGTGTGGTGGTGGGTGGTGGTGGGTTGGTGGTTGTTGGTGGTGGGTTGTGGTGGTGGGTGGTGGTGGTGGTTGGTGGTGGTGGGTGGTTGGTGGTGGTGGTGGTGGGTGGCGGTGGTGGGTGGTGGGGTTGGTGGTGGTGGTTGGTGGTTGTTGGTGGTGGTTGTGGGTGGCGGTGGCGGTGGTGGGTGGAGGTGGGTGGCGGTGGTGGTTGGTGGTGGGTGGTGGTGGTTGGTGGTGGTGGTGGTGGGTGGTGGTGGTTGGTGGTGGTAAAGAAAAATCGGACGAAAATGTAAAAAATCGGACGAAAACGTAAAAAAACAGACGAAAACGTAAAAAAACAGACGAAAATGTAAAAAATCGGACGAAAACATAAAAAAACAGACGAAAACGTAAAAAAACAGATGAAAATGTAAAAAATCGGACGAAAACGTAAAAAAACAGACGAAAACGTAAAAAATCGGACGAAAACGTAAAAAAACAGACGAAAACGTAAAAAAGCGGACGAAAACGTAACAAAGGACTAACGATGCAAATATTTTAACTCAATAAGGACTAACGATGCAAATATTTTAACTCTATAGTCAATGAGGACTAACGATGCAAAAATTTTAACTGAAGGAGGACTAACGATGCAACTATTTTAACTCCTGTTAGGAGATAACGGAAAATCATTTGCATCGTTAGTCCATAGTAACTGATATAACTAACGGAGGGATGTATTTGTGCTAACTTTACTAACGGAGGGATGATTTTGTTCCAAAAAAAAGTTTAGGGATGTAAATCGATTTTTGGGGAAAGCACAGGGATGTATTTTGGACTTTACTCTATTATTATATTTAGTATGTTGTGTACTGACTTGCTCATTCTTGCAAAATTTGTGTGTTTATTTTTGTAATTATTAAGCATGTTTTGTCTGTAACGACTACAAGTACTTGATGCAGGTTGCTATGTAGGTTTCGAGATTGATTTAGAATGATCTAATTGTTCAGAAGATATTTAGTCAAGTTTTCTCATACATCAACGTGCAGGTAAGGTTACTCAACTTATGTTTTACCCGTTTTATTTTTCTTGGCTTACTATTGTAATATTCTTAAACAATTATCTCTAATGTGCAGTCTTCTATTGCGGTATGAGTGTTGTAGGTTTTGCAATGGGGAATATGTAAAAGCTGGATTAGCAGAGATGAACATACATGCAAAATTAGGAGTTCTTATTCAGGTTATTTTTAGTGTTTTAGGTTTCATGTAAACTTACAGACGAGCCTCATATATAGGAAAAAGAAATAAAAAGAATGTATAGATGTATTAGTGAGTGAACTGAAGCAACAAGCTTATGCCATGTGAGGCATAGAATTTTGAAGCAGAGGTACGCTTAATTGATACTTAAACCCTTTTCTCCACGTATATGTGCAGAACACTAGATATGTATATAGTAGTATAACTTTTAAAAATTTGTTACAGGTATGTCCTCCTAACACACTTTTTTTCCGCAGCTGCTGTTTTAAGGCATTCATTTACAATGACACCGGCAGTGTATCGTTAACATGTTTCAGCCCAAAAGCGAACTCAATGGTGAAAGACTACAATGAAGTTATGCAGGAACTGGAACACAAAAACCATACAAACTTTCAAAAGAATTGACAGACTTAGAAGGCAACAGTAGGTGAAGCTGCATCAACAAGTACACCTGCACCAACAATCGTTGACGAACATGAACAATCAATAGTCGCCGCAAAGGAGATAGCAGAGGTATGCGATTGTTGAAAATTATAGTATGTCTGATATGCAAATTTGTGGCTTTTGCAGGTATGATGTGGAGACTTTTATCACACACAGATTTCTTAGTTCAGGTTGACCTGTAAGTTTATATCTTTCAACTTCGAGCAAACTCATTAATATGCTTCTGAATAGAGGTCCAACATGCGCTGTTTAATTTCATCTATATGCACCGATTTACTTCAGTTCAAATATATATATATTGGTTATATTTGTTCAATACAGTATTTCTTAAAACCATTGAGTGGAGTTGAGCAGTAATGACCTTCTGGCTTCAGTTAGGGATTAAGTAGATACAATATACCCTTCGTGTTTATATATGTACAACATAATTACTTTATACTGTATTATGTAACATATTTATGTCGAAAAGCGTAATTTGTTGACTTTCTGTTAGTTTCAGGAAGTACGTGTAAGATATGTTGGTTTTGGGGATGACGAAGATGAATGGGTCCATGTTAAAAATGTCCGCGAATGATCGGTCCCACTTGAGCACTCGGAATGCAATAGAGTCATGTGTGGAGATATTGTACTTTGTTTCCAAGTCAGTAAGCTATGCAATTTTTGTATAGTAGCGAGTGTCATCTTACTTAACTATAATCTGATGCTAATATCTGATGTCATTTGGTACATCATCAGGAGAAGCCAGATCAAGCAAGATACTATGATGCTCAAGTTATCGATATTCAAAGAAAGTTACATGATATAAGGGGTTGCAGATGCATTTTCTTAGTTCAGTATGAGCATGACAAAACTGAGGTAAGAAGATTAACACAATGTATAACTTATAACTTTGAGGTCTTGGACCACTTCCCATGTCATAGAGATGGTGTGTAATGGGTTTATTTTCTTCAGCTTAGGTTAAGCCCGAAACATTTTTGTCTAAAACTTCTAGATGTTTAATAAAAAAAATTGTATCTGGAATATGAATCCAAAAATTATATATTTTTTCTTAAATAATCTATTATATAACCTGTTAGAAGATACTTGGAAGAAATCACACAATTCAAAATTTAGAATGTGATTTTAAACGAATATATGATTGGCATCAGGCGGAAAAGGAGAAGAAGCAAATGACTACAGAAGTAAGTTTTGATTAACCAACCCTGGTATGAGAAAGGAATGTGTAAATCTTCCGTAACAGATGAACACATGAAATTAATCTAGGCATTTAAGATATAAGAGCTGTTTATGAATTTATTGTTTTTTTTTTTTTTTTTTTTTTTTTTTTTTTTTTTTTTTTTTTTTTGGCAGGAGAAGAAGGCCTTAAAAGAGGAAAAGATGAAGGTCGAGGAGAACTATATGTGGGCAGTAGTTGATGGTGTCAAAGAGAAGGTAAGCTCCATGCATATATATTAGTTGATCAATATATCATACATATGTCATCTCCATGTTTTGGTAATTCTTGATTTCGATAATTAACCAATTGGTAGTGCCTGTAAAGTCAATAAATCCTACTGAACAAGGGGTTAAGTCTAACACATATTTAGATCATAAACCCTCAAATGGAAGACTCTGTCTTCGATTTTGTTCGTTTTCGCAATAATATAGTTTATGGAATGAAAGGACTTAGAAGATCTTATTTGTAAAAAATACAGTTAGAGCTACTTTTGATCCTTTTTTAGCTGTTATATTTTTTCCACTTTGACCTATTATGATTATGTGGGGGCGTTTGGATTAGCTTATTTAGCCGGCTTATATGGTTATTTGATTTTGGAAAAGCTGATAAGATGACATTTTATAGCTTATTAACTTTAGAGTTTGGCTTAAGCCAATAAGGTGAAGTTGCTCAGGTCAAAATCTCGCTTGACAGCTTTTCCAAAGTTAAATAAGCCCATAGGCTGCTAAAAATGTTGACGTCGGCACCCAGGAAATCTTTATATAATAAATTTATAGAAGCTCCTAAAGCCCATAGGCTGCTAAAAAAGTTGACGTCGGCACCCAGGAAATCTTTATATACTAAATTTATAGAAGCTCCTAAGTTCCAAAATAATCCGGAAAGAGCAAGCTTATAAGACGTAAGTCAATAGGTAGTGTTTGTGTTTCAATGTAGGGAAGTTGAGGCACAAGATTGAAGCAACAGCTTGAGTTTGTGTTAAAATGTAAGTGTTGCGCTTTCTTTTAATTTTATTGCAGTTGATATGCAACTAACGTGTAATACTTTAATTCTAGCATGTTGCAATCTCCATTAATGACATCAATAGCGAACTCTAACATATTTCCTCAAACTTTCTAATTGCATATTGTTGTTGCTATTATGCTTGCAGCCCATGCATTGGTGGGGATATGGGCAAACGAGTACATGAATTGTTAGAAGATGATGACAAAGTATGTGTATTTTTTGTTGTTTAACTGAAATGAAATTACATACTAATACGCTTTCATAGAAATTGAATGGGTTCATATACGTTGTTAAAGATATGAGATACTTCATTTGCGTCCATTTATGTCATGTTTATGTTTCATATTTAATGAAAAATGCATGTTCACAAGATTCCATTTTTTTGCAACAGATTACCAAGAAGGATGGTGATATGTCTGAGTTCTACCACAGATTATCAAAAATGTCGCCTTTGGAACACCAGATCGTGTGTCAAGGAGATGGTTAGGAAGCATGAAGTTAAAGCTCTGATGAAGCTCAGACATCCGACACAAGTCAAATATCTGCGCTACTATCTCTTGTGAAGCAATCAACCAACTGCATTTTCTACATGTATAAATAATTGTGTATATACAAGTGACATGTATCTTAGTTATGAGCTAAAGCGAAACATAAGAAACACTGTACATTGTGTACAAATGTTGTATGCAAATAAGTTTTATTTCACATTTGAGTTTATTTGGTTGTATACTTTGTTCTTACGTATCACTTTGTAATTTTTTTTTTATTATATTCGATAAACGTTGATTTCAATTATGTATTACAGTGTTAAGCTTTGTTATTACATATTACATAGTATTAAGTTATGTTCTTGATGCCACTTTTTATATTTAGGAAGGCAATGGATTCACTCTTCGTAGACGAAACATCGTGGCAGCTACAACTAAAGAAAAAGAAACCCATTAATTGGAAACTGAGTATGCAACATGTTTCCATATTTTCTCTTTAAAGAACACAAATACTAAATCATCTCATGACGTCATGAGCTTAATGAATGTATTATAGACTAGCTTTTATTAGTGTTTGAGGCAATTTTATAATTAATATTAAATATACGTTGTTTCAAAAATCTTTTTCCTTCATATGTTATAGGTACTATTGTGTGTATTTCACCATGGATATAATGTAACTATGCATGTATAAAGGTAACAAACTTCTCTTGGCTACTCTGTTCTAACGTTTAATTTTGAAGATCAATTATTGCTTCTTCCACGACACAACAATAAAGACAGATTCTTTCTTTAATACAGTTAATTGTGATATAGATATATATATATATATATATATATATATATATATATAGATGTGTCTTTGCATGTATAGCAAACTGGTGTGTATATCTTCAAACATTAAACCGTTTTATATATATACACTCTGTTTAATTTATAATAATGCAATGCAAACATGGATGGATCCAAAATTTTATGTTAAATTGTTAAGCCATATAAAATCAATAAAATGTGAACCAATATATCATTTTCACGTACTTATTAAGTTTCAATGTCATGCAAATTATGCATTTTTTTTTTTAATTATGGCATGATTTAGTCTAATCATGATATGTGGATAATGTAAAAAAAACTTACATGGTGTGATTTAATCTTACTTATCAATATTTGGTTTAAGGAATGTTAAATCAAGGAAAGAGTTAACTGGTATCACAAAAGCGGGTAAAACATTTGGTTTGAGCGAGTTTCGTGGGTGAGAGTGGTCTTTGATGGATTCTTTATGGTCCCTTAAGGCTGAGAAGAGCAATGATAGAGATCCTCTCACGGTCATGTAAATAAGTTTGTAAACACGAATGTTGTCAAGCTTTATATTTTCTCTCATATTCGATAAATGTATATTTATTTTCGTTCTTAATCCATTAAGTATATAATTTAGTATGTTAATATCTTTTTTTTGCTAACTTACTTTTTTCAACGATAATCATAAGTCTACCACGCCCATCAACCGGACCATGCAAACGATAATCATAAGTGTATGCCGCCTTCCTTTTAAAATTAACTCATCTATGCTTTAGCAAATGCAACATTCATGTAAATAAGTTTGTAAACACGAAGGTTTTCAAGCTTTGTATTTTCTCTCATATTCGATAAACGTATATTTTATTCGTAAAGTAGTACATTTAAAGAATAATCACAAGTCATGCCCCTCCAGTGTAACGGGTCAAATTGCTTCAATGAAATGTGCCGGTTGTCAAGGTTCTAGAATGAAGGTGTCAAACAGGCAACTTGGCCCATCTATGATTTAGCAAACGCAACATTCATGTAAATAAGTTTGTAAACGCGAAGGTTGTCAAGCTTTATATTTTCTATCAAATTCGATAAACGTATATTTCTTTTCGTTCTTAATCCATTCAGTATAAAATTTAGTATGTTAATATCTTTTTTTTGCTAACTTACTCTTTTCAACGATAATCATAAATCTACCCCGCCCATCAGGCGGACCATGCAAATGATGATCATAAGTGTAGGCCGCCTTCTTTTTAAAAACAACAACAAAAATAAAAACAAACATTTTCCTATTATAAATATAATTGATTTGCAGAACATAATTAAAATTGTTGATTCACTTATTTAAGTATTATTTTCAAATTAAATAGGATAAGTGTATCATTTCTTAAATAATATGTAATCTAAATCTAAATCTTTTCATAATATATTTAAATTTAAAAAGAAAAATACCAAAGAAACTAAGAAATAGACCATAACATAAATTGACAACAACAAAATCAACTCTATTATTCACAACATCTTTCACATAATAATACGAGTTAATTATTACTAAAGAAACTAAAAAATAGACAACAACATACTAAAATATATAATTAACATCTTTTACAAATCATTACATAATTTATATATCAAACTAAACACATATAATTAACAATTAATATAAACTCCCTAAGTAATTATTTACACACAAATACAACATTTCCATACATATGTCGCATTATTCAAACTTATTACGCTAAAAATAAACAACATCGACAATTGATAATCTTCTTTGAACACATGCATGGTCCGTGTGGTCAGCAACAGAGCCCTCTCTGGATATTTATCTCTTTCAAATCATAGTTGTCGAAGCCCGCCCGATGGGCGGTCACGCTTTCCATATCATCTTGGCATTCACAATAATAGTTTGTCCAAGAACTACAAATACACTAATAATGACAACGTAAAACAAAATAAAACCAAATATAAAGAATATGGACAATTTCTACAATACATAACGTGTAAATTACAAAAGAAATATTACTAAGCATGCCCGCCCATTGCCTGATAATCGTGCCTGATATATAGAAACAAATGTATATCACAGTTTAAAACGCAAATAGTACAGGGGAGACTCATTCGAGTATTGGTTATACCTATAGCTTATTTTTCATTGACTTAAGTTTTTTAACGATATTTATAAGGCTTGCTCGCCCATCGAATGGGCTATACTTTGATACTTCATTCTTGCGTACCACTTTGAAACTTTTTTTCTTTCATATTTGATAACCGTTTATTTTTTTTCCGTTCTTAATGCATTCAATAAAAAAAATGGCAACAAATAAGCCCTAGCTGACCCATTTATATGCCAAATGGGTCCTATTGTCCTAATTTTTTAACCTTCTAATTAATAAATTTTGTAAAATTTACTCCACAATGAATTGTTTTTAGCTTTATCTTGCTATATTTTATTTACTATAAAACTGTTACAATTATATAGCTGGTTGATGATTCAAATATCCTCAAATTGCTTGAAGGACTTTGTTCAAATTGTGCATGGATGTTTGTATAGCCATTCTAAGCAAAAGGAATTCAAGAAAAAAAATGGTACCTTTTAACTATTCAATAATTAATAACGACCAACTAATTTCCATTGTTAACGCATAAAAGAAAAAAACCATTCTTTTATATCTTATTATTCGTTAACTAATACCTTCAAACGATATTTATAAGTCATGCCCGCTCATCTTAAATTATGACTAAAATACAATATAAATTTACACAACAAAACCAACCAAAATAATAATAAAAAAATTAACAATAATCATATTGTAAATATAATTAAATTGTATATACAAATTGATTTTCGTGACTTAATACTATCCAAACAACATGACTAAATTAAAATCTAAAATTAATCTAAAAAACAAAAAAATTAAAATGTATATATGCATTAAATTGTATATATGCATGTCTCTTTACCAATACATGATCAAATTAAAATGTAAAATTTTAATAAATAATTTTGTAAGTTTATAATTAATTTATCTATACTTAATTTTTTGTAAACGATCTTCCCAAATATATAGGATACATTCATAAAGTTGAAGACGTCAAAAGATTTGGAGGCAAAATCATATAATGTGTAACTATAACCTACATTCTTTTTATAGGTCATCTTCACTTGACTTAGTTCTCTTTTTCCCACTTATCTATATATGTTTGTATCCATATATGTATCTTTATTTGAAAATATACAATGTTTTTGTAGTGGATGCCATGGACTTGCCATTACTAAATGCATAGTTGGAAGCTCATGGAGCAGGATCCTCTGTACTACCGCCAACGCAATAGAAACCCGTTCTCATTTTGTAAAATAGTTTTATGTCTTTTAAGAAATTTACGAGAGCATGCTTTGTATAAATTGATTACATAGGCTACTGTACAAAAACTTCCTTTGATTATTACCTATGTTTCAAAACACAATTTTACTACCCTTTGTTCGGTATACAAAATTACTCCGACGAAATTTATAAGTCATGCCCGCCCATCGGGCGGGCTTCGAAATCTAGTATATATATATATATATATATATATATTCATTTACGGTAAAAATCTACCAATAAACTTTATAACAAAGTTTATATTATAAACTTATAACAAAATTTACAATATAAATTTGATAATAAAATTTACACAATAACCATTATAACAAATATTAACAACTTAAAAAAAGTAACTATTTCCGGCAATAACAACGGTTTCCGGCGGCGGCAACAACCCTTTCCGGCGACAACGGCCACCCTGTCCGGCGACAGCAGCGCCTATGACGACTTTTTTCCAGTGAAATAGCGTTGGTATACGGCGGCACTAACAAAAAATAATACCAAAATGTTATTATACATTGATCTATAAAACAAGCTATAGATCTTTAAATAAAATTTATAGATCTACAAATAACGTCGATAGATCTATAAAAAAACCTTCAAAACTCATAGATTTATTAAAGAAACTAAAAACAATACCTCAAAACTTGAAAAACACTTTGGTGGTCGTGAGTCTCGGTGGTTCCTCTCAGTGGTGGTGCTTCTGTGGTGGTGGGATGACGGTGGATGGTGGATTTCGGTGGTTCGTTGGTTTCTGTGTCCGTGGAATACGGTGGTGGTGGCGTCGGATGGTGGTTGTGTGAGTTTTAATGGTGGGGATAGTTATGTGTTATGAGATGAAAGTTATTTGAGAGATGAGTATATTTTGTGATGTGTTTTTGTTTAGTGTGAGATGAGAGTGTTTTGTGTATGTGTGTGTGTGTGTGTGTGTTTTTTAAGAAATAAAGCGGAAGTGAAAGACATTGGAATATGGGTGATTTGTGTTCCCTAAATTAGTGAAGGGCATTATGGGGATTTACGAAAATTCAGTTTTTTCACTTTCTTGACTTTTTGACCATTTTTCCTTTATAATTAGTTAAGATTATAGTTGTACTAAAGATTATAACAATATTTGACTATAAGTTGCCATTATAGGTTTGTAATTGTCTTGAGGAGTTTGTTGAAGTGATGGAAGTTTCTCAAAAATAATATAAAACTCGTGAATCTAAATTAGCCTAGCTCTATGTGATCATGTTGGAATATTAATATCATGGCAATCATAAATTAAACATAAAACATCAAGAACACGCAAAGGAAGCTAAATATCATAATACTTGTAATTAGTTAACCGAAACATAAAGAAACGCGTACCTTTTAGCAATCCAAGCAAACAACGATCAAATGAAGTTATAAACCCTAATTAGGGTTTATGTATGAATCGACTAATAAATAGTCGAATAGGGCAAATCACCAAAAATCCAAAGTATGATTTCTCTACGATCTTGTACACACGTATTACTAACGATTTGATGCGAAAAGCTAGGTTCTTGATCAGAATAACAAACCAAACACTTTGGATTGATCAAGACAAATCATAACCCTAAGGAGTTTAGGTATTCGATCGGCCAAGAGCAAGAAGAGAGAAGAAGAAGAGAAGTTTGGCTAGTTAGAGAACCAAGATTAACAAATAATGAATACAAGCCTTTGTATTTATACTGTGTTAACTTGGAGACCAAGTTTGAGTGGGATTGGGCCTCCCACTTCTCAAACCGATCGGCTACAAGGTTTAGGAAGGGATACGGAACCTTCTTTACCTTTATTTTTACCTCTAGTCCTTTAAGTTAACATTTAACTACCGTTAGTCAATTACCGTTAAGTACTAACGTCCGTTAAGTATTTAATGTGATTAATAATTAAATATAACATTTTATATTAATTATTTGAACATCGACTCTCATACGTAAAGTGTGCAATCTCATAGGCTCGTGTTCGAATCCAGTCATACACATATTAATTATATCCACAAACATTTCAGCTCCCAATTGGATATACCTTAATATAGTAATGATATGGGTTAGTCTAGCATAACACCCCAATGCCCCTAGAATGAACCTGAGTGTGGTTTCCTGGAAAAACTTTTAATGATTCAACATTATACTTATCATTTTTTTACTAATACCATGTTAATATCTGATTGAGCAAGATTATCAAATCATCTGAACGCATTCCAGATAGATTTTGGGTATGGCCATACAAACATCTTGTCAACCTTACGAGGGGCCCAACAGTATTATACTTCGAAACAAATTCGAAGGAACAAATTCTTTCTTGACTACGAGCAAACCCATGAATTTTACAACACTCATGAAAATAGCCCTTATAACTACTAGTTACGGATAGCGTTTGACTATTTCGCTGAAAATGTGCTACATCCATGACAATTTTCTGGTATCTCAAGTCTGAGGATAAATAACCATGATTTACTTAATGACATAGATCCATAAAGTACAATCATGCGGTTGGGATCTGTCATATATTCAATTCATTGAATATCATGTGAATTTAGCATGGCCACACATCAATATACATAAGTATATTCTACCAAAACTCAAATTTGTCTTAATTAAATGATATTCCCATATCATTGATTGACAATGGACTATTTAGAATAACGTGAGTTATTCAGGGATTTAAACATGCAAATATAGGATACAATCTATTATTAATGAAAACAAACATACCAAGTATTTTAGTTCATTATAAATAATAATTGTTTAATATCCCTTATCCAAATACTAAATAGATCAATGCATGATAATTCTAGTTAATGAATTATGCCTCAAGTCATGACAATCATACTTGTTGACAAATATACCTCAAGTAATGACAATCATACTCGTTGACAAGGCATAAAATTCAACTAACTTGATCTATCAGAATTTTGAGAATACTTATTTCAAGAATTCAATAAGTGAAGTTTCTGTATGTGTGCATTCAAATAACTTGATATTGCCACATAATATTTCATAAAATGCGTGACATCCTCAACTACCAATTTATGATAATTATCTTTTAAACTTCCAAAGTTTAAAGTATTCTTATTCTTTTAATGTCTAATGCAACTATGCTCAAATGCAACTATGCTCTTTGAGCATAACTAGTTCACATGGCCATTAAGAAGGATGAAATCATACCATGACTAGTATTGAGTGTCATCTCAATTAAACCAGCATCATTGTATACAAACAACAATATGCTCTTTAAAAATCCGTAAACTTTAATATCTAATGTGTAATGTTTGATGCCTTCCAAACTTTCAAGTTTTTATTGTCGGCTATAACAATTACGCAACAATTGCCAAATTGTTCATCCATAGAAACTGGGAGCAACTCCAGGCTGAGGAATGTAATTCTAAGTTCAAACATATTCCATTAGAATATTCATTACACTAGTTATCTAATAACTTTCAATTAGATATCAATGTTGTCAAATCATCTTGCATTCAAGCATGATACAACAATTTATCTATATAACATGATGTACATGAAAAATCCTTAAGTTAGACTTAGATTTCATTCATGTTCTATCTTATCAAAGATATATATATCCATTTAGACTTTCTAAATGATATGTCATGTTCTATTAGATTTATTTATTTATTTACCACTCATGTTTATAATAATAAACATATATTCCAA
This sequence comes from Artemisia tridentata subsp. tridentata, assembly GCA_021014915.2. NCBI lineage: Eukaryota > Viridiplantae > Streptophyta > Magnoliopsida > Asterales > Asteraceae > Artemisia > Artemisia tridentata. The sequence continues at coordinate 330,289,834 of CP139508.1, read as the reverse complement.
GGTTGTATGTCTTATTTTCTAAATCTTTCAAGTTTCATTCTAGACTAAAACTTAACATTTATCTTAGATGGAATGTTATTGCTCATATGTTATACAACATATATGATTTAAGAAAATAAACATAATACTCCCACCAGCTTTCAGGAATACTTAGGAATTATCTTATTTTAATTATAAATCAAAACTTGGATTTAATAATTAAACATAAGTTTTATCTCCTAGATGCATGCATTAATTCATTCATGAATTATTGCACTTTGTACACTTCCAAATATTATTTGAATTCAAAAAACTCCTTTCAATTATTTACCGTCCTCACTAAAGTAATCACATAAGAAAGAGTTTTGACATTCCATTGTCAAATTTCATATTAATGAAAATAAGGATGATAATTATAATCTTTATATATTTAATGTGCATAGGAAAGAATATTCAATCACAATTAATTGCTTAAATGTGATTAATAATCTTGTCATAAGATATGCATTAAACATGTGTACAATATTGTACATATGATTTCTACACAAAGATTTAAACCTCTAGGGTTTTCCTTCTTTTTGAAGAAACTCATCTTCATTCTATAGTCTAACTATTTTGAATTAAGATAAACCAAATTTCCAAAATTTGATTATCTTTATGAACAACATCTATAACATTCATAGCACGAGTAATTTACCCAATTCAATATTTGGTAATGCATCATAATGATTATTAGGTTTACATAATCCTGTAACTCATATTCCTCAGCATATCAATCAAATATCTGAGATATTCTTGCGGATTTATGAATGAGAATTGCATCATCTTGAGGTCTATTATTTACATGTTTAGCCTCATCATGATATTCACTAGTGTGTTTTAGAAGATTATGTATCTTATAATTTTATCTTTTCAAGATCAAAACTCCCACTTGCCTTTTGTTAATTTAGAGACTATCTATAAATACTTAGCAAGTAGAGCAACACTAAATTGTTCTCTTTTGAGACATTACAAATACACATTGTTGGGAATTATCACAAGGTACGAAGAAGACTTAGTGAAGAACAGACTTAAGTCTGGTAGCTATGATATTAAGTCTGGTTGTTAGTTAAGTCTGGTTTTGTATAAGTTGAGTCTGGTTGTAATATTAAGTCTTGTTGACTTAATAGTTAAGTCGGGTTAGTAAAGTTAGGAAAGTTTGTTAGTATTAAGTTAGGAAAAGATATGTATGAGTTAGGTATCTTTATAGAAGATACGTAATATCTTTTCACACGGTTTTGTAATTAGGGTTTCCTTCAAGTATAAAAGGAACCCTAAGTATCATTATTATGTACGTACGAATTGTGTGAGTTAGTGAAATATACAAAGTTAGTTATAAACTATGTGTTCTTCATTGTTCTTGTTAATTTTCCGCGTTAGCATTAACAATTGTGTAAGAGTTTCTTACTTAGATTGATTTGGATTTATTCAAGTCATCTACTAAGTAATCAAAGGCTACTTAGAGATCCATACAAAACATGGACCTACAAGTGGTATCAGAGCCTTTAGAGAGACTCTGAATTCGAAGAATACAACACCACAAAAAAATTCTCAATCAATTCACCCTACACAATGTCTGGCCTTGAGCAGCCTATCAACACTGAAACTTTTTCAAACCATAACAGTGAGGATGAGAGATCAAACCATGAAGAAGAAAACCCTGAAACCAGCACCTCTAAATCACAACCAACCATCCCTACAACCACCACCATATCCAACATTAAGCTTCCAATACTGAAGAGAGAAGAATATGATATATGGGCCATGGAGATGGAACATTACTTGGAGTACATTGACAGTGAAGTTTGGAAGGTTATTCAGAAGGGAAATTCAAAGAAAAGGGTTTCAGTTGGTACAGATGGGCAGATTAGAATATTACCACCATTGACTGCTGAGGAGATACGGGCTGTGGAAAAGGAGAAGAAGGCCAGAACCTTGCTGCTTATGGCTATTCCAAAGGAGCATCTACAAAGGTTTCATGGTATGATAGATGCCAAGGAGATTTGGGAGGCCATTAAGAAACGTTTTGGAGGGAATGCAAACTCTAAAAAGATGCAGAAGGCTGTTCTTAAACAGCAATTTGAAACATTCAGTGTGTCAAAGGCTGAAGGATTGGAAAAGGGTTATGACAGATTTCAACATCTTCTGTCACAGCTAGAGGCACATGGTGCTGCTGTATCTGATGAGGATGCCAATCACAAGTTTCTTAGGTCTCTACCTCAAGAATGGGCAAATGTGTCAATGACTATGAGGATGAAGGATGAAGTTGACTCAATGACCCCAGATGACCTGTACAACAATCTTAGGATTTTTGAAAGGGACATCAATGAAACCATTCAGGCAACTTCTAGTTCTTCAAATGTTGCTTTTGTGTCTCAAAGCAAAGGTAGCACTCACAAGATTAAGTCTGGCAGTGTTAAGTCTGGTGTTTATGAAGCTTCTACAAGGGAAAGAACTGCTCCTACAGGCTTTGCAGATGAGGTGATTCACTCATTCTTCGCCAATCAACAAGAAGATGAGGGCTTTATCAGTGAAGATTTGGAGCAGATAAATGATGCTGAGGTAGAAGAGATGGACATCAAATGGCACATTGCCATGATTGCTCTGAGGGTAAAAAGGTTTCAAAAGCAGTATGGGAGGTCTATTAAGTTCAATAACAAGTCTCCAGTTGGGTACACTAGAAGGACAGTTGAATGCTACAATTGTCATAAGCATGGACACTTTGCTAGAGACTGCACGGAGAAGTCTGCTGATGGGTATAGAAAGAAAGATGAACAGGATGACAAGCTGGAAAGGAACCAGATGAGTATGGTGACATTGGAAGCTGGAGCTATTAACTGGAATGAGCACACAAAGGAGAATGAAGAGTCCAGTCATGCACTCATGGCCATTGGTTCTAGTAATGAGGTACCATTATGTTCCAAATTATGTACTGATTCCTGTAATCATGTTAAGGCTTTGTGTGATGAGCAGTTGACACTGATAGGTGACCAAGAAGCACAAATTTTAGCTTATAAAAATGCTCTAAAAACATTAGAAGCACAAAAAGGCACCCTTCAGAGACAACATGCTGACTTAAATGAAAAACTATTCTTTCAGGCTAATAAAATATATGAACAAGATGAAAAAATTAAAAGATATAGACAACTTGGCCTAAGAATACAAAAAGAGAGGGATGATTTGAGAAAACGTGTTGATCAGTGGAATAACTCTAACAACAATCTGTTTAAATGCTAGGATTCTCAAGTGAGGTCAAATAAGAAACATGGCTTAGGGTATGAGGAGGATGAGAAAAAGGCTATATTTAAGCATAGAGAGGATGATTATGAAGGTAAACCTTTATATAATCGGTTTGTTAAGGCTGATGATTTCAAGGGAGTTCCACATCCATTGAGTGGAGACTATACTCCTCTTGAAAAAGAGGAGTTAGATGACTCTCTATTTGTGTATGGAAAAAGAGGTCCTCAAATGCCTGAGTCAACCACCTCAAATGACAAAACCAGTGAGTATTCTACTTGTCAAACTAATGACACTGAAGGATCCATTGGTGATGTCTCTGACAACTCTAAGTCTGAGTCAAAAAGTGAAGTAAAAGAGAGTCCTGAACCTAAGATTGTTAAGGAAAGTGAACCTATTGTGACTGAACCAAAACCCCAAACAGTTAAACCTATTTGTGTCAACCACATAAAATCTCCTAGGGAATCTGTTGCAATGAATGAGTCACCCAAAAATGATAGAGTTCACAGAGAAGTTAGGAGTAGTTACACTTAGGTGGTGTTTGTTTATTAAGAGGGTCTGAATCTGAATCTGAATCGCACGTCTGAATCTGAATCTGATGCATAAATGTCTGAATCTGAACGCATCTGAACGAGAAAAAAAAAACTCATGTTTGAACGGGTTTTTTTTTTTTTTTTTTTTTTTTTTTTTTTTGGTTATTTTGTGTCAACAAGAGTCATTCAGACGCGTTAAGACACCCCTCTCACGTCTTGACCATTAAGATCTAACTGCAATCTGAACGCGTTCTAGACACGAAGTAGCATAAAAGCAAACGGTCTGAAGGAAAAAAAGCTGACCGATTCAGACACAGTGCCATTAAGAGGCGGGTCAGATGTGTTCAGAAGGTAAAAAACAAGGCCTTACTCTAAGAGATGTTTTGTTTCTGGAAGTCTAAGCATTGATTAGAGATGTGACTTTCATGAGAAAGAATGAAAATGAGAGGTGAGCTTAAAAGAATGGAATGTGTTAACTGATAATCATCAAATCAGACCAGCCCAACATGTTAACTCTACCCGACCAAACTTTAATGTTAATTCTGGTAGACCAAATATAAATCTGGTTTAAGGAACTTTAATTCGGGTAGGCAAAATTTCAATTATGTGAGGCCTAAAGTCAATTCTGGTTATGCTAATCAAATGAGACCCAGACAGCCTTTCCACAAACCACAGGTGAATACATATAATCAAAGAAACCATTTTCATAAATCTTATTCACCTGTGAGGAGACCAATTGCTAAGAATATAGCACAACCTTCAAATTCTAATGCTGTAAAGGGTAATGGGGGTTCTGCTGTTAAGACCTCAGCATGTTGGTCTTGGGATCCATTCAAGAATGAATACACCTATAAATCCCAAAGCAACAGTGGATCAGTTTCATATAAGACCTTTAAATATGTTGATCCACAAGGCGGACCCAAGCCTACTCAGGCCTGGGTTGTTAAGAGAAATTGATTTCTCTTCTTATGTTTTGTATAGTCTGTATACTTTCAGTCCTTGGAATTGTTTTTAAGTCTTGTAGTTTTTTTTTTTTTTTTTTTTTTTTTTTTTTTTTTTTAGTTCTTCTTATTTTTAGTAGTTTAATGGTTTTCAACTTTTCTAGTACGATTGTTTCTTTGTGTTTTGTGCTTAACTTTGTTTTGCAGTTGTCAACTCTTTATTGTTGCTAATAATTAATATATGGCAAAATGAAACAAAAGGACCATGGAGTTTTTATTCATAATCAACAAGTTACATTCAAGGATGCAGCCTACAACGCAAAATAAGATAAAAGCCTAAACATAAACAAGCCAAACGCCAACACCTACATCTTCCTTTTTCCCTTGTCCTTCAAGTCAGGCATGGTTTTCTTGGTCCCTTTCTCCCCAAATAGATCTCTCACTTTTGGGCTTAAGAGTCCTAGAACCTGCTTGTTTGGTTTTGGATGAGGCAACACAATGATATTCTTAGAAGACACATTTTTTGAAGTCTCTGCTGCTTCATCCTCTGGTTCTTTTGCAGTAAGATCATAAGAAGCTAGCCAACGTTTAAGCATTGTCTTCTTTGATATCTTGTTCCTTAGGCGTGAGGTGTAGCCTGGTGGAAAATAGCCTGCCCATCCTTCATCAGATGACTCAGAAGACGAGTCGGATGAAATCTTCAAGATGTTTGATGGGGTAGGATCCATTGTGTTGAAAAAGTTTTCTCTTTGATATAAGATGATTTTGTGTTGACTATAAGGGGCCTTTTATAGAGAATATCAAGGTTTAAGGCCCTTAAATGCTCGGTTGGTGTATGAATTAACTCCTTGCAGGCATTGAGTTAATTATGGTACTTTTGAAAAGTTGACCAAAGTTTTAATTTTTTTAAGTTAAGTATCGTTGTTAGTTTTAGTTATTAAAAAAAAAAAAAAAAAAAAAAAAAAAAAAAAAAAAAAAAAAAAGAAGAAAGAATATGCAATTAAGGGGAGGTAATGTACATTTAAGGGGAAGTTAAATGTACAGTTTATTAAAGTCGGGTAGCTTTAATTTTTAAATCTGGTAGTTTTTATAATTGCATTTTCTTGTAATTTTGTACACTTTGTCTCTTTTTCTGGCTGTTGGAACTAACATTAGCAGAAAAACTTGGATTGGTGATGATGTGAAGTCTGGCTATTGCTAAATCAATGTGATAAGTCTGGTGAAGAAAGTTCTGAGGCTGTTGCTGGTAATAAGAGAAAAGGGAAGGAGATTGTTTTTGAAAATCCTCAATCTAAGAAAAAGAAAAGTCTTGAAAGGGAAGAACAAGCAAACCTGGCTGAGATTGAGAGGATTAAAGCACAAAATCTTGCTGAGAAAGAAAGAGAGGAACAAAAAAAGAAGGAAGATGCTCTTTATGCAAGAAGATTGGTTGAAGAGTCTGATGATCCATTTACACACCTGATAAATGTTGATGATGAAGTAAGAGCTAAGTATGAGGAGATCAAAGCTGTTGAAGGATTGACTGCTGAAGAAAAATCCAAACAGTTAGCAGAGTTTATAAATTCAAGAGCTTCTGATGATACTTTAGGTGGATTCTTGGAGAAGATCAGACAAACTCAGAGGAAAACGAAAGTTTCTAAGAAAATGACTATGGCAGAAAAGAGGCATGACATGAAAATGTATCTAAAGAATCAAATGCATCTATCTTGGGAAAAGATGAAAGGAAAGTCATATGAGGATATTCAAATTGCATATCTCAATGCATTTGAAAGAGATCAAGGTTACAAAGCTATTGATTATGAGGATGTACAAAGATTTTGTTTTCAGAGTAAAAAGGTGAAAGAAAGTGATCATGTTATTAAAGCAGATAAGATGATTGAGAAAGTAACAGAGGTTGAAATGGATTCAACTGAAATAAGAAAAGAAGAAGAGGTGAAGAAGTCTATCACAGTGTTTACAAGAAGAAAAAGTATGGCAAGAAAAAGTAAAGACAAGAAGGTGATTGAAGAAGAGGAATTAGAGGAAGAACCTTCATCTGAAGGAGCCACCATGGGGACTATTAAAAACACAAAGGAACCAACTAAGGTAGTAAAGTATCAATTAATCATGACTGGTGAAAGAGCTGCATATCAGATTATAAGGGAGAATAATTCTGACATTGTTTATATGAATTTTGCTGGAATTCTACATGATGTGAATATGGAGGATCTTCAAGAACTTTATCAGTTGGTGAACATTAAATATGGAGATCATCCACCTGAAGATGAATTTGAAAGAGTCTTTTGGGGTAATTTGAAGGTGATGTTTGAGCCACCAACTGAGTCAGATATAATGTGGAAACTTCCTGAAGAGCAAAATATTGTCAGCTGGAGATACTTTCATACCTGCAAGGTACATTGTGTTTCATTAAATAATGCTGATATTTATATGCTTGCAGAAGTGGAATATCCTTTATCATCAAGTGTTTGCAAGGAAATGATGAGCAAAAAGTTGTATGCTGGTAAGAAGGATGAAGGATATGAGATGTTATTGGATTTGATAAAGAGGCAGTCTTTGAAGGATGTAGCTTAAGGGTGTTTGAAAGAATTTTCAAGTTGTCAAGTGAGACTATTGGAACTTCTCACTTAGTGAAGGTGCATAGCACTAACACAACAAAAGGTTATTAGTCCACCTTGTCTCATCCACACAAGGACTGACTAATCCTGAGCAAACGGCTACAGGTAAAGATAGCTCAAATCCGTTTATGGCTGACAATTTGCCAAAAATTGTATGGTATTCAACTCACCATATCTGAGATTGTGAAGAGTTGACTAGCCCACAAGATTATGGCTTGTGGTAAAGGCTGTGAAAAACCATAAATGGTAATCAATTCACCATGATGAGGTGCATTCCATCAAAGAATTGGCTAGTCCAAAAGGGTACAGCTTTTGGTAAAGACATCACAAATCTGTTGATAGTTGATGATTTACTAAAAATCATATGGTTATCAATGTACCATGGTCTTACACACCAAAACATTTGGCTACTCTAGTAGTGATGGCTATTGGTAAAGAGACATCAAATCCATTAATTTTCAATGATTCACCTCTCACAGGAGTTTACACACCTGGAAGTGATGAGAATAGATATGAAACTTAACAGGAATTGATGTACAAAATGTCATGGTTGCTGGAAAGATCAAGTGGATGGCATATCAGATGGTGAAAAGATCAAGTTGCTGCATCAAAAAATCAAATTTGCAGATTTAAAGTGATTTGAAGATCAAGATAATTCCAAGTGTTCAAAGGTTAATCCTCAAAAGCTTACACAGAAGGAATTTGAAGTTCATGGAACATGAAGATCAAGTTAGGGGAGGATTGTTGGGAATTATCACAAGGTACGAAGAAGACTTAGTGAAGAACAGACTTAAGTCTGGTAGCTATGATATTAAGTCTGGTTGTTAGTTAAGTCTGGTTTTGTATAAGTTGAGTCTGGTTGTAATATTAAGTCTTGTTGACTTAATAGTTAAGTCGGGTCAGTAAAGTTATGAAAGTTTGTTAGTATTAAGTTAGGAAAAGATATGTATGAGTTAGGTATCTTTATAGAAGATACGTAATATCTTTTCACACGGTTTTGTAATTAGGGTTTCCTTCAAGTATAAAAGGAACCCTAAGGATCATTATTATGTACGTACGAATTGTGTGAGTTAGTGAAATATACAAAGTTAGTTATAAACTCTGTGTTCTTCATTGTTCTTGTTAATTTTCCGCGTTAGCATTAACAATTGTGTAAGAGTTTCTCACTTAGATTGATTTGGATTTATTCAAGTCATCTACTAAGTAATCAAAGGCTACTTAGAGATCCATACAAAACGTGGACCTACACACATTGACAGTTCCTGACTATAACAACCCGCTATTTTACAGGTCAATACTATTTGCTAAACTCAAACTATTTATTTTGACGTTTACCCGAGAATAATTTACGTATAACTATTTGGTTAAATGTACGTAAAACTAGGAATAACCCTCTTTGTGCACTATGAATTTAGATTAAATTTAGTCTACAATATTAGAGTACATTGCCACTACTCCAGTTCATAATTTAATTGCTAGGGCAATTGCATCTTTATTTACTCGTAAGTATTAATTTAATAAAATCCTTTCACAATTTAAATGAATAGCCAACGTACCCGACACTGCCAACGATTATTTTTAATACATTCTCACATTCCCTAAATTACTACAAAAGTACAAAAATTATTTTCTTACGCCTTTATAATTCTTTTACTAAGCCCACTTAATTATACGTATTTAAATTTAACCGCGAAAACTATTAACCAATACATATTTTTAATATCCAATACACTCACAAAATACTTTTTATAAAATTTTTACACAATCTCATATTTTTTTTATATTGCCGCCCCTTTTTAATTATAACAATCTATATTCAAAGATATTTTTGACCAAATTCAATCTTGAGGAAACATTAGACTACCTAGGTTGTGCTTGACCAAATTTTGTCTCACCTTTCCCTTGTTTCACGCTAACATTTAGCCACCAAAGCCAATATATGTTTTTGACTACTCTTTGAAACTTCTCTATATAATACACTAACATACACTAACTTAGTTAATTTACAAGAAAAAAAATATATAAACACTCACTACTATCACATACTAATCGGCCTAAGAGAGAAAGAAGTAAGAGGAGTTGGTTTTCCAAGCTCAAGTATTCATTTGTGTTCATTTGGGTTTTATAATCAAGCACTAAGGGTTTAGGAGCCATATTTTAGGTAAACCTTGTGTTTTTCATCACCTCATCATCCTAATCACCTCAAGTAAGCACACTACTATGTCCATAATTTTTTATTTTATACAACTCATTTGTGTATTATTTTCATTTACTAAGTACTCATTATCAAGTTTACATACCCTTTTAATATCACCATGTACATGTAATATTTTGTAACCAAAAATGAGTTCACAACTCATGAAAATGTCTAAAACCTATTTTTCAACATAAATATACTAGTTGCATGTTAAACTTGACAAAGAAAATGGAAGATAAGAGCACTACATATAAACTAGTAAACTTGTGTAATTAACTAGACTTGATAAGTTACTTAAATATGTGAGAAAATGAACCCTTTAATCTTGCTAAGTTTTATTGTTAAATCACTATTGACATGTTCACAAATCGGTGGAAGAGCTAGGATTAGTATGGAAATTGTTGTAAGCAATTTTGGATGATTAGAATACTAGAAAACGCCTTTTTGACACTTTAAAGGAGAAGCTGTCCTATCCGGTCTCTCACAGAAAAATCAGTAGCTTTTTAACAAGATTAGGCTAGAAATATAGGAAATAGACTCAAATACGAAAACATGGCCGCTTGAACGGATTAAAACGGACATATAACGAAGGAGATACGTTAGTTTTAAGTTAAGTGACGAAAATGATTTTTTGAAACAAATGTTGCTGTTGGAAGATTTCAAAAGGTAAAATCGAGCATTAGAAGTTAACTAAATTATCCAAGGCACTAAAAATCTGTTACTATACTTAAATACGAACCTGGGGGTTGATAGAACTTGTGTCTAAATACACATATATTTAGTATTAATTAAACCCACAAAACAACCAAAAACACACAAATGACTCACAAAATGGTACAAATATCATGAAAATGTGTTTTTATGTGATTCAGGTACAAAAGATTGAAAAACAAGTGAAAAACACACAAAGTTTACACAATTGTCATTTTCAGTCCCTGGAGTTTCACAAATTGTCAAAACTAGTCCCTGAAGGTTTAAAATGATGAAAAGTCAACTTTAGTCCTTGGATAGTCAAACTTGTTCACAAATGATCCCTGGATGAAAGTTTTCTAAAACTTGGCAACTTTTACCCCTAAGAATCCAAAAATTACAAAAATGATCCTTGGTGTTTAAAAATGTGAAATTATCAACCTTGGTCCTTGTAATATTGTTTATTGGCAGGTTTGGTACTTTGAAGGAAGTTTGGAAAGTTGGCAATTCAAGTCCCTCAAGAATTCAGAAATTACAACTATGGTCCATATGTTTAACTATGAACAAATCCGGATCCAAACTAATTCCCTTAAACCCATTTTACCCAAGCCTGATAAATAAACCCAACACCCATATTTAACCCGGCCCACTTCCTTTTATTTAAACACAGAAGTTTGACCCGAAGTCAAACCTTCTTATCCCTTCCCCTTTTTCCCTCCACACCACTGAGTCACAAAACCAGTGGTGGTTTTGCCACCACTTGCTTCCACATCACCCCCCAGCTCATACCTACTCCATGCCCTCCCCTATACACCTATACCAGCCCACAATCACCATAAATGCATTCCCACAACTTTCACCTCACTGCCCCATACCTTTCCCTGCTTTTTCTTTACCACTCCACCACTTGATCTCAAAAGCTACCAAACGTGTCCCTTACACCTCCACAACATACCAAGGTCCATTAATTGTAGCAGAACTGCCTCAATCAACCTATATAACTTTTGGCGCCAAAAGTATATTCAAAGGCTAGGATCATTTTGACTGCATCAATGGCCGAGATTAGAGGTGGGATTTGACCAAGACTCAAGTGGGAACTCAGAGAAGTATAAAGAAGAGAAGAGAGGCAAAGAAAAACTTACCTTTGGATTAGCCATTGGTCGTGTAGGATAACTTTAAATACTTTCTTTTAAATTAAATGTCATTTACAGTTTTAATGTTGTACTTTTCATCAAATTAGTGTAATGAACTTCTGTTTTCAGTTTAATTCAAGTTTAATTTCAGTTTCAAGTTTTTCACTTAAATGCTTCAAATTTCCATGTTCTTTGATTTCATGTATTGTAGTTGTTAGTGGACTTCTTAAGCCACATAAGCTCCTGACAAAAGCTTTAAAGCTTTTAGAAACCATTAAAATCAGTTTAGCCTTTAAAATTCAGAAAATACAAAAAAAAAACCCAAGAAAAAGTCAATGAAAGTCAATTGGTGGTCAAATAAGCAGTTCTGGGGGAGAAGAAGCTTTTTCTGGATAGCTTTTCTGGTTTCTAGCTTGTTGACTCAAGCTAGAGTGGTTTTTGATCCTTGGTTCTCAGTTCATGCTTGGATTCACTTGTAAGCTTCCATTTTTATCCATTTTTGCTTTTTACTGTTTCAATGCTTTATCTGTTATGATTTTCATGTTTCTATGTTTATTTGCTGTTTATTAATGATGTAGTAGCTTAATTTTAGGTTTGTATGTTTTGGATTGGTCTGTGGTTTGAAAATGCATATTGACTGTCACTTTGCTTGTTTTTGAAAAACCTAGGTTTAGACTTGTGTGACTACTTGTTTAAGCTTAAAAGGGTCCATTTTGACACTTTGGTACCCCTGGATTTGATGGAATTGGTTTACACAATCATTTGCTTTGAAAAACCTCAGTACAGTCCATTTAAAGTGTTGTTTGGACTTGATGGTGAAACTGTGTTATAGGTAATTTGAGGTATTGTTCTTGTTTGATGTATGCTTTATATGACCTTAATGACTCAGTTATAACTTCAATTTAGTGGTGTAGCATGTGGGAAGTCAAATTAACACTTGATCCTTTCTATATGAGCACTGTGAGATTGTCAAGACCTAAAACCTTGCATACTTGTTTTAATGTTGTTAATCTTTGCTTATTTCATGTTTTTGTAGCATAATATAACATAATCAATCAGTAGATTAGGTTTAAAATTCACCTTAGTCAACTTTTAGTGTTTTTGTTAAAAAGTCAAAATTCTATTTCTGCAAATATGCCCTGTGCAGGCAGTTTACTCAGTTTTTCATTAGCCTGCATAATCTTGATTTGGTAGTTTTAGCTTAAGTAATTTACTTCTTTGTGTAGCCCTTGTGGCCTAATTGTTATGTGCATACTTGTCTTTACATTTAGTAGCTTGTAGATAGCTTAAATCACCCCAACTTCTTGTCCCATTTTGGTTTGTATACTGGTTACCCAGCATGCAGTCATTTGGGAGGTTTTTCACAAGCTTCTCACAAGCTCATCTGTGGACCCCACAGAGTAAGCTTGGGCTTTTTGGAAAGCCAACCAAGCCTTCTTGCTGCCTCAATAATTTATATTTGGTCTTTGGAGCTCATTTGATGAGCTTATATTACCAATACACAAGTCTGCAGGGGTGTTTGGCTTAGCTGTTTATCTGAGAATAGCTAATGAGCTTTTGTGAGCTTATTGGCCAAACTCAGTGAACATGCTTTTGTAAATTTGTTTATTAAACTTGTACAAATCATATTTTATCTTTCTCTTTCTATGTGGAGCTTATTACAGGCTCTTTGAAGCCTCCATTCCATCCAAGTCAAGCTTGTAGCTTGACTGTCTAAACCATGAGCTCACATTCTGTCAATTGGGCAATTCCATTGCACATATCCTGTTTATTGTTTGCCCATTTGACTATTTTTCATGTTCCTTTTCTTTTAAATCTTGAGTTCAGCCTTTTTCATGGCCCATTTGGAGTTTTGTTCATAGCTGTAAGCTCTTAGCTTACTGCATAAGCTCATAACCATGCAACTGCTTGTCCCTTGGCTTGTACAGTTTCATGCTCAGTAAATATGTTTAATATTAATATATATATATGATCCATAAAACACAAAATGAACCACTAAGTGATAGCTTCTATTTAGAAGTTTAATTTTTGGCTTATTTCAGGTTTTTTGAGAATTTCTAGAATTTTTAACTTCCTCATATTAAGTCCTAATAAGCTAATTCTTTTTCACATAGTTACTCACCTAGCTTGTATACTTCTGTAATTTTTTGTATGATTTTTAGAACCTCCTAAGCCATCTAAATAAGCCCCTCAAAAGGGCAGTTTTGCCCTGGTGCAGGGCAACTGCATCAGCAGTCCCTTATAAGCTTTGGCTTATTTTGGGTTTCCTAGCTTTTCCCCATAGCTTTTTCATGTCCCTATAGCTTATATGAACTCACCTCAGTCCATATTAGCTTTTCTCTTTGCCTTATAGCTTATAGATAAGCCTCTAGTTTATTTAGAAAATCCAAGTTTCTAAAAATCCACCATAAGCCAACTGTTAAGGTTTTGGCTTATTTCTGGCTTATTGAGCTTATTTTAAAAGTTTTGCTTTTATTAAAGTTGTTCATTATTAGTTAAAAAGTTAGTTTGTAAAAAGAAAATTGAAAAAAAAAATAGTTTAGCAAAAAAATGGGGTGTGGGATTCGAACTTGCGACCTCTCGTATAGTATAACATGCACACACAACACACCCCCTTCCCAGTAGCTCTGGAGCACCAGTTCTGTTTTACTTTGCAAACCAATTCTATTTAACCAAGTTTTCTTTGTTTAAGCTATTCGAGCTTATTTGCTTATTTACAGCTTATTAGAATAAGCTGGGGCATTTGTATTATTTTTCCTAGCATCTTTATGTTATAAAGTAATTACCTAAAAAATTTCAGATTTTTTTGATTAGTTTTAGTATTTATTTCGTATTTTTATTTGTAAAATAGTAATTAAATCATAATAAAAAATATAAAAGTCAAAAAAATATAATTCTTTTTTCTAAAATTTTCTTTTATCATATAGAACCTGTAAAAAATAGATTTATACCCATAGTGTTTATATTTCACAAATTTTACGTTTTAACTTGCGCACTTACGTAATTTTTAATTAACCCGCGCGAGATTTTTAGGTTTCCAAATACTTTTACATAAGTTTGTAAATTATGAATAAATATTTTAAAGTTTATTTAATTTGCATTTAAGCCGTTAAGGCATGCAAATTCCCTCTTTGGGAATGTTTGTTTTTATTCGTTTTGTACGTTTACGTTTATTTGAACCTAAACGTACATTTGTAAATCTTTATCATTTTAGGGTTTCTGATTGTACGTTTCTTAAACAATAAAGCTGTGACAGAATTATGATTATTCACATTCCAGTGTTAGTCAATCAGATTCCGGTTTTTTGTATATTCCACATCATTTCATCACACACAGTCGTTGTATTCAGAACATCACACCTCATCAGGACATAATGACCCGAGGATATAATTCTATACTCCTTGGTAAACTTCCATTCTCTCCCAGGCTGTTTGCCTTTTATCATTTATTACGGTTGACCATTCACAAGTGGTTGACTTGTGTGATAGAGAAATAAAAGATAACTAGTTTGGGAGGAATCAGGGGTATTATAGAACTTAAGAAACGGAGCTAAAACGACCAAGATACGTTGAAATAAAGTTACGACGAAATCAAGTAAACTTCCGGCTCAAAACTGCTTAAAATTTTCTAAGTGTCAGAAACTGTTTTCTCAATTGACCAAGTTTGAGCCCGTTTTTCTCTTAAATGGAGTTTATTTTGGAAAGGTAACATCAGTAAGTAAAATGGAGTTACATAGTATAGTTTCCAGAAAGTCCAACCGATTGTCAAACGGAGTTATAATGAATGAACTACGACCTTGTGAACTTGCCCGAAAACTGCCTAGAAACACCACAAACGGCCTGACAACCCAAATTCAAGGCTGTATTAATGTGGGATCGGGTTCGATTAAGCTAATGGTCACTTCACACTTCTGTATACCTTACTCCCTACTTCCTAAATCCACTGAGTTCAACCAAAACTTCTAAGTGACCACTGTTTTACATCTAGCTTTGTTGGACCACTTGACCATTTTTGGAAACTTATTAAAGTGTTAAATTTTTGACGTAAAGTTTTAATTTTCGAAAATAACTTAGAAGGAAATGGAAGAATGTTAAATATACTTGTTAGACGCGTCGGTGATTTTCTAAAATACTTATGAACAAGGCGACCATACTTTAATTGCGAGATAAACTAATGATGTTATATAAATGAGTATACTTGACTTTTAAACGAGCACCATAACGTAACAACATTTTTTTTACCACCAAACTTTACAACGAACATGTACGGGTGATATATTAAAGTTTAAACTTGCATACTTGACCTTTTTGCCGAACCTAAGAAATAGTACTTATTTAGGTTGCGGTTAGAGCTGCCGGACCTCGGTCTACATGCACGATATTACTATTTGTGATACTTTACTGAGGTGAGTTTCATAGCTCCGGTTTTTACATTATTTGTACATTATTTATAAACCCATGGGGTGAGAATACATTGCTTATTTTTCGGACACAAGTACTAAAAACCGTTACTTTGCCTAAGTTACCGCATTGCCACTAATGTCCCCACGAATCATGAAACGTTAATTACTTGTAAGCGCGGATATTATGAATAGATCTATTTGGGTTAAAACCCCCGTCCGGGTTGGTCGCGCCAACTTGGTAAACGGACGCATATCATTTGGATTATTTCCGAGTGTCTGGCAAACACTTACATGGGGCAATGATTACTATGCTTGATTGCATACCATTACGTTGAGCTTCGGGGTCATGAGCTTAGAGCAATGCATTTATTTTTGCTTTGACGTTATATTTGTCATAATTGTCATTCTTACTGAAATCTTGTGGTCCGCACATTACTTATTTACTTAAACCTATGAACTCACCAACAATTATGTTGACCTTCTTAGCATGTATTCTCAGGTGTTTGATCTTTACTGCTCAATGGCTTATTGTTTGGAGACGCTTGGCATTGGCACGATTATAGACTACTCTGATACATTTGGGACTATTTTGTTCAAATATGTGGGCCTTATTTCCGCACAAAATAAATGTTGTAAACTTATTTGCTATGATAATGTAACTATTTTTCTAAACGGATAAGGTAAATATGTTCTCTTTACTTTATGTTGTGATCCAATTTAGTAGCACCCCGGTGATATTATCTTCCATTGCGGATCCATTTTTGGGGGTGTTACACTGACTCTAGTTGGTTAATGACCAGTGTGACAAACGGTAAATTTCCAACCGATATTTTAATAATAAACGTTAATTTGTTATTACTTAAATGTATAATTAAGCATTCATGAGCTTGCATAACTAATTCGGGAAGCAAACCCGCGGACTGTGGCTTACAATAACTCATTACATTGTTTATTTCATCAGAAAATGTGAACATTTCGTTTTCTGACTATTACTGAGTATTCACGTATTAAAACGAGAAATATCTCGCACACAACACCACACGCGTACCGACACAAACCCAACAATTGTATCCGGAATCCATAATTTATGTTTTTATATCACTTTTATAAAAACGTCTCCAAAAATATATTTCTTGTGTTTTTGCCAAACCAAAGTACCGTAATTACACTATAGCCCAGCGAAACACGGGGTACACTTAAATACCCATAAAACTTATAAAACCTAAAATAAAATTTACCCTGGTATAACTTATTCGTTCCCCTAATAAATAAACTCACCCCACTAACTTTTATAAACCATATTAAAAAAAAAAAAAAAAAAAGGTAAACGTTTTCTTTTTCAACCCTTATCCCCACACCTGCGATTCTCTCTCTCCCCCTCAGTTATAACGTCACCTTCTTCATCCCCACCTTTGGATAACACGGATCTGAGTTCTTCATCTTGATGACAACAAAAATACAAAGGGTCCCTAGCGTCCTTGAATCCAAGCCAGGGCTGAGTCCCTTTTGTCTAAACATCAAAGTCAACACATCAAAACAATAAGATGATGAAGGTTGAGGGCGACGGTATCCCCTTTTGGCCATGGCACATCTGTTAACGAAGAAAGAAAGGTCAACCTTTCTTGTTTCCAATCTTTTCTTATAACCCCAATCGGTCCACAAGCAAACCACAACTCAAACAACACACAAAAACACAAGAAGGGCTGTGGTGGGATTTTTTTTTGCTTGGAATCGATTTGGGTTACTTGATTTTGGGTCTTATTGCTTGGTTCTATCAATCGACTCTTTCTAAATCTATTGTCGTTTGTCGGTACCGCCCACTTACACTATTTGACTTTACTTTATTCAGACTGTTATTTACTGAGGTGAGTTCATGGCCCCTACTTACTTATTTTTAAACTATTTTGGGGGAGAATACATGCTTGTTTATACTTAAACTCATTACTTGATCTTACACTCATACATGATTTATTTACTCGAAAACATTTCTGCTTAGCTTTAATACTTGTTTGATTACTCAAATACAATACTAGTTACTCATTTCATACTTGATTCTTATTCATGGACACAAGTGACTGAAACACACATGACACAGACATGGACCAGGTGTACTGGATGAATATATGTACATACAGGACCGAGTGTAAATGTTACATTACTGAGTGTAACGGACATACTACCAAGTGTAATGGTCATTACGAGTGCACCGATTAACCAAACATTATAAACCTTGTGTTCCACATTTACGAATACTTAAACCTATAAACTCACCAACTTTATGTTTACATATTTAGCATGGATTCTCAAGTGTGTAATCTCTTGCTGCTGTATGACTTTATGGAGACGATTAGCATGTCATGGGTCATAGACTACTCTTATATTTGGGACTACTTAACTTATAGGCCTGTATTTTTCCGCAATTGAAACTTTATTGTAAACTTAATTTAGCTTGGATGAATGTATTTTTTTAAAACGCAGTATGAATTCCGTTCTTTATTGCCTTGTGTTGTGAATACCAATTTAGTAGCACCCCATGTTCCGAATACTTCCGCTGTACCAGATTTGGGGGTGTTACAGATTGGTATCAGAGCCAGGTTATAGAGAACTAGGTACATATAAACCCTAAACTATAACCGCTTTTTACAAAAACAAAACCCTATGACTACCACATGCCTTCCTACCAAGTCTGTTGCCTTAATTACGGTTTTACTTGACACAACTATATGCTATGCTTTACCGTTTGATGATTTATATCATACTTGACTTACACTATATACCAAAAGCATTTTCTACATACTTATATATACATACCATACTTGTCACAGTTTATCTTTCCCTATGTAATTACACTACCTGACTTCGAGTTCGAACGCTCGCCCAGTTCTTTTGAAACACCTATTTTACCATCATCTAGAAACCCACAAATTCATTTGGTCACAACCTCAACCATCGCCTTAAGACATGTTTCCCCGAAACATCTACTCTTAGGACACATCACTACTAGGTCTCACTCTCCCTTCATTATCTTGAAGGGACATGTCGTTTGGGAGGCAAGACCTAGTCTCCGCAGCCATGTAACGACTATCAATCTATGACAAGTGTGATTATCTATTTAATTGTGTCTCTTCTTCCATGGTTGATTTTGCCTGTGTATTCTACCAGTGATGATTGTACCCTCGTGTGATACTGTTCTTTTTATTTGAAACGTCATTCGTTGTCATCTTTTATGATGTAGATAAATGGCTCCTACAAGAAGGACAACAAAGACCACACGTGGTCGACCTACTACTACCACTCCTCCAACTGGGAATGCATCAAACCTGCTTATTGTGAATCAAGCCATGCTAGATCAGTTGGTTAATGACCGGGTGGCAGCAGCGAATGCAAGCAACTTGACTACTGATGTCGAAGCCTCAAGACCTACAAACAAAAACAACCGTGGCTGCACCTATCAGGAGTTCCGAAAGACCATGACTGGAGGTTTTAGAGGAACCGAGGGGGCTGTTGTTTTGATCAGATGGATTGAAAGGCTGGAGACTGTGTTTCAAATATGTAATTGTGAGGATGAAGCCAGAGTTTAGTATGCATCGTTTACCTTCATGGACGCTGCTTTAACCTGGTGGAACAACTATCTGAAGTCGGCAGGTATTGATGCCGCTTATGCAATGCCATGGGAAAACTTCAAGGAAACGGTGCTAAAAAAGTATTGCCCTCGCAACGAAGTTAAAAAATTGGAGGTCGAGTTTTGGAACCTCAAGGTGCAGGGTACCAACATGGCTGCATACAACCAACGCTTTCAAGAGTTGCCTTTACTGTGTCCTGAGATGGTCCAAACTGAAGCTCGCTTACTAGAGAGATACATTGGAGGATTACCCCCATCCATCAAGGGTAATGTCACCACCTCCAAGGCCGCTGATCTCTATGAGACTATGGAAGTGGCCAACAAGCTAATGGACCAATTAATCGAGGATGCCACCGAGAAGGAGGTAGATAACAAAAGGAAATGGGATGATCATTCCGGAAACAACAACAACAACCAGAACAAGCGACAAGAGGCCGCCAGGATCTATACTGCTGGGTTAGGAGAGAAGAAAGGTTATGAGGGAACTTTACCCAAGTTCAACAAGTATCGATTTCACCACAATGGACCTTGCCCCGCTCAGTGTGGGAACTGCCAAAAGGTCGGACACAAAGCCAAAGATTGCAAGGCTCCCACCCTCGTGATGGATCCAAACGTCACGATAACCTGCTATGAGTGTGGAGTGATAGGGCACTTTAGGAGTGAATGCCCAGAGCTTAGGAATCAGAATGGAGGAAGAACTCGTGGGAATGCATACGTGTTAGGCGGAGGAGAAGCTCATCAGGACCTCAACAACGTCACGGGTGATGACAATGTTTAAGAAGAGAGAGTTCCCTGGTTTGCATAATAAGACCTAAATCTAGACCCTCTTGGGTCGTATTTTCCTTAAGTGTTGTACTTCCTTAAGATTTTATTTTTCGTTGTATTGTGTGGATCTTCATCTAATGAATTCCCTATCATTTTATGTCAAGGCGTTATGACGACTTCTTTCCGTTATGCTCTCTATTGTATAAACCATCTTTGAAATTTTCTAGCAAACTATTCTGCTATCTTATATACGGTTGTGCTCCTTTATAAACTATTTTGATTGATATCTTATAAACAGAATGGACGATACTGTTTATCTGTAATAAACCAAATAATATCTTGGCTAAACCGAACCTGGCATCATCAATCCTCAATTAAACAAATCCTGATCACCTATGTCTAATTCAGGAGGATCATGCTAAGATGGGAACAGTCACCTCAAAAATTTTGTACTACAAAGCAAACACTTCACATCTCGACCGTCAAAGTTCAATAGTTTCTCGAAAAGGTCTCGAATTCATGTAGGAACGTGAAAACCAAATCAAGCGTAAATACACTCAATTTTCCTCAACTCCATCAGGTAACTCTTAGTGAAAATCGAGGACGGTTTTCTTTCTAAGGCGGGAAAGATGTGACAAACGGTAAAATTCCAATCGATATTTTAATAATAAACGTTAATTTGTTATCACTTAAATGTCTGATTAAGCATTCATGAGCTTGCATAACTAATTCGGGAAGCAAACCTGTGCACTGTGGCTTACAATAACTCATTACATTGTTTATTTTATCAGAAAATGTGAACATTTCGTTTTCTGACTATTACTGAGTATTCACGTATTAAAACGAGAAATATCTCGCACACAACACCACACGCGTACCGACACAAACCTAGTAACGGCATAAATCCAACAATTGTATCCGGAATCCATAACTTATGTTTTTATATCACTTTTATAAAAATGTCTCCAAAAATATATTTCTTGTGTTTTTGCCAAACCAAAGTACCGTAATTACACTATAGCACAGCGAAACACGGGGTACACTTAAATACCCATAAAACTTATAAAACCTATAATAAAACTTACCCTCTTATAACTTATTCGTTCCACTAATAAATAAACTCGCCCCACTAACTTTTATAAACCGTATAAAAAAAGGGTAAACGTTTTCTTTTTCAACCCTTATCCCTACACCTGCGATTCTCTCTCTCTCCCCCTCAGTTATAATCTTCATCCCCACCTCTGGATAACACAGATCTGAGTTCTTCATCTTGATGACAACAAAAATACAAAGGGTCCCTATCGTCCTTGAATCCAAGCCAGGGCTGAGTCCCTTTTGTCTAAACATCAAAGTCAACACATCAAAACAATAAGATGATGAAGGTTGAGGGCGACGGTATCCCCTTTTGGCAATGGCGCGTCTGTTAACGAAGAAAGAAGGGTCAACCTTTCTTGTTTCCAATCTTTTCTTATAACCCCGATCGGTCCACAAGCAAACCACAGCTCAAACAACACACAAAAACAAAAGAAGGGCTGTGGTGGGATTTGTTTGCTTGGAATCGATTTGGGTTACTTGATTTTGGGTCATATTGCTTGGTTCTGTCAATCGACTCTCTCTAAATCTATTGTCGTGTGTCGGTACCGCCCACTTACACTATTTGACTTTACTCTATTCAGACTGTTATTTGCTGTGGTGAGTTCATGGCCCCTACTTACTTATTTTTAAACTATTTTGGGGGAGAATACATGTTTGTTTATACTTGAACTCATTACTTGATCTTACACTCATACATGATTTATTTACTCGGAAACATTTCTGCTTTGCTTTAATACTTGTTTGATTACTCGAATACAATACTAGTTACTCATTTCATACTTGATTCTTAATCAGGGACACAAGTGCCTGAAACACACATGACACAGACATGGACCAGGTGTACTGGATGAATATATGTACATACAAGACCGGGTGTAAATATCACATTACTGAGTGTAACGGACATACTACCAAGTGTAATGGTCATTACGAGTGCACCGATTAACCAAACATTATAAACCTTGTGTTCCACATTTACGAATACTTCTATGAACTCACCAACTTTATGTTGACATATTTAGCATGTATTCTCATGTGTGTAATCTCTTGCTGCTGTATGACTTTATGGAGGCGATTGACATGTCATGGGTCATAGACTACTCTTATATTTGGGACTACTTAACTTATAGGCCTGTATTTTTCCGCAGTTGAAACTTTATTGTAAACTTAATTTAACTTGGATGAATGTATTTTTTTAAAAACGGAGTATGTATTCCGTTCTTTATTGCCTTGTGTTGTGAATACCAATTTAGTAGCACCATATATTCCGAATGCTTCCGCTGTACCAGATTTTGGGGTGTTACAACCAGCTTCATCAGAAGTTAAACAAATTCAGAACTTCATTTCAAGACTTAATGTGATTCATCACATTTCCATAATATAATGGTGTATTATTAATCTTCTAAGTTGGAGTCTTATTGAGTGTATACAATCCATACTCAATCTTCTAACCTTGATTAACTTTTGAAAGAAATGAAGTCATAGTTATCTTGAATCAAACGATACAATAAGAGTTTGATTTTTCTAATTGAACATACCATAAAATAGTTGTATTTCATTAGAATTAATATTGTGAGACAATCTAACAATATGTAAGATAAACATATTCCTTTTGGCTTACCTATTTACCAACTAAGTCAACTTAATGGTATAATAGAATTTTCAAGCCAATCGCATGCTTTATAACACAAGTACTTTTTGACTAAGTCACTTCATGTCCATGTCTCAACAAGAAGACATAAACTGTTATAATCCCACTATACGTTATAAGTCATTTATCAATGACTTCATATATATGTCTTATTTAAGAAGACATAACAAGTTAATGTCTTACTTTATATTATTATAAGTCTTGTAACAATTAAAATACTTCATGTTTATAAGAAGATATAAACATGTATAACAAAAGTAATCATGAACACCACCTCTTGGTTTCAATAGTAATTTCAAGTTAATTTATTACTTCATTTATTTATGTCATTCCAAGAATACATAAATATTCAAATTGAAGTAGTATTAGATTACTTCATTTATTTATGTCATTCCAATAATACATAAATTAAAGTGAAGTCTTTGTTATTATATTGACACGTGTTCTAAATAGGGCAATCACACATTAAACATGTATAAGTCATATTAGAACGTTAGTCTCTTACCTTGAGGTAAAGAAAATCCTTTAAATCATATTTCTAAGTGTTGTACCTTGCACACAATAAAGATTTCTCCCACTTGTGCATGGAACAACATCATGTAGCAGATAAACAACACGACACACGTTTATTTATGTGATCAATATGATTGTGTCATAGATATTAGCAAAACAAGTAGATGTAGAACCACTTAATTAACAAGGAAACGCACATGATATCCTTGAGAATATGAGTGTCTATAAGTTTGAAAGTAATGTATTATCTCGAGACAATCTAGAAATAATTTGGGTTACTACCAAGATAATAAAGCTTATAGCTCCCACTGAATTAGAGAACATTACAATAATTCCTTATTCAGTCATTACAACACAATGCTCCCACTGGATTTGACAACATTGTAAGTGTTTCATAACTAGTGAAAACAAATAGTGTGCTATTTACTTTCCTACACCTTTGAGAACGCCCATACGTAACAATTACTTAGGTACTAAAGAGTGTATTCTACTATGTAGATGATGGACCATCCATCAATGCTATTAACTTGAAAAATTGGGCATACAATTTCTTCCTTAATAGGTCTACCATCCCTACAATAGTATGTAGCACCTTTAAATGGTCAAAGCAAAACAACTAGATAAAATATACTAGTTTGTCTTCTACCATTTTTGTGGTAATTAGTCTAACTTCTAATTTAATAACTCATAAAATGTGCAATTCTCTTAACTATTAAAGTTTGCTATGAGTTATATATTAGAATTTAGACAATTTTAATGTTCCTATCATTACCTTTCTCAATCATGAAAAGGAATAGGTTTGAGTCTCACTCTTCTCTCATAGAAAGGAGACTAGGTTTATTCTTTTAGTCAAGTTGACTCTAGCCAAAAACCCCTATGGGTGTAGATCAATTTACCAATAAAAGAATAACCTCATTTACGGTTTAATGTTGCATTAATACATTTAAAATAATTAACAAAATTTCTATTTTAGTATTTTCGATAATTAAATCTTTAAGAAAATTAAATACCCATTGGTTAGTATTCATATAAACCATAGAATTTCCTTAAAGCTAGGATCCAAATTGACATAGTTTCATTACATCAGTTGATCTGCTAGTAATGAAAGTATTCAACAAGGTAATTGTCGAACAATAATTGACAAACATTTTTCAATTCCTAGATCATTATGGGATTTACAATTGCCAAAAATCTATTTGCAATGTAAGCATGTTTCATCCCATATTATGCCTTGAGTTATAGATCTCACTAACTAACTCAATTAAGTTGTCTAATTTAGAAACAGTAAATTTATTCCAGATACGGTCTCACGTAACATGGAGATTTACCTAGTTGTTGCAATCGAGTTAAGATCTCACATAAGCTAAATTGCAACACCAAGTGTTCCTTGAATTAGATGACATAAACTTAAATTTAAAGGGTATTGTTTTTGATGTGTGTGATCAAAATATGTACGAAGAAGCATGCATACATCTTCGTATCATAGGTTTTAACAAAACTTTACTCATTAGTTTTCTTTCACTAAGATTAAATCAACAAAGTTTTAATTGAGGTATTGGATAAACCAATAAAAGAATTACCTACAATTATCACCCACTATATCCTACTACTGCATGAGTCAAAAGACCCAAGTTATTCGGATAATTACCACAAAGTGGCGCGTGGAATTGAGGTCAATTCACCCTTAAGATGTTTTTATACATAAAATAGTCCTAGGTAACTCCATATTGACTCACAAAGAAGCGGAGAAACAAGGTCAGCATAAAGCCAATTAAAAACCTGCTTCTTTCGGTGCAAATACATGGCAACCTCCTTAAACCTCTCTTATAGTTTGTCAATATGGATGAGCCTTTCTAATTATTTTTACAATAAACATCAATTAACTAAAAGTTTAAGATTTAACTCTTAAAACAAATCCAATTTCACCATTGTTTAGTCCGGTTTAATTTTCTATTCTAAAAATATACCCTTTGTTTACAATTATGTCAAACAATAATTTAAACAAATAAGCATATATTAAAAATTAACCAACTACAACAATGAACATGCTAAAATAAATCAACTAACATGTATATTTATAACTAAGACTCCCACTTGTGTTTCGATCTGGTACAAGTGGACCACATACATCGATAAATCGATTGCGTAAGTCCAACAAATATACAATAACACACACAGTTGATAAATAAAAGATACATATGGGGTCTTCCCCAATTTTAGGTCTTTCCTAATTAATTAATTTATTTATTTATTAGTAAACTAATCAAGATATACTTACTAATAAACCCTAATTAATTAATAATAGCTCAATTAGCATGTAAAATATAAAACACTTAACAATTAACGCATAATATTCATTGATCCATGATCAAACATGCATGTTCATCATGGATCCAAATAAGCAATTATTATCCAATAATAAATCCCAAGATACGCATATAATAATGACATATAACAAATATTCATTAATCGATCACATAAAAACCATTGCATGTAACCTAGACTTTCTACTAATCTTATAAACCCTAAAATTATTTAAATAAATAAATTAAAAATTAATCGACTTTTTATTAAAAAAAAATTAGGGTTTCATAAAAAAAACCCTAGAAACCAATAAAACATGCACTTAATCAATAAATATTCAATTTTTATGTGTTTCGGTAATTAATTATACAGTATTAACGACTCTTAATACCACTGTTGGAATATTAATATCATGGCAAGCATAAATTAAACATAAAATATCAAGAACACGCAACGGAAGCTAAGAATCATAATACTTGTTATTAGTTAACTGAAACATAAAGAAACGCGTGCCTTTTTGCAATCCAAGCAAACAACGATCAAATCAAGTTATAAACCCTAATTAGGGTTTATGTATGAATCGACTAATAAATAGTCGAATAGGGCAAATTACCAAAAATCCAAAGTAGGATTTCTCTACGATCTTCACGTATTACTAACGATTCGATGCGAAAAGCTAGGTTCTTGATCACAATAACAAACCAAACACTTTTGATTGATCAAGACAAATCAAAACCCTAAGGAGTTTAGGTGTTCGATCGGCCAAGAGCAAGAAGAGGGAAGAAGAAGAGAAGTTTGGCTAGTTAGGGAACCAAGATTAACAAATAATGAATACAAGCCTTTGTATTTGATGTGTGTCGAGAGTGCAAGTTTTAAATTTATAAACACGATCTACCAATGATTCAAACGAAACACATACGAGCAAGTATACTCGTCCGTGTGTAGCAAGAGGTGATATGGTAAGCCGAGGTCGTTCACAAGGATTTGTTTAGTTTTTATGTAACGTGAGTTTGATTATAACAAAGACTTAGTAATGATTCTAAAGCAAGCAAATAATGATGATGATGTAAATTCAATATATTAAAAACTACACTTGCCTAGACTAGTTTGCACAATTCCCTTGATATGATTATGACAATGGTTCAAATCGATTATGATCAATAAATTAGATGGTGCTCTAATTTGATTAGTTGGTGTACTAATCCTCTTGTTTTCAACACTTTCAATCCTCGTCAAGATTTTAAGATGACAAAAACAATATTAAGTTTTGATCAAACAAGACTAACACAATTCAATCACTTGATTCGCTATCGTTTCACAAGTAATTGACAACTACACTTTTAGTTATCTAAGTTTAACCAAGTTACATATGAAATGGTCAATACATAAGGTAACACTTTCATAGACAAAGGTTTACAATTGATTAAATAACAATGTCTCTTTCGACCTATTACACCATTAATAATCAACCAAAATTGATAACTCTTATGTTAATGAAAACTTTGAAAGCACAATTCGATCTTAGTATTAGCTTTTCATTGAATTAGAACCATAGAGTCATAATCAATCAACATTCATGTAACAAACATCATCTAGGCAAGTGCACAAGGCACTTAGCCGCTCATGGCAAACAAAGTAATAATCACAGAAATTATATCACTTGAAAACATGATTAAAGAGTCATACAAAAGTTGTAATGATGATTACAAGACTTAGAAACAATTATGAGGTGATCAACAATGATTCCGTTGATGATTACAATGATGGATAATGAATGTAAGTCAACTTCTTCCTGCGTTTTCTTTTCTGTAGCCTTCTTGAGAGAGTATGAAAAATTTGGTATATAAGTATGTGTTTTTTCTCTTTAGCCAATGCTTCTAATTAATAGAAAACTACTCCTTGGCCAACAAGCAAGTTTCTTGGGCACCAAGTGTCATAAAATTCTGGACTTGAAGTAAATGAAGCATAATGACAACCCACATGAAGAGTTGGATCATTAAAAGTAGTCATTAAGTGTGCCAGGAGTTGCAGCAACCCAAGGTTGAAGTCTCAACCTGAGGTTCAGATTCCAGCCCAAGGTTTGGAGTAAGGTTGGCATGGCAGTTTTGAACATTGGGTTGAACTTAATCCTTAGTTGTATTTCTAGAACCTTTGGTTGAGGAAGCAAGCCATAATTCATAGCAAACTTTGCATGTAACTTCTCATTCATTTCATCAACACTTGATCTTTTCTTGAGCTCGGAAATCTTTGTAACTTGATTATTTATCTTTGATGATCTTCCCGAGGTCTTTATTATGGGTAGAATCTTTCGTTGTGCATAAGCTCTTGATTTAGTGACTTTTCCCCATCTTTCTAGCTATTCCCTTGGACTTGATTGTACCTGAACCTTAATGTATCTTTTGTACCTTTTTCGCATAATATGTTCACAAACACAACCAAATACAATGCACAAACATAGAAATAACGCGACTAAAACATGTACGAAATGAGCGTTATCAAATCCCCCCACACTTACACTTTGCTTGCCCTCAAGCAAATCTAGCTTTTAAAAATAAATCCATATGATATAAATGAGAATGATTCTAAAAAATGATATGCAAATCCATCAAGTACAAGTACGAGATAAGATCCATCTTTTTAAGCTTTATAAGTGAAAAGTCGAGATGTTTGACAATACCTTAATGATTTTCTTGCTTGATAACATGTTAAAACACCTCACGAAAAAGGAATGAAGTATAATTCAATCAACACTCATTTATTTAGTGGGTGAGTATATAAGAAAATCACACTCATCGCTCAGTCATGATCTAAATATTACCATAAGCTTGTACAAGAAACAAAACTCTACCGACGTGGCGTAAGCACCAAGTATAAACATCTAAGAGGACTTTTATTCTGGTTAAAGGGTAATATGGGGTTTATGTTCAAATATCTCTTGTAAAAACATACTAGATCGCTAGCACGAATTCTTGATTTACTCAAACAACGGATGGTCACTAAAGTAAAATACCTTAGATCGCTGGCGTGTTATTCGATCACTCAAGAACCGGATGGTCACTAGAATATTCGCACAATTGATATCTTCACAAAATTAAAAAGGTAGGGATAAGGCATGAGATATACTTATGAGAGGTGTAAAAAAACTTTACAAATAGTCAAAGTCTACAACCAATTGCTGCTAGCTACGTGAACCTCTTTCACATGAACTTGAGAATTTATCCTTGATCGATATCATACTTTCATAGCTCATTGGCTATTCTTGTCACCATACAATTGCGATGACTTATTATATTTTTTTCTTTTTCTCTTTTTTTTTCTTCTTTTCTTGGCCACATGTTTCGGCCATCGATCATAATTCCAATAGATCTTCTATTAGATTATCATAGAGTTTGCAACTTTCTCCAAAATTCAAGGATTTCCCACATAACAACCATCTTTCCAAGTAGCTAGTAATCAACCAAGACTTGACTATGGGTAAGGTTAAGGCTAAAAGTGTAAAATATTTTTGTATTTTTCTGGTGTAACAAAAGAAAAGAATGGCTCAAAGGGTGTACTAATGATATCTAGCACTAAAATTGAGTGCTAACAAATGGGCCAATGATGAGAGTTTTAACTAACCGATGTGATTAGCTAATGTATGATTTGCAAACGGATGGCCATTTAGTTGAATCCTAATGTTGCCTCTTATCACACGAATACACTTTCATCACACGAATATGATCTCACTGCGGTCTGGTTATGATTTGAAAGTACAAGTTCTAAAATAAATAAAATCACCGGCACACTCATAGCAAAAAGATCAAGCATAAAAGATGTATGCTATATAAGAATAGGCTCAAATCCTGACAATTTTTGGTGGAATGGGCTATAATTGTGCTAGCAATGTTATCGATCCCAAAAATGGATTGCAATGTCAATCAGGACACATCTCGAATTTTCAAAAATTACATGTTTTATCAGTGGATTGATCTAGTTATTCTAATATAAATTATCCTAAATGTGCGAAAACAACTAGATCATAAGGGCAAACAATTTAAAACTAGGCTAAAAAATATAGAAAATTTAAAATCCAGTTTCATTTTCCTATTTCCTCCCCCCACACTTAAGTTTGACATTGTCCTCAATGTAAAGAACGATGAACCATAAAAATAGGGAAATGAAACATAAAAGAAATGATACTGCCTGAGCCTTGGAATCTAGATCGAGCTCCAAATGAGATATTGAGATCGAACGATTCCACATCTTCGAGATCAAGCATCGTAACCTGCAGTAATCTTCATATACAAAACAAACAAACACATAAAATGCAAAATATTTTTGTATTTTTTTTTTATTTTTTTTTTGCAAGGCCCCCACACTTATGGTGAAACCATTGGGGCATAAAAATAAACAAACAATTAAAAACACACGGGCTGCCTCCCGAGAAGCGCTTAATTTATTAACGAGTCATCAGCCTGACTCGATTTTCCTCACTTTCGTGGTTTATGTTTGGGATTCTTTCCCGACTTCTTGGGAATATAAGCCACATTTCCTTTCACTATTCCTTTTCCGGTTTTATCGATGTCATATAACTTTGCTGTATCACAAGATCTAGGAAGGACATCATACATAAATCCAGAATCTGCAGCCCATGGTATTACTTTTTTATAATCTGATGGGAAAGGTGCCATGAATGGAATAGTAGTGTATTTCTTTTTATCGAGCAGTTCAAGTGGAATTTCCTCACTTGAAATTTCATTCAGTTACTCCTCATCATGATAAATCTTGATACGATGTCCATTAACAATGAAACTTCCACCGTGCTTGTCATATAACTCGACATATCCGGATGGAAAACCATGTTTTACCACGAATGGACCATACCATTTGGTTCTTAGCTTAGGAGCTTTGAATTTGTAGTTAGAATTGAACAAAAGTAATTTGTCTCCGGCTTTGAATTCTTTCCGGATTCTGAGTTTCTTATCATGGTACGCTTTTGTTCGAGCTTTGTACAACTTGAAATTCTCATACGCTTGGAGTCTTAACTCATCGAGTTTATGCAATTGCAAGAATCATTTTTCTCCAGCGATTTTGAGATCGGGGTTACATTGCCTCAACGCCCAGTATGCGCGGTGTTCAATTTCAAACGGCAAATGACAAGTTTTTCCATATATGAGTCTATACGGAGTTGTGCCAATTGGAGTTTTATATGCCGTTCTAAACGCCCATAGAGCATCATCGAGTTTCCTTGGCCAAATGGAAGGATTATCCTTAACCGTTTTTTCAAGTATTCTTTTTAAAGCTCTATTGGTGTTTTCAACTTGACCACTGGTTTGAGGGTGGTATGCTGTTGCGAAACGATGATGGACTCCATATCGTTTCATAGCTTTCTCCATTTGATGGTTACAGAAGTGAGTTCCTCTGTCGCTTATCAAAGCTTTTGGAATTCCGAATCGAGAGAAAAGCTTTTTCAGAAAATTTACAACCACTCGTGCATCATTTGTGGGTAAGGCTTCCGCTTCGGCCCATTTAGAAACATAGTCAATTGCAACGAGGATGTATTCGAACTTATGAGATTTAGGAAAAGGACCCGTGAAGTCAATTCCCCATATATCAAAGATTTCAGAAACTTGTATGCTTTTTTGTGGCATTTCGTCTCTACGAGAAAGACTACCAGACTTTTGGCAAGCATCACAATTCTGCACAAGCGTATGGGCTTCTTTAAAAATTGTCGGCCAATAAAATCCCGCATCAAAGACTTTTTTCGCGGTTGTAGACGGACCGTAATGTCCTCCAGTTGGGCCGTGATGACATTCATCGAGAATTTTTCGGGTCTCTGAACCGTACACGCATCTTCTAATTATCCCATCGGGACACATTTTAAATAGATACGGTTCATCCCAAAAATAGTGTTTTAGGTCTGCAAAAAATTTACTACGCTGAGTGTGAGTTAGACCTTTTTGTAACACTCCTCCGACTAAATAATTTGCAAAGTCTGCAAACCATGGAACATCTTCGTTTTCAATTCCCATAAGAGTTTCATCGGGAAAATTATTATCAATCTCATCTTCACCGAATTCATCTAAATTAGGATTTTCTAATCGAGACAAATGGTCTGCTGCAACATTTTTCGCGCCTTTCTTATTTTGGATTTCTATGTCAAATTCTTGAAGCAATAAAATCCATCGGATAAGACGTGGTTTGGCATCTTGTTTGGCAAACAGGTATTTAAGAGCTGAATGATCGGTGAATACAATTGTCTTTGACAAAACGAGATAAGAACGAAATTTGTCAAACGCAAAAACTACAGCCAAAAGTTCTTTTTCAGTGACCGTGTAGTTTTGTTGAGCACTATTCAAGGTTTTGCTAGCAAAGTAAATAGGACGAAAATGTTTTCCATCGCGTTTTCCTAATACTGCTCCAACGGCAAAATCACTTGCATCACACATAAGTTCAAATGGCAGCGACCAATTTGGTGAAACCATAATCGGTGCATTTGTTAACTTATTTTTGAGAGTTTCGAATGCCTTGATGCATTCTTCATTGAAATCAAAAACTGAATCTTTCTCGAGAAGCTTCGTCATAGGACGAGATATTTTCGAAAAATCTTTGATGAATCTGCGGTAGAATCCCGCATGCCCCAAGAAACTCCTAACGCCTTTGACGTTAGTCGGGGGTGGTAACTTAGCAATAGCATCTATTTTTGCTTTGTCAACATCGATTCCCTTGCTAGAAATCTTGTGACCAAGCACAATGCCTTCTGTCACTATAAAGTGACATTTTTCCCAGTTTAGTACGAGATGAGCGGTTTTGCATCTTTCAAGCATTTTATCACGATTGGAAAGGCATGACTTGAATGAGTCTCCAAATACCGAGAAATTATCCATGAAAACTTCCATGGAGGTTTCAAGCATATCTTGAAAAATAGCAATCATGCACCTTTGAAATGTTGCTGGTGCGTTACAAAGACCAAAAGGCATACGCCTATACGCATATGTGCCAAAAGGACACGTGAATGTGGTCTTTTCTTGATCAGCTAGATCAATTGGAATTTGGAAATAACCGGAAAATCCATCGAGAAAAAAAAAGAATTCGTTCCCCAACAAGTCTTTCCAACATTTGATCCATGAAAGGTAAAGGAAAATGATCCTTCCTGGTGGCGGCATTTAATTTGCGGTAATCAATGCATACTCGCCAACTAGTTATGGTTCTGGTAGGAACAAGTTCATTACGTTCATTAGTTACAACGGTTGTTCCTCCTTTCTTAGGAACACAGTGAACAGGACTCACCCATGAACTATCCTCAATGGGGTAAATAATACCAGCATCAAGAAGTTTGATTATTTCCTTCTTAACAACTTCCTTCATGTTTGGGTTGAGTCTTCGTTGTCTTTGAACAACGGGCTTGGAATCGTTTTCGAAATTGATTTTGTGTTTGCAAAAGTTTGGACTTATTCCACGAATGTCAGAAGTTTTCCAAGCAAAAGCTTCTTTATGATTTTTGAGCATAGAAACAAGACGTTCTTTTTCATCGGGTTTGAGTGCTGAAGATATGACAACCAGAATAAGAGATTTTTCTTCCAAGAATGCATATTCCAGATGATCGGGAAGAGGTTTCAAGACGAGATCCACCGGTGGATCTTCAATTGAGGTTTTGATTCTCATTTCATCATTGAATTCCAACTCCTCAAAGTTGTTTATTTCTTCCTCAGAAATTTCTTCGGTGTTTATCTGCATAAATTCAGTGAATTCTCTGTCGAGATCTTCATCACTTATTTGTCCAGATGTTTTATGAGTCTTAACTCTTTCATCAAGCAACTCATCGAATGTTTCCTCTGTAATTTCATCGATAACATCAATGCTATAACAAGTGTCATCATTCGCATAAGAATATTTCATGGCTTGATTAATTTGAAAAGAGATTCTTTCATCTCCAACTCCAAGATTGAGTTCTTTGTTTTTGACTTGAATGATAGCATCGGCGGTGTTTAGGAAAGGTCTTCCTAAGATCAATGGAACTTTGCTATCTTCCTCCATCTCGAGGATCACAAAATCAACAGGAAAAAGGAATTGCCCAACTTGAACAAGCATGTTTTCAGCTACTCCAACAGGATATTGGATAGTATGATTTGCTAAATGTATACTCATTCTTGTGGGTTTCAAGGTATCGATCGAAAGCTTCGCATATAATGAGTATGACATAAGATTGATACTCGCACCGAGATCGGCTAAAGCATCACAAGTGATTGAATTTCCCAAAGTACACGGGATGAGAAAACTTCCAGGATCACCTAGTTATTTTGGTAGTTTGTTTTCAACAATGGCTGAGCAATCTTCATTCAAGAAGGTAGCGGAAATGTTTTCCATTTTGCTTTTGTTGCTCACAAGTTCTTTCAAAAACTTCCCATAATTGGGCATACCAGCCAGGACATCAACAAGAGGAACGTTGATCCTAACTTCTTTGATTAAGTCAATGAACTTGCCATATTGTTCTTCCATCTTTTCTTTCCTTAAACGTTGAGGATATGGAATTCTTGGTTTATATGCTTTGAGCTGTGGAGTGGGTTTAACGACTGGTGTAGGAATTGGTTCGTTATCTTTTGGTTCCTCCTCTGCTTCATCCTCACTATCATCATGAATGATAGTGGTTGTTTGGTTTGGGTTTGGTGGTGGATCATAAGATAGACCACTATGAGTGAATACAGCATTTACATGCTCATTTCTCGTTTGAGGTGGACGATAAGATCCAGATGATGATGGTTTCGGGTTGGATTGAGTATTGCTTGGCAAAGTACCCGATGGTCTAGCAGCAAATTGATTAGAAAGACGACCAAATTTGGTTTCAAGGTCTTGGATAGAAGCTTAATGGTTCTTTTGACCTTGTTCGACTTTGGTTTTGAGGCTGAAGAACTGATTTTTGATAAATTCATTCGTTTGCTTTTGAGCATGCACGAATTCACGCATGGTTTTTTCGAATTCAGATTCTTCATTTTTCTTTTCAGGTGTTTGTGATGATGAACGGTTATCATCACGAGACGATGTTGGACGGTTGTCGTCACGAGGTTGGGAACTACGATTATCATCCCTCGGTGGACGATCTTGCCAATCTCTAGAATTTCTACCGTAGTAGTTTCCACGATATCCTCCTCCTTGATATCCTCCATAAACATAATTGGCTTCGGCTTCGGGACCTCCAATGGGTTTGTCATCACACTCGGATGATGAATGGTTTCCACCACAATAGTTGCATCCATCGCGCATATCTTTGATCTCTTTTTGGATACTTTGGAATTTAGAATCGATTTTGGTGGTGAGATCTTTCATCATGTCCATGATTTTGGAATTTTCATTCGTTCCTTCGGCGAATGCAACGGTTTTTCGTTGAGGTTTGGTTTTGGCATCCTTAGACCAATCGAGCTTAAGAAGTACATGGTCTTCTAGTAAAGTGTAAGCTTCGTTAGGGGTCTTATAAAGGAAAATTCCTCCGGCATCAAGGATACCTTGAGTTGTGTCATCGAGACCATGGTAAAGATTTGAATGATATTACCACGAGACAAACCATGCCCATGACAACTTCGGAGCATCTTTTTCATTCGAAGCCAAGCTTCGACAAGATTTTCTCCTTCCTTTTGAGTGAAACTACGAATTTTACCTAAGAGACGATCAAACATGGCCGGTGGAAAGAAACCTCCAAAAAATGCTTCTCTTATTTGGTCCCAAGTTGTGATAACTCCGGGGCTTAATTCGTTATACCAAATTTTTGCTTCTCCGGTGAGAGAGGATGGAAAGAGTTTGAGGCGGATTGCATTTGCTTCGGTAGTTCCGTAACGAAACATGTCACAAATTTCAAGAAAATCGGCGATATGTTTGTGTGGATCGGATCTAACTCGACTATCAAATTGATTGTCTTTAATCATCGAAAGATGATGACCTTTGATAGTGAAGTTATCTCCAAGATTAACGGGAACAATGGCGGCCACGGGTGTAAGAGCTACAACCCTATTGGTGGCCCACATAGGTCGATCGTCAGCCATTGGAAATGGTAATTCAAGAAAAAGATCAACAATTGGATGAACTTCGGAAAGATTATCAAATGGTGGGTTAACGGTTCTTGGTTTTCTTCGATTATTTGGAACAAATGGGGTTCTCTTTTTGCGAAATAAACTTTCGGGGTTAGACAATGGTGTACTTAATTCTTCGTTAGAAGAGCAAGTGGTCATACACTAGAAAAACGAGCCAATCGAAAAAGATTATCAACTAAAAAGAAAATTAAAAGATTTTTTTTTTAACAATAACTGCCGGTTCAAAAATGAACCGGGCAGTTGGGAACGGTCTGGGTCACAGAAACAAATGAACCGGCCCGGCTAAAAATGAACCGGGCGGCTGAGACAGGTCAGGAACAAACGAACCGGGCGGCTGGGTATGAATCGGGCGGTTGGGGTAGGTCAGAAGACTCTGAACCGGTCGGTTCAGATGTGAACCGGGCGGCTGAGTATTTTCGGGGTCACAGAAACTTTTGAACCGCGATTTCCTGGGTGAAAATTTCAAAGAACTTTTAAAGAACAAGCTTAGGAACAACAACAAAGCACAAAAATTATAAACAAAAACTCACAAAAACGTGATCAAATCCCCCGCAACGGCTCCAAAAACTTGGTGTGTGTCGAGAGTGCAAGTTTTAAATTTATAAACACGATCTACCAATGATTCAAACGAAACACATACGAGCAAGTATACTCGTCCGTGTGTAGCAAGAGGTGATATGGTAAGTCGAGGTCGTTCACAAGGATTTGTTTAGTTTTTATGTAACGTGAGTTTGATTATAACAAAGACTTAGTAATGATTCTAAAGCAAGCAAATAATGATGATGATGTAAATTCAATATATTAAAAACTACACTTACCTAGACTAGTTTGCACAATTCCCTTGATATGATTATGACAATGGTTCAAATCGATTATGATCAATAAATTAGATGATGCTCTAATTTGATTAGTTGGTGTACTAATCCTCTTGTTTTCAACACTTTCAATCCTCGTCAAGATTTTAAGATGACAAAAACAATATTAAGTTTTGATCAAACAAGACTAACACAATTCAATCACTTGATTCGCTATCGTTTCACAAGTAATTGACAACTACACTTTTAGTTATCTAAGTTTAACCAAGTTACATATGAAATGGTCAATACATAAGGTAACACCTTCATAGACAAAGGTTTACAATTGATTAAATAACAATATCTCTTTCGACCTATTACACCATTAATAATCAACCAAACTTGATAACTCTTTTGTTTATGAAAACTTTGAAAGCACAATTCGATCTTAGTATTAGCTTTTCATTGAATTAGAACAATAGAGTCATAATCAATCAACATTCATGTAACAAACATCATCTAGGCAAGTGCACAAGGCACTTAGCCGCTCATGGCAATCAAAGTAATAATCACAGAAATTATATCACTTGAAAACATGATTAAAGAGTCATACAAAAGTTGTAATGATGATTACAAGACTTAGGAACAATTATGAGGTGATCAACAATGATTCCTTTGATGATTACAATGATGGATAATGAATGTAAGTCAACTTCTTCCTGCGTTTTCTTCTTTGTAGCCTTCTTGAGAGAGTATGAGAAATTTGGTATATGAGTATGTATCTTTTCTCTCTAGCCAATGCTTCTAATTAATAGAAAACTACTCCTTGGCCAACAAGCAAGTTTCTTGGGCACCAAGTGTCATAAAATTCTGGACTTGAAGTAAATGAAGCATAATGACAACCCACATGAAGAGTTGGATCATTAAAAGTAGTCATTAAGTGTGCTAGGAGTTGCAGCAACCCAAGGTTGAAGTCTCAACCTGAGGTTCAGATTCCAGCCCAAGGTTTGGAGTAAGGTTGGCATGGCAGTTTTGAACCTTGGGTTGAACTTAAGCCTTAGTTGTATTTCTTGAACCTTTGGTTGAGGAAGCAAGCCATAATTCATAGCAAACTTTGCATGTAACTTCATATTCATTTCATCAACACTTGATCTTTTCTTGAGCTCGGAAA
This sequence comes from Artemisia tridentata subsp. tridentata, assembly GCA_021014915.2. Lineage (NCBI taxonomy): Eukaryota > Viridiplantae > Streptophyta > Magnoliopsida > Asterales > Asteraceae > Artemisia > Artemisia tridentata. The sequence goes on along the minus strand of CP139508.1, from coordinate 330,252,092 downwards.
TCTTTGTAACTTGATTCTTTATCTTTGATGATCTTCCCAGGTCTTTATTATGGGTTGAATCTTTCGTTGTGCATAATCTCTTGATTTGGTGATTTTTCTCTATCTTTCTAGCTATTCCTTTGGACTTGATTGTACCTGAACCTTAATATATCTTTTGTACCTTTTTCGCATAATATGTTCACAAACACAACCAAATACAATGCACAAACATAGAAATAACGCGACTAAAACATGTCCGAAATAAGCATTATCAGTATTTATAGTGTGTTAACTTGGAGACCAAGTTTGAGTGGGATTGGGCCTCCCACTTCTCAAACCGATCGGCCACAAGGTTTAGGAAGGGATCCGGAACCTTCTTGACCTTTATTTTCACCTCTAGTCCTTTTATTTTAACATTTAACTACCATTAGTCAGTACTAACGTCCGTTAAGTATTTATTGTGATTAATAATTAAATATAACATTTTATATTAATTATTTGAATATCGACTCTCATACGTAAAGTGTGCAATCCTATAAACTCGTGTTCGAATCCGGTCATACACATATTAATTATATCCACAAAGCTTTCACATCAAATGTGTTAAAAATGGATTTAAAGGTCTTGATTGTTATTCGGTAGGGGTCGAAGGCTTTGTCCAACTAATAATACTCTCAATATGTAACATGCAGTTTGATTGTCATTGTTCAATCATCAATGAGGTGATCATTTTAGCATCTAGTAAAACCGGTTATTCAATGGTTTGTTAGGCTAGTCGTAATGGGTGGTATGCGACGGAATGGATTGCACACAAAAACTAGTTGTTGGCTAGTTAAATGGGGTGTTTGTTTTTAAAAAAAAGAAAAGAAAAAAAGATTTGGTCATGTATTTAGTCACCACTACGGGCATTTAGTCAAGTATTCGATTTTAGAGAGAAAAGCTGAGATGTCAAGCTCATTTGGTCACCCATTTAGTCACCATTACTAGTCTTACTTTGTTTGTTAATGGTCAAATTGTATGTCTAATACGTTCCAAGAATAGTTTGCAAGATTGGAGCCGTCTTCGTCTTTATCAAGTTTCCATTTTAACTTGAAAGTTATTTTGTAAAAGACTTGATTCATAGATAATATCAAAGTATATCAATATGTCATCCTTATGATGCAAGCAAATAATCCATATGATTCTTAAACTTTAACAACCAAAACACAATAATTAATGTGTAACGTGAAAGGATACATATAATTATACAGTAGATGCTACATTTTTGTTAGACCAAAAAAGTAGCCTAACTTTTAGACAGATTGCCTAAAATTATTAAAGTTTTGTGTATAATATAGTTAAGGCTATTATATGCAGACAATATCAACATATTAGTTCGATATTTTTCTTTTAACCTATGCATGATTTCC